>JARHVA010002533.1:0-580000 GCA_037957365.1 Torreya grandis | reverse complement strand
TTTTAAGATGATCTTGGTATGTATAAATATATTTGTACTTGATCCCTTGGTCATGTGAGGATTCATAAGCAAGATATTAAATTCAGAATTTGGCTGGTCCATTTGCTCATATGTGACATCCTAGTGATAGTCTAGCTCTAGAACTTTTCATAACTCATATTTTGATCATTCTTTCAAGGTCTTAATGGATTTTTATAGTTTGTGAAAGTTTTTCCATGTTATTAAATGCTTAGGACATATAAGAACCTATTCAAATCCCTTTATTTGTAAACTTGGACCTATCTCAAATCCCATTAATCCATCACATCTACATGAACTCTGCTTATATTTTCAAAGATTAGTATGTGGGTTATAAATGGACAATACTCTTCATGTTGAATTTCATGTTGGTACTCTTTAATTTCTTATAATAATTTTGAGGCTTAGATTTTAGAGTTTCTACATAGGTCTTTGAGGTCTAACTCTGCTTGTTCTCTTTTTGGTCTTCTATAAACCTAAGACCTATTTTGTCATGTAGAGGCCTTTGACTACTCAAAATATCACCAAGAAATTTAGTACTCTTTTCAAATCTCTGATGTGTCTTCAACTTGACTATTGCTTGATCTAGTTATACCTTCAAGTATTTCATTTTTATTCCAAACTTGATACATTCCTCCTCCTTGGTCTTAATATTTGTAGTGATAATTTTAATCTGAGTTTCTAACTATTTGATGATCTCCTCATGTTCATTAGTGTTGATGGTTAGTCTCTCCTCAAAAAGAATTATTTGATCTTAATAAATCTAAACCAATGATCTTAGTTTTTAATTATTCCTTCTTTGGAACTTCAAATCCTCTAGATCACTTACCAATTCTACCTCAAGGTTCACTTCAACCTCTTCTTCATCTAATTCTCCATCATTCATAAGGCCTTTCAATTTTGAGAAACCCTTATTGTCTATTTTTATATCAATGAATAAGTTTTCATTGTTACCATGATTGTTACAATCATCATCACTATCAGATGTCCTAGTGTCACTTACATCAGAGGAGTTATTGTCGTCTTTGGTAGAAACTTCTCTTGTTATTGAATGACCCTTTCTTTTCTTCATACTTTTTGAAAACCTTTTTGTTCTTATCAAGATTATAGGTCTTATTATCATCACCATGATGTTCATCATGTTCTTCATCATGCTTAGTATTATCTTTGTTATAACATGTAGATGAAAAGTGACTAATCTTAACAAAATTAAAGCATTTAAATGGTAATTTTTCCTTATACTTACCTAAATCTTTCCTTGGTTTTCTGACAAACATTACTTCTATATTTTCATCATGAATATCTTGACATCATCCTTAGCCTTCTTACCTTTTTATTTCTTCTCAGATTTGAATGCATCTTCCTTATTAGAAGGTCCTCCTTCACTTGTTCTCATTTCATATGCACTCAAGATGCCATGAAGCTCATCTTTCTATAGTGTGTTAATATCTTTGATCTCCTCCATTATAGACAATTTTTAATCAAACTTAGAAGTCAATAATATTAGTAATTTTTTTACTAATATTGACTATTATAACTTACCTCATAGGCCTATGATGCCATTTACCACTTTATCTACTCTCAATAGATAAAATTCAATGTTTTAATGCTCCTTTATTTTTAGGATTTCAAACTACCTTCAGTGAGTCTGTAACTTTTCTAACTTAACTTTAGTGTTTCCTTCATATATGATCTATGGATTTTCCCAAATCCATTTATATGTATTAAAATTCATGACCTTAACAAATTATACATCTGAAAGACCACACATGATGGCATTCATCACCTTAGAGTTGTTTTCGCTTTCTTTCTTGCCTATTACATTAGTTAGTTGTGTAGAAGGTGGAGTGAATCAATCAAAAATATAATGCCATATTTCATAGCCTAAATATATGAGATAGGTATTAATTTTAATACTTGAAAATTAATATTTAGTGCCATTTAAGAGAGGAACCTTAGTGGCTAAGAAACCTCCTTGTACTTGATGAGTAGGCATGCATATGTTCATAGGATCTCCTTCAAGCTATTAGGCCTGATTCAAAGGAATAAGCTCTGATACCAATTATTATAATCAAAATTACTAAGAATGGGGTGAATTAGTCTTGAAAACATTCAATCAATTACATCCACTCATATATGAACTATAAAATCAACATAGTGATCTAGTAATGCATTAAGAACTAACCATATGAACATGAAATATGACAACACATCACATATGTGGGAAAACTTCATGGGGGATAAAACCCATTGAAATAAATATTGGAAAAAATATCTTATAATATAATGTATCAAATTTATTTTAGAATTAATCCAACATGGAATACCAACCCTAAATTTATCAAGCACCTACTTGGCTTTAACAATAACCCACTTGATAAGAGGATACAAAACCCTATGACTAAGAAAAAATAAATAAAAGGAAAATTATGTAAGAACCAACCTTAAATTAATATATAACTCCATCTTGACCAATCACCAACTTAGCTAAGACCAATTCTATAATCTCCAACCTACAAGGAAGCTTCAACTCCCTCAAGCACCAACTCAGTCAATCGCACTTCTTTCCTCTGAGCTCTTTATCTATTATATCAAAACTCTATCCACTATCATACATAAAGAACACATATATGATGAAAATTTGATATAATTTATATATACAATGTGAACTCATTTAATTTTTTTCCACTTTATATCTCTTAAAGTTGCCTTTAGGTTTCTTTGTTCAACTAGTCCTCATCAAGACTGAATAGGTCATATGACCTTGATCTTCAACTGTATAACACTTGTATGATTTTCATGGAATGATTTTTTAACTATATATTTAGGGTTTAAAACATGTTTTATATAATATTTATGCTCATTTATTTATCAATCCATTTTCTTACTCTAAGCCTACTCAAATAGGCCTAAAATGCCTCGTATATATACTCATCTCTTGATCATATACCACTTGGTCAGATGCACACCATTAAAATATTATGTCTTACATGTAATAGCTATTATTAAATATAATAGCATCATTAAAATAAAATTTTAGTCCCTTTTAGTCCGTCATGACTCAATTATACCTCATTTCACTTTTAGGTCTCATGGAGACCTAATTGCATTAGGTTTATCTTCTTAGCATCAAAGATTGATCCTCTTAGGACTAGATAGCCTTATACAACATTTTAAAAAAATTAAAAAACTTATAAAGTTACCTATAATAACATCCTACATTCTTTTTTATACTTGTGACTTTCATTAATACCTTGAAACCTTCTTTAGGACAAACTGCCCTATGAAGCCTATGTACAATTTAAAAACTGTCTTGCAAGAATGAAGCTAAAAAACTCTTAAAAAACTAACTCATGATAAATTAAACATGTATAATTATAAAAAATTAATTAAATATTATCCCAAAATAATTTTAATACCTTCACTAAGGTCATAAAGGCTCCAGATCATCTTTGTAACTTGTTTACTCAGAACTATAAATTTTTGTTAAAGACTAGTCATGGTTACTTAGACCTCCAACACATATTTAGACACTTTCCATGACTCATGATACATTTAAATGGTTACTATATATCCTTATTACATATTCTAGTGGAAAAATCATATGTTTTAATGATAGATATTTGTCTTGTATACCAATTTCTTGACCTCATGTTTCACAATCTTATCTAAACTAGACTAGTCATTTTTTAGGTAACTTTTTCGCCACACAAATGACCTCCAAAGCCTATACCAAACATTAAAATTTATTAAAATTCATAAGAAACATACACATGAACTTGGTTTCAACATTATATTATTAAAACACACTATAATTCATATTCTCACTATTGTTTAGGTTTTACACTATTTAAACCATTAGGTCTATCTATGACTAGATAATTTGGAAGACCGGTTTATCACATTAAAATGGTGAATACTATTTATATAACTTAATGGGAATGTATTATGAATGTTTATTTTATTATTCCATCAATTTATTTACTTTTACCATTTCAAATTTTTATTGCTACAATAAATTATTCACAAATAAGGCCTTTTCTGTAGGGTATTCTCACGCAATACAATATCCAATAGGTATCCTCAGCATTTCAATCCATTTTGAGCTTATTTTAGGAACATATTTTACATAAGTTCCTTATTATGGTTTTAGAAAGGTTTTACATAGGTTTTATTGTTAATGATTTTTCATAAATGACAACCCCTTAAATCCAAAACCAATGCTTGGAGATCTTATATAAGACCCTTCCCCATCTCTCCTTAACAACTTAGGTTCCCATGTAGAGGTTACACATGACAAATAACACCTAAAATTCCTTATTATGTTTGCATGCATTCATTTTATGCACTAAAGAGACCTCAAAACCAATTTTCATGCATTTTCCTACAAATCATGAGCTCATACTTCATGATCAATCTTAAAATAAATTTACTTACCTTTATACATGATCTCATTCACACATTCACCTTGAAATATGATCTTCATGCCTCATTAGGTTAAGAAGGGTTAAATAATTGTCTAGGTTCAGACCAAATTGGAAGGACCTACCCGTAAGGACTCACTTTAAAAAACTTATGTGTCATCCACACTTCATTCTCATGCTCATACATCCTTCACAACCTCTCACCTTCTTGAGTTCACTCACCTCATCATGTCACCAACCCATACCTTCACCATGACATGACTAGGTTCAAGATTCTAATACACTTGACACTTTAATATATTCCTTCCATGTCATGACCTCAAAAAAACATAAAAAAAGTAGATATAAGACATCACAACACACTCATATCATTACATAATTTTATTTTTTATGATAAAAATATTTCAAAACCTCATATAGACCTAAAACCTCATGACCAAGCTTCATATGACTTGACATCTCTCTCAATGCTCATTATCACATCACATACCTTTGTTCATTCATTTCACTATGCTTCCTAATATCACACGTAATTAATCTTGAATTGATACACCTTTGACATCAACCTTGATTTAATAACCTATAATACATGATTTGCCTTCAAATTCTCTCTTTCCATCAAATTATATCAATCCTTTAAATTCTCTCTTGCCTTAAAATTATCTCATGACAACATAAACCTTTGTCACTATTCACATTTGACAACGTCATGCTGCCAACTGAGAACTCACTCTCAATAGGCTACTCATATTCACTACCATATTTAAGCACTTTACCAAGTAGACCTTTGACATCAATGACCATATTTCTTGTATATGATGTACCCTTTTGACATCGATGACAATAGCATGACAACATTACCCAAGATATATCTATTATAGACTTTCCTCCCTTATTTTCATTTATCTTTCAATACACTTCACTGTAAAAATGGGTGGTTACTTATCTTCTAACTAGTCACACATGTTTTTAAGGACTAGATATAGAACCAAGGTGACTATTAAGGCTAAGCCCATCTATAGAGATCATATAGAACCATACTTATCCAATACCATCGAAATGAAATATATAATTCATGATCTTGAAGATAGTATAATCCTACATTAGACTATGACATTGTTAGAGGAGGTCATAGATATAACACTAGATGACTACGCTAATGAGAATCATGGATTTGATACATATGATTATATTAAGGAAATATACTTGGGTAGATACTACATCCTTGAAGAGGGATATACCTTTCCAAACTGCATGAAAAATTAAGAATACCTTGAAAGCACATGGTATCTATTTTTTGATGGCTCTAGAAGTAAAAATGGTGCAAGTGTAGGCATTGTTATGATCTTTCTTAAAAATGAAAAATACTTTCACGCATACAGGATATAATTTAGTTACACCAATAATGTGGCCAAATATGAGGCACTAATTCAAGGCCTCTAATTGGCACAAAATATGGAATTAAAAATTTGTTAGTATTTAGGGATAGTAAGATGGTTGTAAATCAGGTGAAAACCCAAAATACATTTAAAATAGTCTACTAAAGGCGTATAAACATATAGTTTGGGATCTTATTTAAAGATTTAACACTTCTAATATACAATCTATGTTGACGAAGTAGAATGTTAATGTAGATAGGCTTGTCATAGTAGTCTCTCAATATAAACTCTTAGTTAAGGTTATGAGAAATTCAATAAATTTTGTCAAGCTGATAGTTATATTTATAGTGCTTGATAATGATACTAACTAGAAAGTGTTTGAGAGTGATGAACAAATCATCAAATTTTTATAAGAGGAGGAAAAGTTTTCTACCAAAAACTAGTGAGGGTTGAATACATAGTATGAATATTAAATCATAAAATTAAAAGGAAATAAGTCACCCAAAGGATTAGACACCCTAGATAACATCTTCAAATTTAATGACTAGTTTAAAGGTGAGAAGAGGAATATGATAGTAAAGAAAGATAATTAAAAACTAGTGATCATTTCTAATGGAAAAATCTTAAAGGCTGGAAATGTATGCACTCAATCTAAAAAGGAATATTTTGTTCACCTTTGTATAAAATATGATTATATATTTTCACGAAGTTACTTAGACCTCAATATTTTTGACCTAGCCTTGGCCCAACATATAATTGATATGAACCTTGATGCTAAACTAGTTAGCTAAAATCAAAGGCCTATAAAAACTAAATTGGAATTGCTAGTGAGGAAGGAGTTTATCAAGGTCATAGAAACCAATATAATATTTATAATTAAGCACTCTTCTTAGGTATCCAACTTAGTCCTAGAAAAGAATAAAAATGGAGAGACCATGGTGTGCATGGACTTCAGAGACCTAAATATAGAATTCCTCAAGGATCACTATCCCCTTCTACCCATGGAATAGATCCTCCAAAGAGTAGTAGAAGCTAATAGATTTTTACTTCTTGATGGAAACTTAGGATATAATAAAATATTGGTGCAAGAGTCTAGTAAGTTAAAGACAACTTGTTAAGACTCCAAGTTTCACCCTTTATAGAAGATAGTTCAATTCTCTTCAATCTTAGACTAATATGGAATTATAATAAAGGTTGTGGGTGACCTATACTAAGACCAAACCTATAGATTATGGGGATATCTCCCATTATATATCAGCTTAATCTTTACTCTTAATACCTACTAATGTTGGGATGATAAGAGATAGGATGAAAACATGAAAAGAAAACATATTCTAAGGGTGGTGATGCACCAATCTTCACTTATCCTAACTTAACTGATCTTCAAACATACTTTCTAATTCTAATGAAATATAAGTAACTAAATAAGCTTCTTGACATAGTCCTAAACATGAGTATTTAATGTGGATATTATGTGGAAGGTATAAAACTTGAAGGAAATGGAAGGGAGGTTTTCTTGAGACACTACCAATCAACTCACTCTTTAATATAACTATCACCTCTCAACACTTCACATGGCCTACATACGATGAAAATATAACACTAGGATATAGAGAGGACCTAAAAAATAAGATGAACATCATAATTTGATACAAGAAAACAAACATAAGTCACACTAATGTTGAAAATAATTCTACAACCAATATTTCCTTATTGATTTTTAAGTCTCAAGATATAATTTGGTAGAGTTTTACTACACCTAGTCGAGGGATGATAAAAGACTCAAGGCATAAATATATAGAGTCATGTATAAGATATATAAAGTAATATTGGCATATAAGTGGTATGAATAGGCCATAATTATCATTAAATAGTTACAACAATCCTCCACACTCCTCTATGTGTTGCTTGAGTTAACAAGTACCTTAACTGAGCTCTTTGGAACATTGGGGTATAATTTTAGTAAAATTTGACTCATTAAGAGAAAATTCACACCAGACATAGTAAATTACCTCTCCCCTCATCAGTTATCAATCTTTAAAATAGGTTTAATTATTCCTTCTCCATGAGACATTAAATAGTTACCCTTATCTACACATTGGTCATGTTTAAGAAACTACCTAGAATTATTCATAATGCCCATTAATATGGAATTTTATAACATTAATGGGTAGTTAAATATGTATTAATATGTAACATTAAATCCAAATTGGCATTTTACTCCCATGAGATTCTCTATTTTATTGGTTAAGTAGGCCTCATGGACTGGTAGCCTAGTTTTTGTTCATTCACTATTTGGAGAGTCATGAGTATTGAATCAAACCTTCAATATATCTAAGTTAACATGTTTTAAAACTAAAATAACATTACATAATAAGATATTTAACTTTAAAATAGTACATAATTACAATCACACTTCACTTAGATTACTAGGCCATTTTCACTAGCTTCTCCAAATTGGTTGATTGGTGGAGGTTTACATAAGCATTTCTATGTAGTATTTTAGAAATTTCATGATTTTAGAGGCTGAAAAAAGCATCAAACCATCCCGTATAATGATTTTTAACCTATGAATAGGTTATGTACTTCATCTCCTACTCAAAACATTATAAACTTATAGTTTTTGGAGGTGTCTGTACATTGTCCATATGGACCAATACCATAAAAGCAACCTTATCTGAGTGGAATACATGACCCAAGTGTTTTCCAAGTTATTCCATTGATTTTTTATGAATTTTATCTTAAATATTTCTATTTAGGTCCTTATTAGGGTTTTATGGAGGTTTAAGAGTGTCCAAGACTCTTAATAATGTTTATAGAGGTTAGGGCCTAAATGTCTAAATCAAGTCCACTAATCCCTTATAGACAAGGTCATCCATATCTTCTAAATTTACCATCTCCCCATGTATAAGTTTTTAGTAGTTGTGATCTTGTGTAGTTGCCTCTCAAGTGAGAATTATGCATTTTGGGTAGTCTTGAGGTGTTTTTAGGCCAAAATGACTAGCTATGCATCTCCCCTGTAAGCCAAAGTGACATCACACATTTAGAACAACTCAGCGATCATATTCATGAAGGTTTGAAATTACTTATGATCTTATTTTTATCTTATACTAAAAACTCTAGGTGGAATTATCTCATAGAGGTGATAGATCAATAGGTATAAGTGTAGGGTTCTTGATTTTTGGTTTTAAGATATGGTTATGAGGCACCCATCCACTATTATCAACATAAATATCACCACTAAGGCAATTTAGAGCATCTATGTTGTCTTTATCAATCCATTTACCATCATGTTGCATGCGTAAAATCCTTTATTCAAGAACCTAGGCTTATTTTCAAGAGTTACCATTCATGGAAGCCCCTAAGGGTGGCTAATGTGAGGTCATTTGGGAACTTTGGGACCCCATCTCTCCTCATAAACTCATATTATATGAAAATATTTCCCATTTCCTTATTTTTAGGCTTAAAATATATTTCTTCGACCTGATCCATATAGTATGTACCCTTCACATGCCAACCAATAGGTCATTTGAGTGATTAGAATACTTTAGGATACCATTAGGACCATTTCATATCTCAATCACTCCATTTTAATGCATTTTGAGCTATAATTCTATCATCAGGTATAAACCAAAGTCTAATAAGGGTTTTGGAGGTTCACCATATTAACTATGGTTCATAAAGTATGAACCTCTTAGCCAAAACATATTATTATAAACCTTTATCCCATTTACCCCTTCATATCTCCCAAATATCCTTGGGTTCCATCCAAAGTGTGTGTAGATATGTGAGTGTATTAAGGTGTGCCTCACGATCTCTCTTAACTTGTTTGAATAGGTTACCCTCTTAAAATTCATTCATAAATATAGGCCCCTAAACCCTTCTCATTATTTTATGAATTTTGAGTCCATATGGTTTCTCAAGTTTCTCTAAGATCCCTTGGCCTAGGTCCCTTTGTGGTGAAAGGTACTAGTGTTTGAAAGTGTAACTCAACTTGCTTGCTTAGAAAAATGGAGATTGAGAGAGGGATAAAACTAAAAAGTATTATTTCATTGCATTAATATACCTTAAATTCCTTATCTATGTTCTTAAATATATTCCCACACATACCAGATTGTATTGAACTTTCCTTAAGGTCTAGACTTGTTATTGACATGGAGGTAGGGTCCTAGACCTAGATGGGCCTTTAGGTCTTATAGGGATACATTGGGTATTTTAACCTTAAACCATATATGGATGTGTGTGTGTGTGTGTGTGTGTGTGTGTGTGTGTGTGTGTGTGTGTGTGTGTGTGTGTGTGTGTGTGTGTGTGTGTATTTAATTTTACGTAACACCTCTTTGAATCCAACCTATACCTTTTTCACATGTTCTCATCTACTCATACCTCTTTGTCAACCCTTATGTTTCTTGTAGATTGCCTTGATCAACATTATCTAGTGTATGAGAATGTAGTAGTTGATTATGGTTCCAAAATCAAATTATTTATATATTATATGGGTGTAATAAGATCCCAAACATCATGTTTTAATTTTTATAAAAAATTTAAGGCTCATCTCCTCTAACCCTACCAACACACCTGCATACATAATCATACCACTGCTTGTATGCTTCTAGGTTTGCAACTTAGGCCTGGTAGATTAATTACTTAAGGGTACCCCCAAGTAATCTCTCTTTTCATATGTTTTTATAATTGAAATTTGATCTAATCACACATTCTAGGTTGACTAAGTAGGGTCAATTAACTTTGTGTGTCTACATCGTTGTGTCTAGTCACCTATTTACACAATATTTTCAGTCCTTGGTCTCATTATATTAATGATTTTACCACCTTACTATTTTAATTTACCTCCTTATATGCATATTATTACTTAATTTAAATATTGAGTATATAGACCATCAGTAGTACTATGAGTAATGAGTCATATATGTTGATTTATAAGGAGTCTATGGAACAAGTTTTTGAGTGGTGAGAGTACCTTATTAGTTATGTTTGAGTTCCAATGACATTATTATGTTATAATTAAAATCATTTATACATTTATCTTTTCATTCATACCCCACTCTTATGTTCTCTTGGATTATGTTATAAACATTAAAGGATTCTACAAGGTGGACCTAGGGTGAAACCTGTAGGTGGATATTAACTCTCTCATTAAGGTATATAGCTACATAGGTCCATTTATTCATGAAACTAATTTTTCTTGGCAACCATATATATTATTTAGACCTTGATTCCATGACTTATACTTGGGTAGGGGGTGGTTACTTGAGTGTGATGACTATGGGATCATATGGAGTTTCAAAATTAGAATGCATGGCTTTCAACTGAGGTAAAATGACAGTGCAAGGGTTGCCA
Organism: Torreya grandis; assembly: GCA_037957365.1. Classification (NCBI taxonomy): domain Eukaryota; kingdom Viridiplantae; phylum Streptophyta; class Pinopsida; order Cupressales; family Taxaceae; genus Torreya; species Torreya grandis. The sequence continues at coordinate 568,824 of JARHVA010002533.1, read as the reverse complement.
AATAGAAGATTATCTTTAAGGGCTTGGTTTGAAATACTAACTCACACTCAAGATAATCTATAGGGTCCCTAAGAAACTATATACATATACTTAATAGATCATAACATTCAGAGGCCATCAATGAGGCATACACAGTGAAAACTAAAACCTAGGATTTTCCAAAAGACCTTAAATTTTGTTAAATAGCCTTAATATATGCTAAAAAAGACTATGAAAGTGTTTGAGGGTATATTAGTAGTTCTTAGGACTATGGAGGATATGATGAAGTGTGAAAACCTTGAGATAAGGATATATTGGTGTGAATAAAACATCACTTTATTGTGTTTGATGTGTTTTTATAACCTTAAATCCACCATTATATAGTACACTACCTTCTTATGTGGTGAAACCTAAATCTAAAGGTCATATCACTTGGAAGCATCATTTAGAAGATTAGAGATCCAACTAAACATTAAATTTTAACTAAGTAGGTGTGGAAAATCTTAAAACACCATCATTGCACTTTCAAACACTTTCACCTTCAAACATATGCTCTCGATACTCCTCATCAATGAAACCTTGCTTGTAGCCTATAGATATGGTAGTTTAGATATTTCTCACCCCTATATACCCACACATGTGAACCAAAGGTTGAGGATACCATGTAATATATTTTCAATAATATATAAACTTATAAAAATCATCATTTTGAACAAATAAACCAAAGACTCAATGAAATTGTTCCCCTTCTTTTGTCTAGTGAAGATGAGGGTGTTGACCAGGTTACTTAAATGTTTAACATTTGTTCATAGAGATCAGAAGACTAAACCTGAAATCAAAACCCATGATTGGAATTTGTGTTGGAAATAAGATATTAGTGGGGGTTAATTAGTATTCAATTTTTTTGTTCAATTCCACTTAACCATACATGAACCATTCTAACAAGCATGCACATCTTAGCAAACATAATCAATAAAACATAAGAGCATGGAACATATGAACACAACATATACATGGTAAACCCTCTTGGGGAATAAAACCTATTCATGAACCAAATAGACTATAATAAAATAATATAAAAATAAAACTTTAATGAATCACCAATTTTACATGGAGTACCAACCCCAACTAGCTCAATACCAACTCAGCTAGGCTTTAACAAGCACCCACTTACAAGGAGGCACCAACCCCCTAGATGACTCAACACTAACTTATCCACTTAATTATTTGATAAAATTTATAAAAAAATATTTATTATATAATATATGATGATGATATACTCCTTTATCTCTTTGCTCACTTTAGTCCCTCTCAAACTAACCTTCAGCCTTCTTCGTCAATTAGCCATTTTCATGGCGTGATTAGGTATTTTGACCTTGATCTTCATATGCATAACCTATGTTAGATATTAATGACATTTATTTTATGGTATATATGACCTCCTTATGATCACCATATATATATATATATATATATATATATATATATATATATATATATATATATATATATATGGTGATCATAAGGAGGTCACATATACATATATATCATTTTATTATCCTCTTCTGCTCTCTCTCTGAGCACACTCTCAGTATTTCCCTCTAAGCACACCAAATAGGCCTAAATTGCCTTGCTTTTATACAAGTCATTTGATCATATCCTTTTAGTTTGGATATTCATTAAAATAACTTAATTATGACATGAATAGGTCTTATAATATTAAAATAACATGCATTAATCAATAATAAATCACAATAATAGATCGAACATACATCAATTAGCCCTTATTCCTCTTTTAGGCTTATGGAGACCTAATAGGCCTTATTGACAACACATTGCATTTTGATCCTTTTTTAAGATCATCCAAACATCCAAATGGTATTAAAACATCATAATCCACTCCAATATACATTATATAACTTTAATCTATGTCCAAAACACATTTTAGGTTCAACTACCACTTGAACCCATCTTCAAATCACTGCTTATAAAAGGCATGCACATATACATAAAATCTATCTTGAATAACTAAGGAATATACTCAATTTTGAAAAAAAATAATGAAAAATAGTTACATATTAATAAACATAATGAAATTAGGTTCATAAAAAAATTCATCTGATGCTTTAACTCAGGTAAATAAACTTAAACACTACTCTACAAGATGTTCACTCAAAACAACAAACCCTATAACATAGTCAAGGAAACATGAACATTTGACACATTATTAAATATATTCAATGGATTTAAATGCATGAAAATTATATTATACATCCTCAAATAAACCTAAATCAATTGATCATGATATCTAATAAAAATTATTGGTCTTATAGACCAATTTGTTCACCTTCTTTCTCATAGACTCTACCCAACCATATAAGCCATTTTGGCTTCAATGTTTCAAATTCTTACATTGAACTATAGGATTATTAAAATAATGGATAGATAATTAAATAACCAAAAAATATCATCATGCATTTTAAATACATCAATCTTACATAAAAATAGATCAGAAAACATCTTTTCACTTTTTCTTAATTTTCTTACTATTTGCACCACGGGGTCTGTTAGTGACTAACCAAATTGGATCACCAACTTTGCACATGTAATAACTATAACCTATCCATAAATATTCATGAAAAAAACTAAAAGTCTCACACTTTTATCTTCATCCACTTATCAACTTTGAATCAGTCAACTCTATCTTCTATAAATTTTTTTGAAAGATAAGTACATTTTTATAGGATCTTCTCACTCACCTGAGAAACCAATGACACATAGAGATTATTGGGAGAGTTTAATTCAACATAAAATAACTTTATTGACCATAAAAAACCATTATGATATTTTTATCACAATATATTCAACATCAAATCATAGTTAGGGTTTTATGAGGGTCTAGACCATCTTTTAATCTTAATGATTATTAATAAAACTTAGCTCCTCTTTCCAAAAACCAATGGTTAAAATTTTGAGATATAAAACTTAATAATATACTATTAATAGATTATGTTCTCATATATATTATCCACATTACAACAAGCACTAAGAAAACCTTCTTAGGTAGACAACTCTTCATTTTATGCATTCGAGAAACCTTGAAACACTTTTTTAAGATCTTTCTTTCTAACCTTGATCTAAAACTTCATTCACATACTTAAAAAAAAAATGAATAACCTATATCAATGTTCACATACTCACTTATGTCATGAAAACTAATCTTTTTACCTTATCTGACCACTATCTCTCTTCTTACGTTCTAAGCCTTAACCTACAAGTCTTATTTTGCCTTGAATCTAACCTTCTAGCTACTCTTTATACTTCACCTTTAAAATATCCTATGTTTCAATTTATATTTTGTATTCTGAACCAACCTCATACACACACTCTTCTTTATATATTCAAAAAAACTTCTTTGAAGCTACTTACACATCTTTAGAGATTGACTGTAGTATCTTCAAAACCATGTACATAGATATTCAGAGCTGACCTTTTAATCATTTGTAAGGTCCTCAACACCTCATGAACAAACTTAAACAACATATCTGATGCTCAAATACTATCAAGTGTTTTTTTAGCATTCTCATCTTCATAGGTCATTTAGATCATCTTCAAATTTACTTACATAGATCTTCAAAACACACTACTTATTTAAAGCTCACTCATCTCATCATTCCCTCTACAAATACCATCTTAAAAGGTCTAGACAAAGCATTAAAATATGCTTTACACATTTTAAATTGAATTTTACTTACTCATTATACTTCTCAATTATTTCACTCAAGTTTTCATCAAAACATTCTTCAAATACTATTATTTCATCATAGTAACACCATTCATTATTCTAGCAACATAACTTATTCATCTACATACCTCAAGGCTTACTTTACTAGGCATTTACATAATAACTTTTTACATCAATGACAATTTTTGGAATCAATTAAATAATCATGCATCTTCATTATAATATTTGACATCAATGACAACATTAAATATCAAAGCCCAACACTCAATGACAATACTCAACAATCTCTCCCTTAATCAAGGATAATGTTCAACAATCTCCCCCTTTGTCATTGATGGAAAACAAACTCAAAAGACTTTGTCAACCACTCTTGATGGTAATCATCTATTTGGATATTATTCTTGCCTTTTCTTTCTCCCTTTATGATCTTGCTCCTTTTCTCATCTTTTTCGATCTTTCATCTTCTTCTCATCTTTTTTGATATTTCTCCCTTTTTTCTAGATTTTCTAATCTTTCTCCCCCTTTGACATTAGTGACAAAATTCTTCCACAACTATCATCTCTTTCATAATTATCTCAAATTACAAGATCACTTCAACATAGATTAGGCTCAGTAAACAACTTATACATCTCCCCCTCAAACAAAACATCCACCATGGATTTATTAGCAATAGACATCCAAGATTCTTTGCAACTACTAAAATCACAATCTTCTCCCTATGAGTTGATACTATCTCTTAAAGACACTAGATGACACACAGTCTTCAAAAATAATTACAACCCCTTATGATAGCCATTCTCATAATCTTCTCAATTAGGTCACTTTTCTAATTATTTCATAAAAATCTCAACAAATAGAGTCTATGAAGCATCCCAGACATAATCTCTCCTTATCTGCATGAATATCAAAAAGCAATCATTTTGTTGACAAAGAAAATAGAGCTACCAAGATCCCCCTTAGACCAACCATCTATTCTTTATAATAAATAGGAACTCAAGATCACATACCTTTCCTAACATGGCTGAAGAAGATCAAACTTTTGGCCACACACAAGGCTATCCCATACTAGATACCAAACATAGAAATAAGGACTCCCCCTTTTCTCTTCATAGATTAGGCTCATGTAAATAGATATAAAAAGCTTACCTCTTATACCAATTGACTACATAGTCTGATACTAGTCTTAAATCTCTCATGATGATGTTACTTCAAACCATGGAGCTATCAACATAGGAATGGATAAAATCCATCTCCTTACTTTCAACATAGACAACCTATAATCTTTTTAAAAGAAACCTTCTTTATCTACACTCTTATGTTTTTATTCATATAAGAATGTTTCCATGAAGCTTAATGGAGCCATCCCCTTCTCATAAGGCACTAAAACAATATAAACTCGGGAGATTCCTAAATCTCCATATCCTTTTCACAAGATTGAATATTGTTCAACATTCTTATGAACTTGACTAGCACTATAGTTTTGATCTCATCATCAACCTTGTCATCCTTCTTCTTTTCTTTGAATATCTTATCAACACATGTTGATAATAAGTGTTTTTGACATTCCTTTAATTCTAACTTATGCTCTATAGTATCAAACATTCCACCTTGGTTTATGAGTTGATCATAACTCACCTTGTCCTTCTTATTTTTCTTATCCAATTCTTCATTCTTACTACTTTAATCAACCATGTTAGAACCAAGACTTCTCTTATCTCTTGATATATGGCTTAATAAACCACTATTAATACTCTAAGCTTTCACAAAATTTTCTTCTTTAGTATTTTTCTCCACTTTTAACTTATCTATAGTGTTTGTCTTCTTTATCCATTTCTTAGTGTCATGACTATGAATCTTCTCATATTGACTATATGACCTTCTAACTCTATTAGGATAGAATCTTACAATGTGTCTTATATCATGATAGTTGTAACAAACCACCTTATACATACCATTTGGCTAATGATAACTATGATATTTTTTTGACCAATTGCTTCTCCTTCCATATTTCCATGAGTACTCATTATTTTAGGGTCTTATACATTCTATTTCTTTATATCCAAAATGAATGCAATGTAAAATATTAACCATTAAAATAAATAACATACCTTGTAGCATTGGGATACCTGATAGGCCTTTTAATGTTAACCTTCTTGTCTTCAAAAATCTTGTTTTCAATTTGACGTGCCTTCATTTAGTCTTCTTTGAATCCAAGACTTATTTTTTCACTTGTATACTTTTGACTACTTAAGATATTATCTAGAGCCTATGTGCTCTTTTAAAATTTCATAAAGTTATTTACATTTTTAGATGTTTGATCCAACTTAGCTTTTAGAGATTTTATTTCAGTTTCATATCTACTACAATCTTTCTCTTTATCCTTTAGGCTAGTTATCATAATCTCTATTTGGGTTTCAACTTGTTGGATGATCTCTTCATACTCCTTAGAATTATTTCTTAGCCTTTCCTCAAATAATCCAATCTACTCCACATAGTCTTGAACTAATGAATTTAGTTTCTTTTTCTTCTCGTTCATAAGCTTCAAATCTTCTAGGGCACTTACCATCTCTGCCTCAAGATTTACTTTAGCTTATTAAATTTCATAGTATACATCTTTATCTTATTATACATCAATCATAACACCTTTCCCATTTAAATAATCCTAACTATTTTATTTTATGCCTATGAACATGGTTTCATTGTTGTCATGTTCTCATTCATTAGTACCATCATTATCATGAGATGTGTCTGAATCACTCACATTAGATGAACTATCTTCTTTGGTATAGAAGCTCTTATTATTTGTGAATGACTTCTTCTCACCTTCATACTTTCTAAAACTCTTATTGTTCTTGTTAGATGTATAGGATCTATTGTCTATATCATCATCCTTAGTCTTCTAATTATGGGGACACTTGTTTAAAAAATGTCTAATTTCTCCATAGTTGAAACACTTGAATGGTAACTTACCTTTGTACTTACCTAAACATGTTCTTAGTCCTATTGAAGATATGACAATCAAATCATCATCATCAATATTTGAATCAATATCATCCTTGGCCTTATTACCTTGTGTCTTCTTCTCTTTTGAATTCTCTTCAACTTTGAAATCTACTTCATTCTTGAGAGGTCTTCCTTCATTAGTTATCATCTCATAGGTAGTCTATATGCTATGAAGCCCATCCATCTCTATCTGATCAAAATCCTACATCTCTTCTACTATAGAAACCTTAGATTAAAACTTAGTATTTCATGATATAAATAAATTTTGAAAAATAATAGACACTTTCAATTCTTCTCCCAATCTTCTAATTATATTGATAACTTCATGAACCCTTAATAGGTAAGATGCAATATGTTCATCTTCAGACATTCAAACTATCTTATTTGGGTCTAAAACTTGGCCATATTAACCTTGGTATCTCCTTAATAGCTGGTATTTAGGTTGTACCATATGATTTTTGATTAAACACAATTCATTAATTTTATAAGATATATCTATGATAAGACACATAGAATGACATTCATTGCCTTGGAGTTATTTTCACTAGCCTTTTTGCCTACTACATCTGTTGGTAGAATTGGAGATGTAATATACCCATCCATAACTAACTTGTAAATATAATTTCCCTATGACATTAGATATATCTTCATTTTGACATTCCAAAAGGCATATTTAGATCCATTGAATAATGGATTCTTACTGGTAGAGAAACCATCTTCAACTTGTTGACTAGTCATGTTTGCTTATTAGGATTTCCTTTATGCTATCAAGCCTATTCCAAAGAAATTACTCTAATAATTTTTTTTGGAAATAAGATGAATAGGATGGGGGTGACTAAATATTCAAAACTTTTTATTTAATTCCATTTAACCATACATGAACCATTCTAAAAAGCATATATATCTTAGCAAGCATAAGTAACAAAACATAAGAGCATGAAGCACATGAACACAACATATACTTTGGAAACCCTCTAGGGGCCAAAAACCCATTGATGAAACAAATGAAATAAATTAATATAATAAAAACATAAACCTTTATTTATTCACCAACTTCACATGGAACACTAACCTAACTAGCTCAGCCCCAACTCAACTAGGCTTTAACAAGCACCCACTTACAAAGAGGCACTGACCCACTAGATGACTCACCACCAACTCAGACAACTATTTGATAAATTTATAAATTTGTGTTGATTATATAATAGATGATGATATACTCCTATATCTCTTCACTCACTTTAGTCCCTCTTAAACTGACCTTCAACCTTATTTGCCTAACTATCCCTTTTCATGTCTTAATTAGGTCTTTTGACCCTTATATTCATATAAAAAAACTTTGTTATATATTCATGAAATTTTTATTATTTTAAACATAACCTCCTTATCAAAAATTATCTATATCATTTTGTTATCCTCTCTCTCTCTCTCTCTCTCTCTCTCTCTCTCTCTCTCTCTCTCTCTCTCTCTCTCTCTCTCTCTCTCTCTCTCTCTCTCTCTCTCTCTCTCTGAGCACACTCTCAACATTTCCCTCTAAGCACACCAAATAGGCCTAAACTACCTTACTTTTATACAAGTCATTTGATCATATCATTTTAGGTTGACTAGTCATTATAATCACTTTATTAAGCCATGAATAGGTCTTATAATATTAAAATAACATGACTTAATAAATAATCAATCACTATAATAGGATATTCGTACATCAATTATCCCTTCTCTTTTAGGATTATGGAGACCTAGTAGGCCTTCTTAATAACACATTACCCTTTGATCATTTGTAAGCCTATAAAAACACCTAAAATGAAATGAAAACATCATAATCAACTCTAATATACCTTATCAAACTTAATTTTAAGTATAAAACACCTTTGAGGTTTAACTACCACTTGAACCCCTCTTCAAAACACTACTTATAAAAGGCATGCGCATATACAGAAACTCTGTCTTGAAAAATTGAGGAATATACTCAAATTTTCCAAAAAATCATGCAAAAAATTACATATTCCAAAATTTTATGACATCAAGGTTATAAAAAATTTCATCTAATGCTTCAACTCAAGGTAAATAGGCTCAAACACTTCTCTACAAGATGTTCACTCAGAACAACCAACTGACTCCAAAACATAGTCAAGGAAACATAAACATCTAACACATGATTGAATATATTAAAGGCATTTCAATTAATTAAAAATATCTTATAACATCCTTAAATCAACCACAATTAATTAGATCATAAGATCTAATGAAAAATATTAGTCTTATAGACCAATCTACTGACCTTCTTTCTTATAGACTCTACTCAACCAGATAAGCCATTTTGGATTCAATGTTTCAAACTCTTAAATTTAATAATATGACTTTAAAAAGGAATATATAGATCATTCAAGACCTAAAAAAAATAATCATGTATTTCAATGCATCACTCTTACATGAAAACACATCAAGAAACATCTTTTCACTTCTTCTTGATTTTCTTACTATTTGCACCACATGGTCTATTAGTGATTGGCCAAATTAGTTCACCAAATTTTCATACTTAAGATATAAAACCTATCCATAAATATTCATGAACAATAAATATAAGTATCACACTTTGATCTTCATCCACTTATAAACTTTGACTTGGTCAACTCTATCTTTTACAGTAAATTTCTAAAAGACAAACACTTTTCTATACGATCTTCTCACTCAATTCAAAAACCAATCACACCTTGAGATTATTGGGAGAGTTAAATTAAACCTCTAATAATTTTTTTGATCATATCAAACTATTATAATATATTAATTATAATATATTTAACATTGGGTCAAAGTTAGGGTTTTCTGAGGGTTTATACCATCTTTCAGTCTTAACGATCATTCATAAAATCTATCTCTTCTTTCTATAAACCAATTCTTATAAATTTTATCTATAACACTTCCTCATATACCATGAAAAACATAGGTTCTCATGTAAATTTTTCACATGAAAAGGAGTAATGATAAACCTTCTCAGGTAGACAACTATTCATTTGAGGCATTTGAGTAACCTTAAAACATTATTTCAAGCCTTTTCTTGCAAACCTTGACCTAAAAATTCATGCACATACTTAAAAAAACTTGAATCACGTCTATTAATGTTCACCTACTCACTCATGTCATGGAAACTAATCATGTTACCTCACCATCTCTCTTTTTGCTTTCTAAGCCTTGATTTGAAAGTCATATTATGCCTAGAATCTGACCTTATAGCCACTTTGTAGACTTCACATTAAAACTCTAATATATTTCATTGTATCTTGTTTATGCTCAAAAAACTTCACACACTCACTCTTCCTTAGAAATTTTAAAATTTTTATTCAGATCTACTAATATATCTTTAGATATCGACTATAAAATCTTCAAAATTGTGTACACAAATATTTGGAGCTGACCTTTTAATCATTTTCAAGGTCCTCAAAACCTCAGGTACAAAATTAAACAATATATATCATGATAAAATAATATAAAGTATTATTCAGACCATTATCATCTTCAAAACTCATTAAAAGGATCTTTGAAGTTGCTTACATAGATATTTAAACCACACATCTTCTTTAGAGTTCACTGATTTCATCATTCCAACTACAAATACCATATTATAAGGTCTAGACAAATCATTACAAGATGATTTACACTTGAAACTAACTTGTACTTACTCATGCTACTTCTCAATTATTTCACTCATGTTTTCATCAAAACAATCTTAAAACAATATTTTCTCATCATAGTAACAACATTAATTATTCCAGCAATAGAACTTATTCATATACATACCTCAAGGCTTACTTAACCAATAATTTTCACAAAAACATTTGACATCAATGATATTAGATTGACATCAATGAAATAATCATGCACCTTCATTATAATCTTTGACATCAATGATAACATTAAATCTCAAAGCTCAACACTCAATGACAATACTCAACAATCTCTCCTTTAATCAAGGACAATGTTCAATAGGTTTTCAAGTCCGCTTCCTTTGGCCAAGATTTTGGACCCTCCCTCTCTATATCCTCTATATGGACTAAACACAAACCTAAAGTGATCTCCATGTCTACCAATGAGATCAATAGGGAAAGTGAATTAGTTTTGGGATTTGTCCACTTTAAAACACTTTGATTTCTTCAACATATTCTTGTAGTAAATTCCTCTTGTAGACCTATAGCTCCACCTAAGTAAATCTACACTATACAGATTTGTACTACCCTAAAAGCTCCTAAAATCTATAAATTCCCTATATTTTCTCATGTTTCAAACCAAAATTCATTATTTATGGGTAGGAGGAAGTAAAATATGGGTTAGGTGATATCTAAAAGTTCATGGTACAACATTAGGGAGTTGAGGAGACACATTTACACATGTGTGAGGCCCATTTAAGTGTTGAATTTGTGAAAAGGGACTCATTATATTAAATTCATTGGGTATGTCCTAATAGGATCCTTTAAATCTCTTGAAGACTTGTTTGATGACTTTAGTGGACTTTTGAGATCAAATTTTATTATTTAAGGCCAAAAAACTCTCTTTAAGACAATATACCATGGTTCCAAGTGGGGATTTTAAATGAGTATCATTTAAACACTTATAAAAAAACTTATAATCTCATTAAATATTTAATTGGGGTGGAATATACCTTCATAACATTCTTAAAAGTTGTAATCAAGCCATATCTTGCATAACACTAGAAAGGTTCATGATGAATCATCAACTGTAACATTTAACTATCTCTACTATGGCACATTTGGGATAGTTAAGACCAATTCAAATCCAACTATGGAACTTTACACATAATCAAACACTATGATTAAACTTTAAATAAGATTAAATAGGGAGTAAGGATAGGCACTATGTGTTTCATGACATGACAAGACCTTAGACCTGCTATACTTGGTATGACAATCAGTGACCTTACTTTGGACTATCTTAACCCCTCATAAGAAAGATGACCAAAATTTATTTATTTGGGTTCATATGCATGTGTTGACTCATTTATAGGCTTGAGGGAATAAATTAGTCAACATTTATAGTGATTCAACTAACTTGACCTGACTGTTGGTCTAGAGGACTCAAAATCTCTCTTTACTTATCATTTATGATTAGATGAGGACCCTTGACTACACATTGATTCTACCTAATACATTTTAGACTTTTATGACCAAAAAAACACAACAAGACACAAAAATATAAAATAAAATATCAAATACACACATTATAAAGAAACTAGAATAATTTGATAACTAACAAGCATGTGTAGAAGCACTTAGAGGAAAGAAACTAGCTATTATGTACAAGAGAACTTAGTACTTCTAATAACAATACATGAAGAACATCACATTGATAGGGATAGGTATTTTATCACCACTCAATATATACAATTGTAATGAATTTATCTCTTTATAATGAGTAATGATGTATGGCCCACTCCAAAGACTATCAAATTGTGAATGCTTACCTAGCTTGACACGGTCCTCATCCCGCTTAAGTATAATGTCACCTTATTGAAAGATCTTGGATGAGGATCTATTATAAAATGATCTTTTGAAATGGTATTTGTTTAACCACATGGAATACATGGAACTATCTCTTGTCTCTTCCAACTCCCTCAACTCATTTATCCTCACTTTCATTGCATCACTCTCCATGAGTTCAAGATACTATGTATGTTCCAAGGCTGATAGCTCAAGTGAAATGGGTGGTTTTACTTATTTTCCATAAAAAAGGAGGTAAAGTGAGTGACTAGTAGAATTTTTAATCATGTTACTATCTTCCCATAAGGTAGTCCTTAACTTGGTGTGCCACTCCCTTTAGTTATCCTCCATTGTCCTTTTTATGATCCTAATCAATTTCTTATTTGTGGACTCTACTAGTCCATTTCCATATGGATAGTAGTTAGATAAATATTTGAGGTAAATAACACTAATAAGGGCCCAATAACACACATTTTCAATATTTAATGCCAAGAAATTATTTGATATAAGGATGGAGGGGACCCCAAACCTAGTCATTAGGTTATCATAAAACTCCAAAACTAAGTTCTTATTTGCTTTTTTGAGTGCAGCTACCTCCACCCACCTAGTAAAGTAGTTAGTAGTTATTAAAACCCACTTATGTATATAAATATTTGGGGGTGTAGACACCAAAATTATGTCACACACATGCATAACTCCCTATGTCAAAACCTCCTTTGAGCCCCTTTTTAATAATAATAATTAGCCTTCCTAAACCATGCTTTTACCCCTCACACATTTAATTAATTTAAAATATTTAACTAAGTTAATTAAAAATTACTTATGCCACCTTACCTAACCACCTCATCCTAAGACTAATTCTTACCCTCTAAGTCACCGCAAGACTTAGTCCCCCTTATCCTAACTACCCATGACTTGTTTTTACCCCAAAAATAAATTACTAACCAACTACATCCTTCTTAACCTCCCATTTCTACCATTTCCTAATGGATACCACACTTGGCATGAAAAAGAATAGAAAACAAGCTAAAAATAGCCCTTTTACCTATTCTCATGCCACTAACATTGGTCAACCCATAGTCAATGTCAATAGGATCACTGATGTTAGTTACTTAAGCCAAACTCCAAACTGATGTTTGGGTCAGTAGAAATAAAGAAAACTTAATTATTCACATATAGGATTTTGGCATTTAACTTTCTACATTTAGACTTATTGTTACTCTACACAAATTAGTCTAGATTAGGAATTGATCTTACATAAAGCTTCAATTCTTCTAAATTGGTAGCACATGCTTATCTTTTTATTCACCTATTACTTCAACACACCTTACTAAATCCATCTATCTAGCACCCACAATTCATCCATTTCATAAGCTAAGTATATCTCTATTTTTTGGTAATTCATTTAAAATAATCATTTTATAGTTACTTTACATTGTACTATTTATCATTTCACAAACATCTTGATTATCTTTGTGGAGGGGTTATAAAACTCATTCACCGATTTTCTCTACTCCAAACATACTAGCCTTTTATCTAGACCCACCTGAGTCTTTCACACTCCCTTATGACTCTTCCCAATCTCATAAACCTGACCAACATCCACCTCCTAGCTCAACAAAATCTCCTACAGACCCTTAAGACCTATCTCCCCTATCGACATTGATCACATAACTAAAATTGATCATATAACTGACATCAACCATACCTACTTACTAACATTGACAACCTAACTGATGTCGGTGACTATGGATTTCCACTAACCTCCTTGAACCTACCTCAACCATCTCCAAAAACATCAAACACTCACATTACCTGGACTATGTCATTCCCTGCTACACTCAGACTACAAGAATGGTATGGAAATATCTCTCTTACTCTCTCTTTTATTATATTATTTATTACCAATTTTGTTTCAGAAAGTGGATTGTCATCCCTAAGGAAGTTTGACACTTCTAGGAACAAGTGCGTAGCTTGGTAGCCTACTCATATATCTACTAACAATTTTTTTTGGTGGTAGTACATTCTTATTCACAAGTAGTCCTTCCCATCCAAAGAGGAGTGCTCAAAATCATCTAGATACAATGTGCAACCAATCTGGGTTCTCTCTAATCTCTAATCCCTACCTTTCATCTCTGTTTCTCCTTAAACATCAAATAGATTCAAATTTTAGTGAAACATTTTTGGCATGACTAGTGGGAGCCTGGAGTTTTCCTTGGGTTCATTGCTTGTTTTAAGCATTGATATAGGTGAATTATAGTAAAATTTCATTCCTTGTACTTTATTCTTCTTTTATCCCTCAAAGCAAAAAATTCAACCTTTTATTTTCTATTTAAGGGTAATAAACTAAAATTTCTTCTTCCTTGCCACTCTTCTTTTCTCTTTGCCTCTAAACACAACTTATCATTTTTATTACAAGTTAAAATAATCTTTTATTTATTTATTTTTTGCATGCACATTAGGATAGTGAATATAATTATCTTATCCTATTTCATCATTGTTTTCATTTGAATCTAAACATTTCAGATTTGGGTTTAAAACTTAATACACTTCATTGTTTGCTTGTTTCATATTAGCTCACCTAGTTAATTACAAGCATTATGAATGAATTGTAGTGCACCTATGTTACACAACTAGATCACACTCATAAAAACAAACATATAAACTCACATGAGACAAGGCCCATTATAATTTCGTCACTTGGTGGATCACCTTACTCAACCTGGCTATCCTACTTGGTTTTCACCACCAAGGGAAGAACCCATTCCATTATCTAGTGGAGTATAAAATCTAGGCAAAAGGTATATTTTGGTTAAGTGGCCTGGCTTGGCTTCAGGTTCATGAATTTTAGGGAGAAAGCCCTTATAACAAACTATATACCCACTCTAACATAGATTTCCTCTTGAGCACTAAAACTAACCTAAAACTAGCTCTAGATTGCTTTCTAGTACCTTCAGTAACCAAATTCTCTTCTCACTATCTAATTAAGGCATAAGCCAACACGTGACTAAAATTAATCTCTGGGAGTAAATAATTAGTGGTTGTATATTCTTTTTTTGCTTTTCTATTGCCTTTTATATTTTGGAGTTGGTAAGGACATTTTTTCATTGATTCACAAAATCAACACCATTTATAATACTCAAGTTGTGTAACTTGTTATATCAGGTTTTTTAAGTGTTCATTCTCCTTACACAGACCTCTTACATCCTCTATTTTACCTAGATTCTACCTCTAGGTTTCTAAAACATTATATTTTCCATCTCCAAGGATGTCATAGTGACTAACATTAGTTAATCCCTTTGACATCGATAGAATTTAGCCTATCGACATCAATTAATCCTATTGACACCAGTAGACTTTAACTATTGACATCAGTTAGGTGAGCGATGTTGGTGACTATGTAATTTTAGTTTTCTCAAAATATAAAGCTAAAATAACCTACTTACTTACACTCAAACTTGGTTTTTACTTATTCTATTACTAATACAGAGTATTAATATTATTTATACTTCTTGTATGGTCTTGAAATGAGCCCGAGCCAAAATTCTTGCCAATTACGTAAGCTGACAACCACTTCCACCTTCTATCATGGAGCATACTTCAGATATAGAGCATACTCTCAGCCCCAACCATATTCCCACTATGCCTAAAGGAGATCAATATTTTGCTAAATTTCATAATCATAACGTGGTAGCCCTTTATCATTACCTTACCATGAGTTGAACCCATAATTATTTGGGTGACCCTCTATATGGTATGCCAACTTCTTTAATGGAGACGACTTTAGTTTCAATTGTCTCCATTATTTTCCCCATGGTTACTCAAACCACCACTTCAACAAGTAACCCAACCATAAATAATGTCTAAAGTTTAGCATCACCAACTACCCAATCTCACCTAAAACCTAGCATGATTTCCCTACTTTCACAACCATAATCAGTTTAGTCAAGTTTCACCCCATTTTATAATTTCATTGTACATATTACATCTAATCTCACACCTATAATTACCTAAGTTACGACTCACCCTTCACCTAGTATAACCATGCCAATAACCCAACCTATAATAACAACATCCAACCAAAGCATAGTCTCTAACCCAATGGGACAAGCCCCTTTTCTTTCCACCCCTATCCTATGACTCATTATCTTTATGTTGCATCAACACAACCTCAAAAATCTATGTCATACACTCCCTCTACCTCATATCAAGTTCCCTATAACTTAGGGGGTATCTCCCAAACCAATTCCCCTCCAGATCTTATTAAGATGTTGATGGACAAAATGTCTAATCTAGAGACATCCATTTCAGGTTCAAAGAATGTGTTATCTTATGATCAAATAAGCAATGAACCCATCCATCCTTCTATACCTATTCATCTTTATCCAAGCCAATGGTAACTCCCTAAATTTACTCATTTTCAGAGTAAAGAGGACCCACAATAGTATTTATCAACATTTAGACATGATTTTTATTTAATAGGTCATGATGATGTGTTATTACTTCACACTTTCCCTATGTCTCTTTCAGGTGCTTCCCTAGATTGGTATAGCTATATAACTCAACACTCCCTTTTCTCGTTTACCCAGCTCACACAAATATTCCTAGACCATTTCTCTATTAACATTTCTAAAAAGGTTTCTAGTATATACCTTTATTCTATTAGATAATTTGATAATGAGTCTATCATAGATTTTATCACTCACTGGAGAGCCTTAATCAATCAACTCTCATTATTTTTACCCTAACTTGAGCTTATTGAGCTCTTCTTGAGGGCATGTTCTAAGCACATTTAATGTACACTCTAAGTATAAACTTTTGTCACATTTGATGAGGCCTTTACAATAATGTGGAAACTCAATATTTAGGCTATAAATGAAGGTAGAGTCAAGTTATGCATTAAGAACACCAATTCCAAATCGAATGACTCCTCTTCTTCTAAAACTTCTCCTTCTAACCAAAAATATAAAGGCTCCACTAATGTGATGGTCATTAAAGCAACTTCTTCCACAACCATAAACCAACCTAATTCCTTGAATTCCCAAAATATGACCATGTAATTCCAACAATGGTATGAACAAAGATAATACACTCCTATTGGGGAGTCATATACTTCCATTTTGGAAAAACTATTGAAACAATGTACCATAACCCTTCCTCAAATCAAACCTCCTATATAGTTTGACCCCTCCCATCTTATTCCAACTTGGTATAAAGAAGATGAGTTTTGTGGCTACCATCAAGTTAAAGGTCATACTTCTAATAACTATAAAGCTTTCAAGAACATTATTCATGACATGCTTAATAGCGGTGATATCAACTTCAATAACCCTAATGCACCTGCTAATGAAAATATGGATATGTTCAAATAACCTTTTAGTAACCATTCACCAAATCAAAATATTTTTCAAACCATGACTAACTCATGTGATCATAATATCTATATGGTTAATATGGTCTTTCCTTTACCTCCAATTTAAGCTCTCCCACAACAAGAGGCACCCATTTTACCCACTCCTCCCCCATAATCAATGGCATTTATTTTTCCCATTATTATTCCTCATGTATAAGAGCCTATTTCACCCATTCCACTCTTATGTGAGGAAGAGCCTCCTTTACTACTCCTTTTGCTACCAGAGGAACCTATATTGCTAGATCCTTTTACACCAATGTTACCTATCCTCTTACCACTTGAAGACCATGCCTTACCCATTCCACAACCACATGTTGTAGGGAACATCATTATTGTGTTATACCCTCTTGTGGAACCCTCTTTACCTACCTCTCCTCCACTAATATAAAGTATTACCCCATCCACTCCACCTTTGCACCTAGAAGAGTCAATGTTATCTACTCCTATATTAGATGAGAGACCTATTGTGCCTACTCTAATTCAACCAATTTTACCACTTATTTTACCTATGGAGAATCATACTTTACCTATTCCTTACCCACATGTTGAGGGATCAATCTTACCTATGTTCTACCCCCTTGAGGAACTCTTTTCACCTACCTCTCCTCTACCCATGGAAGATCATGCCTCTTCTCCTATCTCTATTAAAAAATACCTTGTTGTAGCTCTTTCTCATCTTTACCCTAAGCTAGCAGAGAGAAATAATTTCCCTCTTTTTCAATCACCTCAGCCTTCTAAAGAAGCAACCATAAGGGCTACATCAAATTCATATAAACCCTTTTCATATTTAGTGAAAATTCTATAATTTTTTGACTCCCTGAAGCTAGATCAAACAACATTTTGGGACTGATTTAAAACTCCTTATCCTACAAAATGAGTGTTGGCATTTACCACAAACCCTCTCACTACCCTTTACCCTAAGCTCTTTGACAAAGCCATAACTTCTTCACTAAAATCACTAGAAGCTCATCCATCTATGTTAAAACCCTCACTCTCATAGGCATGTACCACATTAAAGTAGATCAGGTCATTAGGCATACATCCTATCTCTAATCTAATTTATCCATAGGTGAAATTATATCTAACTCTCCGACCACAAGTTAGAGTTTCATGGCCTAAACTACAAAAAAAATTAATCTTCCTAGATCTCACTAATCCTTCCCTCTTCAACCCTCAACTTTGTTATCAATTTTAGGACCGCACCCCTCTACTTTAGTTGGAGTATCACCAATCCAAGAAAAATAAAAGGCCAAGTTACCTCCACTACTACCTCTACCACTTGGTAGGCCTTTCACATCTAACACCATGATACCTAACACCAAGAAATTTTTAGCAAAACATGTAACTCTACCACCACCTAACAAGGCACCATGCAAAATCACCCCTATGACTCCTAAATAAAAGAAGGTATCCACTCCTATTACTACAACAAGTGCTATCCCACTTGTAGGCTCTCAAAACATTTTCCTATGTTAGTTGTTATAATATTATATAATAAATTTTTCCTCCCATTAAACCTTATAGCCCTCTTAGACTGAATCCATATTGGTTTAATGATACACAAGTGTGTCTATATCATCATTCACCTAGACATGATACTGAGAGTTACAAAGCTCTCACAGTAGTCATTTGGAAATAATTTTATGTTGACACTCTCTTTGTTGATACTCCCATTAACCTTCCTACTATTCCACCTTTGTCATACATAATGCCTCATACTATTTCACCTAAATTCAAACCCAAAGATGTTATTGTACCCCCTTTGCCACCTCTTTCACCTATGTTTCAGACTTATGTAGTTAATGTGGCCACATGGTCATAAAATCAAAAGGATAAAAGTAAGGAAAAGGTCACTACTCCTTGGGATCATCCCTTTTCTAAAGGCACTCTTCCTTTGAATCCCAAGATTTCCATCTTGTGTGTCTTGAAACCAACATCTTTAGACGTAATTCAAAGCTCAATGGTGAAATAGCTTCACTAAAATCCTATGAAATTATCCTTATATGAGTTAATCTAAAATTCCCCCCAACACCATAAATCTTTGATTAGTTACTTGCAAATGATTGAGGTATAACCTAATGATCCCTAACCTCTTACAACTTTGGTTAGCTCTCTTAATTCTATCTCCCTAATTTCCTTCAGTGATTTAAAAATTCCACTTCAACACCCTGAAGATTAGGATTTTACCCTTTTTAAAAATGCATATATCAATCAAACTTGTGTCAAAAGAGTCATGATCAATGGGAAAGCTAGTATTAATATTATCTCCACCCATGCCTATAAATAGCTAACTCTTCTTGACAATTTCATGTCTCAAACTGATGTGATGATCCACACCTTTAATGATATCATATCTACTATAGTGGACACTATTGTCTTACATATTTGTGTAGTTCCCATCATAAATCCTAATCTATTCTATGTTATATAAGGAGAGTTCCAATATAACATACTACTTGGATGACCTTGTATATGTGCTATGGCATGTGTGCCCTCAACTTTACACCACTATGCCAAGTTTGAACATAATGGTCAAGTGCATGTTATACCCATTGACCCACATTCATTTAAAACATAAAACATAACTTATAGTCCCAATAATGTTCTCATTCCATTAAAGACATCATCTTCTCTACATGATACTTCTAAAGCTTCCACAAGCTCCACTACCCTAGTTACATAGATATCAACAACATAAATTCCTGACAAAGATCCCATGGAGGAAAATTTCAAGCATTTGTCACTTGAAGAATATATTTTGTTGAATCTCGACATGTTACATACTCCACAAGAGTTTAGAAAGATTCATATTCACCCAAATTATGATCCTCATATTTGGATGGTCATCCCTTATGGTCCCCCTAACCTTCAAACTAATTTCACATATGGGGGAATTGATTAGGCTCCCACTATTGACAATCCATCCTCTTTGCCACAACCATTTACCTATGACTTATGTTTCTTAAGAAAGCCTAATTTCACTCACACCTATCTTTATAGATGTGCATTGAAAGGATTTGGTTTGGGTTGTTATGAGTATGGTGTTCATACGCCCTTTGAATATCCCACTAAAAAACCATTAAAAATTCCAAAAGGAAGCATGGAGTGGGTTATGATGAACCAACTAAACTCACCAAAACTTCCCATGTACCAATTATTAAAGAGCTAGTCTCTCCTTCTCCACCATCTCTTGCTAAATTAGAGGTATCTATACCTCCTAAAATTTTATTTCAATAAATGTCATCTATTTGGGGCCTCTTACCTATCATCAAGGTAAGGAAACAAGGTCCCTTCCTCTCATTCTTCCTAAAATTATTTATGAATACTCTCCCACTATTAACACTATCTAATGTCAAGATGATGATGTTATTCTCACATACATAGGTGAAAATGATTCCTATATCTAATGATCACTCCCATATAAAACATAAGTTATGTTAAATAAATCAAACATTGACATAAATTTACCCTCTCACGATAACCCCTACATCATCAAGATTAGCCAACCTTTGGATTCCTTTGAGCAAGTTAATTATGCCACATTTCTTAATAAACATAACAAAGCGTTTGCTTGGTCTTATAATGATATACCTAGTATTGACCCCTTTATTGTCACCCATAACATTGTCACCAATTGAGATGCTAAACTTGTTAATAAAAAGCTTCATAAAATGCATCTTCATATTGCTCTCCTTGTTAAAGAAGAGCTCCAACACCTTTTTTTTGTTAACTTTATCCAACCCATTGACTAACCATACTAGGTTTCCAATATTGTTCCTATCACAAAAGTGACTAGATGAATCTACATTTTCACTGACTATCGTGACTTAAACCTCACTTGTCTAAAGATGAATTTATATTTCCAAGTATTGACCAACTTGTTGATCTAATAGCCAGCTATGAGATGATATCACTTATGGATGGGTTCTTAGGATATAATCAAATCCTATTTGCTTTCGAGGATCAACACAAGACAATTTTCATTACCCCATGGAGGAATTTCTATTATCAAGTCATGCCTCCTGGTCTAAAGAACACTAGTTCCACCTACCAATGTGCCATGACTTACATCTTCCATGATCTCCTACATAAAATTATGAAATACTACATCAATGACTTACTTGGAAAGTCTAAACTTCACCAAGATCACTTGATAATTCTCAATATCATATTCACTCATCTCCTCCAATATAACATTTAATTAAACCTAAATAAATGTGTCTTTAGTGTTGTTTTTGGTAAGCTTTTAGGATTTATCATTTCTCTTTGTGGTATTGAAGTTGACCCTACTAAGGTTCAAGCAATACTAGAGATGCCTCCATCTACTAATATCAAATAACTCCTTAGCCTGTAAGGCAAACTTTAGTCAATCTGTCACATCATCTCCTAGTTATTAGGTCATTACCAACCATTTCACCATCTCCTCAAAAAATATGTCTCCTTCAATTGTAATTTAGATTTCTAGGAAGCCTTTGATGCACTCAAATAGTATTTCTTTTCCCCACTAGTTCTTATTCCACCTAAGGAAAATCAGCCTTTCTACATTTACTTCTCTACAACAGACCATTCTCTAGGTGTTATTATTGCACATTGAGATGATCACCATTGAGAATAGGTATTTTACTACATAATCCACACACTTATTGATTATGAGACTCAATATACCCATATCAAAAAGCTTTGCCTCACATTAGTCTTTTAGCCTCCAAGCTCTGCCATTACATCTTAAATCACAAAACCTACATGGTCACCCATACTGATCCCCTTAAATACATACATTCCAAGCCATATCACAACCAATGTGTAGCTCGATGGCTCATGCTCCTTATTAAATTTGACTTAGAGTTTACTCAACAAAATTCTATCAAGGGGAAAATGATTGCTAACCAATTAGCTACCACCCCTTTACCTGACAACCAACCTTCAAACCTTAAATTCCCTGATGAATCCATTGCAACACTCTCTACCAATGACATATCCTATCAAATGATGATATTCTTTGATGGGTCTAAATGTCAACATGGTGGGGGTGTGAGGTCCATTCTTATTCCTCTAGATGACAAGCCTATTCCTTTGTCATTTAAACTAGATTTTGAATATACTAACAATATGGTTGAATATGAGGCTTTGATCTTAGGGCTCTAAATGGATATCTTTTTTGGTATCAAATCAATAACCATTTTTGGTGACTCTTAGCTAGTGGTTAATCAGGGTAATAGTTCTTACCTATGCAAAAATAAAATTCTACAATGATATAAACATCATGTATATACGTTATTGGGATTATTTGACTTTTATCTCTTACAAACTATTCCTCAATCTACAAAAAAGTTTTTTGACACAATGGCTTCACTTGATTCACACATACCCTCTTCGCTCTCTTTCTCAAAAATCTATGTCACTATGCATTGCTTAACATTGCCCTCCTATATATCAACTAACATCCTTTTTATTATAAATATAACATACAACCCATATGACTTATGGTACAAGAAACTCATAGATTACCTTTCCTTTTCTATTACCCATTTTGATCTCTCAAATAATGGGAAACATGCCTTCATGAAATGTACCACTCATTACACTATGATAGGGGGACTTATCTACAAGTGAGGTTTTGATGGTATCCTCCTTAGATGCCTCACTAGTAATGAGAATCCCTTAACTATTAAGGAAGTCCATGATGGGATATGTGGTGGACATTTTAATGGTCACGTAGTTGCTAAGCATATCATTTGACTCAGATATTATTGGCAAAAAGTCCATCAAGATTGTCATGATTACATTCAAAATTGCATCAAATGTCAACAACACACTAACCTAATTTACATTCTAAGTCATTCATTACAAGTCACCAAAGAATTTTGGCCCTTTTCTCAATGGGGCTTGGATCTAATTGGTGAGATTAGCCTTCATTCATCCCTCCATCATAATTCTATCATTACTACCACTAAATACTTCACCAAGTAGGTTGAGGCCATTCTTCTCATTTATACTAAGTCTAACAAAATTATTGACTTTATCAACCATCACATCATCTATTATTTTGGTGTCCCACATAAAATTATAATATATAATGACAAATATTTCAAAAACAACACTATCCAAAGTCTTTGTGATAACTTTGGAATCAAATTAAGCTTCTCATCGCCATACTATCCATAAGCAAATGGACAAGAATAAGCTTCTAACAAAACATTGACCAAAATACTCATGAAGGTAGTCAAAGATATGGGTAAGGATTAGCACATGCACATTCCCTTTACTTTATGGGCTTACAACACTAGCATTCAAACCCATACAAGCACTATGCCTTTTTCCTTGGTCTATGAAATGGAGGCTATTTTGCCTCTTGAGGTTCAAATTCCTTAACTTCACATCTCTCTACAAGATATACTTACTAATGATGACTATCACCAGGAATTTTTGACTCAAATTGAGTTTATTGATGAGCACCATCTCATAGCCCTCAACCACCTCCAAATCTATCAAGAGCGTATCAAACATGCTTATAACAAAAACCTTAAGGAGTGAGATTTAAATATTAGGGATCTCATCTTAAAATAAAATCAACATGTGATAAACATGGAGAAAATAAAATGGGGTAAGTTTTCTCCTAATTGGCTAGGACCCTACATCATAACTCACAAGTATGGCTTTGAAACTTATCAGTTATCTTATCTCAAAGGAAATCTAGAACTTGAGCCTTTAAATGATTTACACCTATAACCATTCTTTTGTTAATCAAATGACACTTCACCTCATTTTTAACTTGATCTCATCCCTTAAGCAACCCTATTACATTCATCTCCCTTCCTCTTAACCCTTACTCCTACACCCTTAGTTAACCTATGAAGTGCTATGGTTTTACACTCAAAGTGGAAAACCCCTAATCCTCTATAGTCTTGTTGATGACTAAAATTAAAATAAAGGATATGTAGACAATCTATAATCTCTTAGGTCATGATTCTCAACATAGACTACTCCCTTGAAGGACAACTATTTAAACTCAAAAACAAACACTTAAACCACTCCCTTGAAGGATGGTTAGGCCAAGCTTTGTTATCAAGGGAAATAAATAAAAAATATTCTCATATTTATCAGCTTCATATGACCTCAACATAAACAAAATCCCATTGTAGGCTTCCCACATTGATTAGTTTACAAAAAAAAAAAACAACAAATCATTTAGTCATGGACTTGCCTATAATAGCTCTTAGGTCACCCGTAATAGGGGCATACCATCACCACTTCAAAGCTTACGCTACCCAAACACTCTCACTCATTTTACCCTTTTCCCCTCATACTCTTTCAAGGGACTTTTAACTCACTTAACACAAGGTGAACATGACGCATCTCTAACAAACAAAATGGTCAAATGATCCAAATCATGAAAGAGGCTCATATCCCTGAGCCTATTTATGTTATGATTATGGTCTTTGCCAGTACACAAGTATCTTGCCTCTTTATTTCCCATCCCAATCACATGTTCATCTCTCTGATGAAATACAATAACATAACTAGCCTATCCATTTTAAGCATACACCATCACAAATATGGTAAAATGCTAAGATGAAGCTAACAAATCAACTATGCATATACCATCACACATATGGGAAATACTAGTCTAACTCAACTAACATGCTCAACATTAACATAAAATTAACATAATATAAACATCCACATCAACATCATCATCACTATCACAATAAATTCATCTAAAAATAACACATCTCATATATATACACTCAACATGAAAGTACATCAATAGATAATAACAATATCATCTCTCCCTCAAAATATACATCTATCATATTTAGCTTAAAGGTTGGTATGTATAAAATATATATAATAATAACAAAATCTAGTGCTCATAATCCTTGAGGCTATACTTTTGTTTGTGAAGAAGCATTGTCATCACCACTCTTTTCCTATCTACATCTACGTGAGCTAAAAGCCATGGTACATGTCATTGATCTCTCTTGATCTCTAAACTCAAAATAGCTATGAATCTATGGGAACTCCCTGATGGCCCTCTCATAATAAGCAATCTCATCAAAGGTAGTGTTGTACCTCACTAAAGATATAGTTTGTGGTGGTCCCATCACACTTACTAAAGACCCCTATATTGGTCCTTGTGGTGGAAGAAGAGTAACCTGACCTACTACTCTCAAAATATCCCTCTCTCCTATTAGTTTTGTAACCTAAACCTATAATACCTTGACCTAACCTTGTAATTACCTGACCTAGCCCTATAATGTGACCACCTATCCCTATAAAACCAATACCTATGCTTAACCTACATCTTAGGCCTGCACTACTGCATCTCAAGCCTAAACATCTGCATCTTGTGCTTGTATTACTACATCCTAGGCCTATGTGACTACATCTCTCTCTCTCTCTCTCTCTCTCTCTCACACACACACACACACTCACTCTCACTCTCATCACTCCTTATAAATTTGGTGGTGGCCTCTTGACCTAAACCATAGGATTTAAACCTATCCACCATGCAAGATATGTTATTGTGCATATAGGATCTACTACACCCAACCCTATTAGCAGTTCCTCAAAATTTGGCCCATATATATTCTAGGGCAAGGATAGGTTTGCCTATATATCATCCTTCCTATATTGAGGGAAGGTAAGAGGTACATCTTGTAGCAAGTTGAATTGCTTCCTAACCCATGCCATGTGTATCATCTCTAGCTCATCGGCTCATCTCCCTCTAACCCATAATTTGCTCTGTAAACCAACAAGCTAATCTACCTAACCTCTGAATGCAAGGTATGCCAAGTAGGATCTCTAACAAATATCTATGGGAATCAATCCCTCTATCATGTACCTATAATGCTTAATATCTCACACTATGTCATCTACCCAGTTTTAGGCCATACCATCTCTCCACCATTAAAACCCAACCCTAAAATTAACTATAATCATGGTGGGTAACCCCAATAGTAATGTCACCATGATATGATCATATGCCAAATAATAGATTAATTTATAGACACATAAACTATACCAACATCATAGTTTCAACCCCCATATCTCTCTATATAACTATGTCAAAAAAGTTGGTCCCCATGCAAATATAATCCACTACTCCACCATCTATGCCAGAACAACTATCAACACAATAGGAAATTTCCCACCATCTATATCTGGGAGTACATACACTATAGTCCCTATCAACATTAGGATGCTCAACTGATGTTTCTCTTCATCAATAATATATAGTAGCTCATAGGTAAATCTCACTAAGTGATAGGTCACCTCACTAATATGCTCTCCAAATAATGTAACCATATGAATATCATGCTCCTCTCTTAAACATGTTAAGAGATATTCAACCTAAAGCAACAACCATAAAATATTGTACACATCCTCTTGTGTTACTATCAACTCTCTAGTAAATAAATGAAAGGTGTTGTTGGTATGATCCCACCTCTCGATCAGTGCTATCATCAAACTAACATCTTTTGCAACTCTATAATATTATCACACTCCTAAACCTATGGCTTCTATGTGTTGTGACTCATCTAGGGTGACATCCCTCATCATCCATGTCATTAGCATAGGTAGTTGATCTCATAGCATCAACTCCTACCTAGCTTGCATCTATACACACAAACCTTAAGTCACATACTTTCCAATATAACCTACCACTACTTTTCCCCCCTTTCTCTTTGGGAGAACTAAATTAGCCTAAGTCCCTCAACTAGGATATGTAGGTAGCACTTAGTTGATATGGGATATTTTAAGGTTAGTTCAACTATATATCCACCTAACCATCTAACTTGTTATCTTATCTCCACCCTAGGCCCAACTACCTATCACAACTCTAGGCCCCACGACTTATATCCTAAACCCTCAACCTTATGACCTATATTTTAAGCCCTAGGTTCTCTAACCTATTTTAACCTACCTTTTATTAACCATTTACATTAACACACTTTTAACCATACTTTAGATATTTTTCCCTACACACTGGGAGAACTACATTAGCATGAGGCCATCAATCAGGTTATGTAGGTAGCACTCAATCGACATGGGGTCTTCTAAGGTTAGCTCAGCCATATACCCACCTAGATATCTAACTTTCTCTCCCATCTCCACCCTAGGCCTCATTGCCTCTCTCTCTACCCTAGGCCCAACTACCTATCACAGCTCTAGGCCTCACAACTTATATCCCAAACCTTTGACAAAAAGACCTATCTTTTAAAGCCCTAGGTCCCCTAACCTATTTCAACCTACCTTTTCTTAACCATTTCCCTTATCACACTTTTAACCATACCTTAGATCTTTTTCCCTATGCACTAGGAGAACTACATTAGCTTGAGGCCCTCAACCAGGTTATGTAGGAAACACTCAATTGACACAAGATCTTTTGAGGCTAGTTCAGACATTAGGCTCATTAAATACTTCAATTAGGGATCCAAAATTGACCTTATCTCATATTTTGGGTTTTTCAAGGTCACCAAAATTAGTTTTGTATGCTGACATCAGTTCTTGGTGTCAACTAATGTCATTAGACCCCATCGACATTGGTACCATATCAGTTGATGTTGACAGATCCTACTGACATCAATGACTAGTTTGGCCTTAAGTCTAAACAACTCATCTCCCACATTTTTTATTTTTCCTACAACCTACCCCTAAATCCCTCTCAAATTAACCTAAACCTACCCCACCCCATTTCCTACCCCCCTCAACACATTTTTCCACCCAAATGTTAAATTTAGCCTAAAAATCCAAATTAACAAACTTAATTTCACAATTAACTCACATAGGCTCTTACCTCATCTCTCCATCTCTTTTAGGATGGAATAGCTAGTCCTTATGGTGGCACACCTCCCACTAGGTCCCCTCCTAGCTTTTCCATCTCACCTACACTTAGAATTATTTTCCTCTCCAATCAAATTTTACAAAAGAGTTCTTGTGGGCTACCAAACCCATTTTTGTTGGGTTTGGTCACCCATTGACATTGGCATCCTTGACTCAAGCTACCAATATCAACATTATTTCTTACCAACATCAATGACATAATCAATGTCAGTACTTTTATATTATAGTTTTCAACAATAAACACAACCCTTTGGAATCTACCCTTAATCTATGACAACTCAATTGAAGATCATTCATATCTTCCCAACCATGACAACTAACCTTGGAGATCACTTAAATCTCCACCCATAATGACTTTGGCTAGAGATCATGAATATATCCTCAATCATTGACCCTTTTAAAGCAACCTTGAATTGCTTGTCTTGACCACTTATGCTACCTCATTATAGTTGGCTATTATACATACACATGCATATTAGGTGTTTTAGATCACGACTAAGCTAATCTTATCAGATATAACCTTTTATGTTTACCAAGGGCACTTCCTACCTTGGATACCTGGCACACATAGACCATTGGAGCTCTAACTTTTATTGTTTTGACCTTATTAAATATTACTTACAAGCTATGATTTTGTTATTTATCTCTAATTCCTCCTCAGCTTTACCTATTCTTGATTTTGTAGCATATAACTTATAGTAGTATGTGTGTCAACTGTAACACCATGTTCTCACTCAACATCTACTCACCCAATTTACTTCTTATCAAACCAATACTTAATTCTAGTTTCTCCTCTATTGGTTCCCATTTTGAGAGGGGATACCTCATCCAATACCTAGATCATCCAAGTCCTATTTTTGTGTTACAACTTGTCAGTGCAAATTATAAGAAAAAATGGGGCAAATGTAGACACCAAAATTACATCATACACATACATAACTCCTTGTTTCAAAACCCCCTTGAGCCCCTTTTGAATAATAATTAGCCTTCATAACCCATGTTTTTACCCCTCACACATTTAATTAATTTAAAATATTTAATTAAGTTAATTAATTACTACTTATTCCACCTTACCTAGCCACCTCATTCTAAGACTAGTTCTTACCCTCTGAGTCACCTCAAGACTTAGTCCCCTAATACTAACTACCCATGAATTGTTCTTACCCTAAAAATAAATTCTTAACTAACTACATCCTTCTTAACCTCCCATTTATACCATTTCCTAAAATATACCACACTTGGCACAAGAAAGAATAGAAAATACGCTAAAAATAGCCCTTTTACCTATTCTAATGCCACCGACGTCGGTCAACCCACGGCTAACATTGGCAAGATCACCGATGTTTGTTATTTAAGCCAAAACATAGAATAATGTTCAATTTATTAGAAATCAACAAAACTCAATTATTCACATACAAGATTTTGGAATTCAACTTTCTATATTTAGGCTTATTATTACTCTACACAAATAAATCTAGATCAAGAATTGATATACTACATAGAGCTTGGATTTTTCTAAACTGGTAGCACATGCTTGTCTTTTTATTCACATATTACTTCAACATGACTCACCATAGCCATCTATATAATACACAACTTCATCCATTTCATTAGCTAAGTATATCTCTATTTTTTGGTAAATCTTTTAAAATAGTCATTTTACAATTACTTTACATTGTATTGTTTATCATTTCATGAACATCCTTATTCTCCCTATGGAGGGGTTGTAAAAATCCTTCACCTATTTTATATACTCCAAACATACAAACCCTTTGTCTAAACCCACCTAAGTCTCACACACTCCCTTACAACTCTTTCCAATCTCATAAACCTGACCAACATCCACCTCCTAACTTAGAAAACTCTCCTGCAAACCCCTAAGACCTGCAACCCCTACCGACATCGGTCACATAACCAACATCAGTCATATAACTAACATCAACCATACCTACTTACCAAAATTTTTAGCCTAACTGATGTTAGTGACTATGGATTTACACTAACCTCCTTGAACCTACATCAACCACCTCTAAAAACATCAACTCACATTACCTGCACTATGTCACTCCCTGTTGCACTTTGACTGCAAGAACAGTATGAAAATATCTCTCTTACTCTCTTTAATTTTTTTATTCATTACTAATTTTGTTTCAAAAAGTGGACTTTAATCCCTAAGTATTTTGAAACTTTTAAGAACAAGCATGTAGCTTGATATCCCACTCATATATCTGCTAACAAATATTTTTGGTGGTACTACATTCTTATTCATAGGTAGTCCTCCCTAGCCAAAAGGAGTGCTCAATATCATCTAGATATGATGAAAAACCAATGCAAGTTATCTATAATATCTAATCCATACCTTTCATTTATATTTCTCCTTAAACATCAAATATAATCAAAATTTAGTGAAACAAGGGGATGAATCATACCTATGAATTATAAGCCCCATTACATGAAGGGATGCTCAACTTGAATGGGTTTTAAAGGAAAGGAAACTATTCTTTACTTTCTAGTAAACATAGTTTTTTCACTTGGATTTTCACCCTTTTAGGAGTTGCAAAGTTATCCTCATCTAAGTGGCACAATGGAATCACCTCAAGGCTTGTGGGTAGCCTAGTAATGAAGTGAGTCTTTAGATAGGGCTAGATCCCTTAATGTATCACATAGGATTAAACCTATAACTAAAATTGGGGGGTGAAAATGGAGAAAGATAATTGAAAACAAACTAATCTAAGGGAGGTGATAAACCAAATTGACTGATGACTTTCAACCATATGTATGTTATACTTGAAACTAAGAAACTAACCAGAACATACACTTTTCCAATCTATGTCTTCTTGCATCAATATTACATTATGAGGTTATTGAAGAATGTATTAGGATAGGAATAATAGACAAAAGGCATATGAGGGAATTAATGAATAGGATAACTCACTTAAACCATGAACATCTCTTGGAACACTTCACATGCCCTAAAAGAAGAAGCTACAAATAGGTGAGAGAATGTGACAACATGATAAGGAATCTATAGTATTCACTAAGAAAATTAAAAATTCAAATAAATCACACTAAGAATATTCATGTAATAGGTAACATAGTCATTTTATTGATAAAAATTTATACAATGAGTAGGGCTTCAACATACTCAGGTGGAGCATCCAATATAAGGCCAAAATGGCTAGTTCTTATAGAACTTATGAGAGAGAGAAGAAGAGAGAAGTCTAAGGATAAAAAGGACACATGTCATGTTGATAATATTATTTATCCATGCATGAAAAGAAGTTTTATGTTTAACCATGAAATATTAGGATATACAAGTGTCAATCCAAGTCACAAAATTCATACAAAGTGGCAAGAAAACTCCTCAACTAGCTAAAAAAACTACCTTCATGATTAGAGATATTTGAACATCCTATAAATTATGAGGAGAAATAAAAATTATTGGAATGGAATAGGTTGCTCTCAAATATTCCTCTCCATGTATTGGCTGTATGCCTGGTCCTCTAGAATCATCTTAAATTGAGATATCATCATTTATTGTCTAGAAAACTACCCTTTTATGTACCCTACACACTTGGCCTCCAAAAAGTTTTTAGTTTATCATGAAAATATAAGGAAGTTAATGAAACCTATAAATACCCCCCATGGCCCAAAAAAACTACTTGTGTTGATCATACCAAGAAAAAACCTATAAGTCACTTTAGTGTGTCTAGAAAACCAAGAAAAGATCATAATGGTTTTTACCTCAAAATGTCACTTTTAGATAATTAAAGTGTGTATATGAGTGTGGGGAATCTTAAGAGATGATTTTCACCATTTTCCAAGTGTCACACTTCTGAAGGAGGTTCTACAAGTGCCACTTTCTCTTTCTTTTCAAAGAAAATTGACTTTTTTATAAACAACTTGGCATGTTTCAACTACAAATAGTTATCTAAGGCTTTTAATGACATGTGCAAAATTACATCATGTTTTAAAAATTTCACATTTCCCAAGAAACCCATAAAAAGCATTAAATACACCTTTTTGACCCCTCAAATGACCCAAAAATGATATAAAGACATAAAAACTAATTGACCAAAGCTAATATAACATTATTTTACATCAATTAACCTATAAAACACTTCATGAAAATATATTATACCCCTTTATATACCTAAAAATCTAATTTTTTTACTAGGGGTGCCCCAATTAGACCTAAAAGTCAAATTTGGTCAACAAATTATTGACTCATAGGGGTAGTATGCTTGCTATACTAACTAGACCAGTAGTTTTATTAGTTCATTGGGATTAGGAGTCAAATAAGGATTGATACAAATAAAAGACATGGCCATTGACTCAAATTTGATCAAAATAAGATAACTAATGGCCACCTCAATCACACAAAGGAAAAGGACACACACAAAAAATAAATCAAATAGAAAAGACACACACATGTGCAAATAAACATAACACTTAGGGGAATTAGGAAATAAAATATTATGCACAACTATCAACTAAACATACCTCCTTTCTAGGATCAAAAGGAAAACTTCTTGAATAATTTTTATGGTGAGATGAAACATAGTCTCAGGCATGTTTGTCTTTATATTGAATGATTTATGGATCATACCTCTTCCTAGGTACTTCACTTGATCTGATCTCAATTAGATCATCCTTAAACAAGTCTCCAATGTATATATAATCCTCTTAAACATTTTCACATACTTCATACTATTTTCCACTCTTCATCTCATGATCAACTTGTATATCCTTAGTAGGCATGGATTCAAGAGGAGTGGTTTCATCTTCCCTATAAGATTGAGGCAAATAAAAGCTTAATCCATCCTTTAAGAGATTATGTATTTTTCAAAAATTGTTGAGAGGGTGATATCCCATCTCGATGACTTCAAACATGTCATCATGAAATGTGTATGCTTCTTGAAAGGATAGATTTGAAAGATTGTTTCCCCTTTGTATACTTACTTGAGCTCTAATGTTTCCTTCTCCATCTTTGACCAGATCATAGCCTCCTTGAAGATAATTATAGACTACTTTAATTATTTCAAACAATTCATCTAAAATTTGATTAAGAACTTGTCCTTGTCTATCCATGGTATCTTGCAAAGTGAAAAAAGAATTAATGATAATTTCTCCCTCTTTGGAAAAAGGAAGACATCATTTCTCATCTAACCAATTTGAAATTTCCACATAAGAAATCACCTATTCTTCATCTTTGATCAGATCATCTTCAAGTGCTAATTCCTTTATCTTGATTTCATGAGACTCTCTCAAGGTTGAAACTTCTTGAGGGATAATTCCTTTATCTTGATCTCATGAGACTCTCTCAAAGATGAAACTTCTTGAGGGATGGCTTTAAAGTGTTCTCCCTTATTGATAACACATTCCACTTAAAATATGGAGGAAAAAGCTTGCTAATTGCTCTTTTGATCACCAAAGGGAGTCCCTATGGTGATTTATTCCTCATAAACACTCATGAGGTCTTCTTTATCAGCCATGAGTTGAGCATGTTCCTCTTCATTTGCTTCTCTCAAGATAGGTTCATTAACACAAAGAAAACATTATTCATCATAAACCAAGCAAAGAGATTCAACACAAGAGATTACATTCACTTCATCACTTAAGACCTCTTGAGTAATTTCAAATTGAACTCTAGACATCATAATCTAGTCTCTTTTATTTAGGGCTACAAGATCTTCAACCTCCTTTATGGTGATGCTAAGACTAGGCATCTTGAAATCATGTGATCTAGCCCAATGAGGCTACAAAGGAGGTATGTTTTAATAAATAAAGAGTTCTCTTTATTTATAAACCAATTTATCCTCCTTTGGTTTCCATACCATAGGTCCATAAAGGCAAAGGGTGATGGGGTAAGGACAAGATAAACTAGGTGGTGGAAGTGGCACATAAAACTCCAAATAAGGTTGAGAATGCAAGGTAGGAGGCTCTTTAGGAATATCTTGAGGGAGGGGAGATGGGATTTGTTTAGGCATAGGATATTCTCTTTAGTATAAACATTCCATCACACCTTGACTTAGTAGCTTAATTTTTATCACTAGATCCTCTATTTTTTTGGCTAAGTTCTCTTGGAAAAGTCTCTCTTGAAGCTCATAGGAATAATCATGAGGATAAGGAGTGCATGAGGGATGAAATGGAACACAAGAAGATTATTGAGGAAGGATGGGAGGGTATTGAAAAATATTAACTTCATTTTCCACTTCACACTCTTTGATAATGTTCCCATCTTGTTTCTTTCCCTATGACTCTACTATTTTGCTCCGGCTTAGGATATTAGGATTAGATGCCTTCTCAATTTCACACTCTTGATCAAGACTTTTCTCCTCCTTCTTTCCCCATGAATCCACTATATTAATCCAACTTAGGACATTATAATTATGAGTCTACTTTTGAGGTGGTGGGGATGCAATGTGAGAGGGAAATGAGGGTTTGAACTCCACTTCCTTTGTTTCCAACATTAATGGTTTCATATGCATATTTCCTACTCAATTTTATTATCAATATTTGCCTCAAACACAATATTTCTCTTTTCAAATCTCTCCTCCAATTGATTCGAAAAAGGATGAATTTAATAGACTTGATTTATCTCATGAGTAGGGGTCATGCATGGCTGATACAAAACTTGGGAAAGTGGGTATGAAGTTTGATATAATTTTTAAGGCTAACTCTCATTAATTTTTATCTTATCTTCCAAATAAGCAATCAAACCACTCACATTTAGCATATCACTCATGAGCCTTTGCCAATTGGATCTTTAAATAGGTACCCACTCTTTTTTGAGTAACTATAATGAATTTATCATGTGATGGATGGAATGATAAGTAATCCATTGACCACATCCCATTAGAGTTTCAAGCTCCAACATATACCTTTCATAGCCCAAAAGTTCTTGTTTGAAGGTGGAAATGGGTTGATTGGAGAAAGAATTAGGTTGACTAGGAATACAACTTTGAGAAGGATAACTATAGGACTAATAACGATTATTTATGGGATGGATATGATCATATTGAGACTAATGAAAGTAATATTGGGGTTGGTAAGGGTCAAGATAAGATTTACCAAGGACTTTTTCATATTGATATAGAATGACACAAGCTTGAAATGTCTCAACAACTTGTGTAGATAATAAATCAACACCAAATTCATCCATAGATCTTCATTAAAAGTAAGAACATAAATAAAACATGTTACCATAAATATTAAAAGGATAGCATGGGCTTCTTGACAAAATAATATGTCTTTGGAGTCACCAGTGATGCTTGAAAAGATGGCTCCAAAGGCTAATTATTGAGAGACAACACCAAAATTCTCTCAATATCTTGGAACAAGAATCCCATAAGGCATGAAAAAAACTATTTTAACTTGTATTTTAACCCTTTTAGGAGATAAAAATATCTCCTCATCCAAGTGTCATAATGGAATCACCTGTAGGCTTGTGGGCAGCTTAGGAATGAGGTGAGTCTCTAAATAAGGCTAGCTCCCTTGATGTACCACTTAGGATTGAACCTAAAACTAAAATTGGGGGGTGAAAATTGAGAAATATAAATAAAAAATAATATAAGGGAGATGATACACAAAATTTAATAATGGCTTCCAACCATATGTATGCTACACTTGAAACCAAGAAACTAACCAAAACATACACTTTTCCAATCTATGTCTTCTTACATCAATATTACATTATGAGGTTATGGAATAATGTCTTAGGATAGGAGGACTAGAAAAAAATCCTATGAGGTCAGTAATAAATAGGATAAATCACTTAAGTCATGAAAATATCCTAGAACACTTCACATGCCCTACAAGAAGAAGCTATAAATAGGTGAGAGATTGTGATAACTTGCTAAGGAATCCATAGTCTACAATAAAAAAAATTCAACATTAAAGTAAATAAAACTATGAAAAGTCATGTAAGAGGTAAAAATTATTCATTTTATTTATCAAAATGTGTAAAAATGATCAAGGTTTTTCCATACTCAGGTGGAGCAACAATATAATGCCAAAATGGCTAGTTCTTATAGAACTTGTAAGAGAGAGAAGAAGAGAGAAGACCAAGGATAAAAATGAAACTTGAAAATATAATAAAATAATTTATCTATGTTTTATAAGAATTTATAGGTCAAAAAAATTAATATAAGGAGATACAAGTGTCAATCCAAGTCACAAACTTCATGAAAAGTGGCAAAAAAACTCCTCAACTAGCTTAAAAAACTAACTTTATGATTGGATATATTTAAACATCCTATAAATTATGAGGACTAGTAAAAATTATATAAATCTAAGGGGAGGATATTATAAATTCATCTCCATGCATTGGTTGTATGTCTATTCCTCTATAATCATACTAAATTGAGCTATCATTATCTGATATCGAGAAAACTACCCTTTCATGCACCCTACACACTTAGCATCTAAAATGCCTTTAATTTATCATGAAAATCTAAGGTAGGAATATAATGACACATATAAATACCATACATGTACCTATAATCATCATGGACACCTTAAAATGAGCTTATTTCAAGTTTTCCATCTTCTTCACTAGCTTGTCCAATATGCCAGATTTGACTCCATGAGTTGAATCACCTAGTTGGGGAATGTAAAAGTTGTTTCACGGAATTAAATTAATATTTTGAGTTATATTAATTCTTAATGTTCCATAAAAACCTTTTTTTGTCTCTTAACTCTTCTTATAGCCTGCACAACACACAAAATAGTGAGAAAACCTTATTTCTACCCCCATCCATACAAATATGTACAACTCATCTTGGTGTGAAGTATCCTGAGGAATTTATCTACAACCTCCAATCATTTTTTTTAGGAAAAAAAATCCATTAAACTATCTATCCAAGTCCATTTCCCAAAACTAGTGCTTGGCAAGGGTTTAGTAGGGTTTTAGGCTCATTTTTGGTCTTAAGGTTGGTTCATAAATTTTGAACATACAACCTTAAAAAAAATTTCAAAAAAATTGTGTTTATGGACGTTTATAACATATCCAAATGCATTTTTCACCCATGTAATGCCTCATGAAAGATATGAACATTGAAAGTTGCTTACTCAGGCTTGTTCTCCTCTTTTCTTGTGTGTTGAATTAGTTTCAAGATCAAAAATGGCATTCCTTGGTTTTATATGCACTCCAAGATCTTTTAAAAATATATATCTATCCCATAATTTTTTTCAATAGTTTTACATTCTTACTTCATGAAAAAGTGTGAAGGACTCTCCATTTGGGTACTAGGCCTAGATTTTACCCATTAGGTTTGACTGTAATCCTTGGTGTCTAAACCACCTTTCTTATTTTATTACTCATGTGAGGTATTATACATGATTTTATATGTGTTTTCAAGCTTCAAAAAACATATCTAAATGTTTTTATATCCTCTAAATTCATCTTTTGTCATTCTCCTTCAAATTTGTCAGGGTTTACATTGAGGGGAAGTACCCCTATCTAAGACAAAATGAGGGGTACATAACCTATTTTTCTAACAAAAAAAACACTGATATAGGCTCTTTCAAGTTAAAAAAGTTCTCTACACAAAAATTGGGTCCTAGACTCTAAGCATAGACCTCCCAATTGCATCAAAACCTCAAATAGACTTGTAGAAAGGACACTATGTGCAGGGTTTGCATTGAAGATTAAGAAACCTTGTCTATATTCCTTTATAGATGCTTTAACACACTTTAAATTGCATCATTAACTTCTCAAAATATTCCCTTAGTGGTATTATCATCCCTTAACTCATTTACTCACTTTCTCCTCCTTCATACTCTTTAAAAGGGGTTGTTGTTCCTCAAGAGTGATATGCCTCTTAGACATGATAGAAGTGTATTATTCTCTATATAAGGAAGTAATGAGTGAATATATAGTTTTATTTTATACCAAATACTCTATTTACAAGTTTTTACTCCATGGTTTCAAGTCCAAACCACCAAACTTCCTCAATTTCCAAGGTAGACTAGCCATACAAGGACTATGTAGAGATGATTGGAAGTGAACTATGTTTACATGATTTAGAGCCTTCTCTCTTATAATATAAATTTTTTATATATTTCAAGGTTACCATATTTATATTAATAAGGTGTCTATATGTTGATTTCATCACCTTACTCTCCATTCATACATGGGGCTCTCCAAACTAGGCCTTTCCCTTAAAGGACTGAGAAACCCTACCCCTTTTAATTGTAGGTGTGTGTTGAACTCAAATAGAGATTAGAAACATTACATTGGTATATATTACACCCTTTAATATCATTAGGTATTGATTTAAATTTTTTCCACTCCATGATTAGTCTAAACCTCTGTCTAGACACCTAGCTTTGATTTATTGCCTACATGCCCAACTAACTATGTTTTGCCTTCTAGCCCCTACTTATAGGATAATATGTTTCAAATGAGTTATTTATAGTATTTATATATCCTATTTAATTCCCTAAAGTGACACAATGTATGTTTTTTTTAGCTTATGCCTTGAATTCTCCTTAAACATCATCAAAACATCAAGAAGTTCATTATCTTCTTGCTTGATGTAGGTGCTTATTTAGGATTATATACAGATTGAGAATGTAAAAAGGAATAAAAATACCATATTAAAACATATATATATATATTATATTTAGATAATAAATATTTAATGTTCACCATTGGAACCATTCACATGTGGGGGTGAAATCTAATATCAATTTGGGAAACAAGAGTTTCTGAAAGAGTTGAAATCTTGTAGATTTCATTGTCCAAGTTCAATTTTTTTGGAGGCACCTTTAGGCCTAAAAATTACCATATTTCACTTTCCATCCTTAAAATCATGCTTCAATTTTTTGAAATGATATCTCCAACTCTCTACTAAGCCACTTGGTGGTTTTTTAAGGTGTAGACAACAAAATATAACTATGAACCGTGAGTATAGCAATTGGCATTCAATGGGTTGAATACCCATCTTAAAAAATTAAAATAAATTAAACACCATGGATAAATTTAAACCATTAAAAAATATCCCACCATATCATGGCATCATCAGAAGGTCCCTGTATGTGTGTAATGAGCTAGAAGTGAACAGTGAGTGTGGAAAAGTGGGCAAGGATGGACCAAAAAACCTCATGATCATCTTAAACATATTTTAAAATTTTATTAATAATGATTTAAATCAAGGGAAGATTTATACAAGCTTAAAATTTTCCTTTAAACATGTAAATCATCTGTAAACAATTGAAAAGAGGTAGGTAGTATGTTGAATGACTAATCTAGCATGATGCAAACATGGATTTTTTATCAAAATATAGAGTTGTGAGACCAAAACCTATAATCATATGATATACATGTCATTGATACATGAAATATACCATTTCCTATTCATATGAAGCCTGTGTATGTAACACAACTTTTTACAAATAATGAAAATGACTAAAAATGC
Organism: Torreya grandis; assembly: GCA_037957365.1. Classification (NCBI taxonomy): domain Eukaryota; kingdom Viridiplantae; phylum Streptophyta; class Pinopsida; order Cupressales; family Taxaceae; genus Torreya; species Torreya grandis. The sequence goes on along the minus strand of JARHVA010002533.1, from coordinate 528,921 downwards.
ACATGGTGACATCATTCTAAAATTGAGTTACTTGGACTATCAAATCAACTCAAAATGTGAAAAAAACCATGTGAGACATGAGATAGGATATTAAAAATCCTTTGGAACCAATATTAGTAGCCAAATTGTATAGACTTTCCCAAATAAGATAAAACCCTGAAGGGTGCATAAATTGATAAGCAAATTTGAATAGTCAACATCAAATGAATGGTTCATAAAGCAAAATTTATCATTATAAAACTTATTACTATGAAAATTAAGCTATATTATTTTATAATACACACCCAATATCATTTGTCCTAAAATTTCTATTGTTGATCGTACCAAGCAAAAAATTGCAAGTCACTTTAGTGTGTCTAAAAATCTAAGAAAAGAGTAGAATGGTTTTGGCCTGAAAATGGAACTTTAAGATTAATTAAAGCATGTATATGAGTATGGGGAAGATTAATATACACTTTTCATCATTTTATATGTGGCACACTTCCCAAGGGGGCCATACAAGTGTTACTTTCTCTTTCTTTTTTAAGAAAACTAACTTTCTTCTAAATAATATACCATATTTCAATTTAAAATTGTTATAAAAGACTTATAATGACACATGGGGCATGGAATCACGTTTTTACATTTACACATTTATCAAAAAATCCATACAAAGCATTAAATGTACTTTTTGACCCCTCAAATGACCCAAAAATGATATAAGGACATAAAAACTAATTAACCAAAGCTAATATAAAATTATTTGACATAAATTAACATATAAAAAACATCATTAAAATATATTATACCCCTTTATATACCTAAAAATCCAATTTTTTTTACTAGGGGTGCCCCAATTTGACCTAAAAGTCAAATTTGGTCAACACAACAGATTTGGTACACCTAACCCAAGCATGCGAGTCCCTAAATAAATTTTGCCAAAAATAGATGGATATTATGATCCTATATGTTGTGGTATTGGCTGTAAAGTGCCTTTTTCAAGCCCATCATGATATTACTCTAACAACTTGTCAACTTGACTAGTCTCTATGCATCTCAAAAGTATGCCATCAAGGTCCTTCTTGAAGAGTACCCCATCAACCAAGAGGTAAGGGATATATTTTATTATGAATTACCTCCTCCTTTTACTATCTAATCCCATAGTTCATTCTCCCATTTGGATTATATCTTGGGTCTAGATGGAAGAAGACATAATTGTAGTTTCCTATTGATTGTCTTGGACTTCGAAAACTATCTCTTTCTCTTCCTTAACATATGTTCCAAGGTGATCACAAAGTCCTCTACCTATGATAAACTTAGTAACCTTCACCTCTATATCATAATCAATGAAATTGTTCACCCAACCATTCCTCTTCTCACTTAGGTCCCTATTGAGTATGAAATATTTTATACTAGGGTGAACCACCATTACAAAGATATTATTATTAGACATCATGTATCTGAAACTTTTTAGGCCTCTCATGATATAAAGGACATGTTTTTAAACAAATTTATATCTATCCTCATACCCCTCCAATGTTTTACTAAAGAATTAAATGGGATACTCTAAGCCTTCACTATTTTGTTGTATAAGCATAGAAGAAATAATAACACTTATGGAGAAGGCATACATGAAGAAGTTTTTTATAAAATCAGGGTTGAGGAGGGTGTGACCTTGGGAAATGTCCTATTTTATGGCCTCAAAAATTATCTTAAATTCCTTTTTTTATGATAACTCCTTATGTTTCTTAAGCATGTGAGCTAGTGGTCTCACCAATTCTACAAATCTAGGTATGAATCTTCTGATGAAGTTGATCTTGCCCAAGAATATTTACAATCCCTTATTATGTTTGGGTAGTTAAAGATAAAGGATTTAATCTATCCTCTTAGGGTCAATGGAGATTCCATCTTTGATGCAACATGCCCTATAAATCTACTCTCATGGAATACAAATATGTTTTTTGGGGGGTTCAAGGAGACCCCAAACTGCTTACACCTAACAAACACCAACCTCAAATATGTCAAGTGATATTTTGTTTCCTTCAATAATATAGTGATTTCATCAAGGTATATGAGAACCATCTCATTTATGATCCCTTGGAAGGCCACATCCATTTCCATTTGGAAGGCATCCCCTACATTGAATAATCCAAAGGGCATTTTATTGTATACATAAGTGCCCCACTTAGTTATGAAGGCAATTTTGTGTCTATCATCCTTCCTAAATAATACCTAATTGCATATAGAGTATCCATTAATAAAATATAACCTTTGTGAATTTGAAACTCTTTGAATAATCTGACTCATAAATGGTAGAGGGTATTAATCTCTAAGTGACACCTTGTTGAGATATTTAAAGGCCACACACAATCTTATCTCCCTATTCTTCTTTCTCATAGACACAATATTTTCCACCCATGAATAATGTCTGATGGGGAAGATAAATTTGGATTCAATAATTTTTTTCAACTCCTTCCTCTTAAGGATCTCAATTTTGGGGTTGATTGGTCTTTGCTTTTGCCTCACAAGTTTGGAATTCTCCTCCAACTCTATGGTATGTTGGGAAAACCTAGGGTCAAACCCCTTCAAGTCATGATATTCCCATGTAAAAACATCTACAAATTCTTGGAATAATACTATGAAGGCTACCTTTGCTTCTTTGGTATTCACCTTTCCTAGCTTGAGTTACTTGTCTTTGAATATAAGAGCCTTTTCATAATGTTCCTTATTAGTGTAGATGCTTACCTTATCCTTCCTCAGCTGGTAATCCTCATTAATTATGCAGTCTAATTTTACTAATCCCTTAGGAAACTTATTTTTCCTCAATTAGATAATATGGTCTCCATATTGATGTTACAATCTACCTTGATTCTTTGAGGAAAATTCAACCTCATGTTGTAAGAAATAAGAAATATATTTATCACTTTAAAATACTTTCCAACTCACCTTATTATCAGGTATTGAGGGCCTACATACTAGTTTGATTTGGGACTATTCTTTTATGTCTTTGACCCCACCAACTATATCATATTATGCTCCAATGGAAGCTAATTAGTCTGCATGTTGATTGGCCTCTCTTGAAATGGAGTTAATGTCAAAGTATTGAAAGTCCTCTAAGAGGTCCCAAAACCTATGTTATTAGGCCTTCATGAGTGGATTATTGATTTAACTTAGGCCTCTTACCTACTAGACCACTAATTTACTATATCCCTTAGCTTGCAAATGTTTTATGCCTTTCTTCCTTGCCCATTATATCCCATATATGAGGGCCTTATATTATATAGTATTATAATTGGAACTAAATTGGAATATTAGGGAATAATAGTACCTTTTCTTTTGAGGAGATATAAGCATAACACTTTCCCCACTCCCATTATTTAATTTAGACCCATCAATAAATAAGTTCCATACCCCTTCAAGTTCTTGACTTGTGCTAGTGAGCCTTGGTATCACATTTCCTTCCTTGTGAATGCAATTTACACCCAAACCTACATCTCCAATGGTATTATAAGTATAACATCCATTATTATCTACTACCCACTCATTAAGGAGCAAATTTAGTATGCTTTTTAGTGGTTCTATAGGCTCTTGGTCACTAGGGTGCGCATCCTCATCCAAGATAGTGCAATTAAAATTTGATAAGTTGGGAATGTAGGGTTATAAGTGGAACCTATAGATAGGTTTAGAACTTATGATAACCTTTGTCCCATACCTAGTCCAAAAAAACATATAGGACCAATTAGAAGAGAGATACCCCCAAATTTTGGCAGTGAAAGCCTTAGAAAAACATAAGACAAATTAGGGAGGAAGATCATCTAACAAAACCTCTTGAGATATAGTGAAATTAGGATAAGAAACCAATATGATTTTAAAGTCCTTAAGGACACCCATTGTCTTGGTAGGAGACCCATATAATTTTAAAACCCCTTTTGTATTAGGTTCATTTTTAATCCCCAATTTAGCATCTATAGACTTAGGTATGATAAAAGTGTTATCCCTACTATCTATCATGAAATTATGCCCAAGGGAATAACCTATGATGAATTAAAGGTATAAGGGAGGTGGTTTGACTAACTTAGGTGTTTGGGACTCATGAGGTTGACTGGAATTAGTGGTGACTACACTTATGTTTTCTACTTGTTTATCCAAGACATGGAGTTTGGAAAGCTCTTATTGAAGGAGGTCCTTTTGCCTTGTAATAATAAAACTATCCCACTTAGGTATAATAACATGGACATTCTTAATCTAGTACATAATGATAATATGAGGGTTGACTACCTTGGACTACAACTTAGGGGAAAAAATATTACTTGGAGAGTCTGTGAATTGAGGTATAAAAGACCCTTCTAATTATGCCTTTTCCCATATTTCATTTAATGATTTGATGGTGTCTTATGAGTTATATCTTGTGTGTACATACTTAAATGTGTTTGAGAAGGTATAAAATTTTCCTTGGTAATTCCTAAGTTGTCATCAACTAACCTTCTCTTAGCCTTTGTATGGGCTGTAATTGAATTTTCTACTTTGGCTACATTCTAACCTATATTTTCTACCACTTGTTCAAATTAATGCTCACATTATTAGAAGTTGAAAAATGTAGTTTTAGAGGGTGATTTACTTTCACTCACCCTTATAAAATTGGGATATCAACTTGGGTTATGAAGGGAGTGTCCCCAGCCAGCTTAGGAGGACCTTCCTTTTGGTGTAGAGGAAGTATATTGTCATGTGATGTAAAAGTAAGACCTTGTTGTATTAAGGATGATTAACACACATCACCACTTGGAAACATCACCATATAATTTGATTTACCCCATTGATTAGGTCATTGAACCAATTAAGTATAATTGTTATAATATGGAACCAGGGCTCTAGAAATTTTGACATCATTAAGATTATAACTATTTTAAGGCCTTGCTTGTGTAATCTACCCTTGGTATTATTGATTGGGTTGATAAGGAGGTCCGTTATATTAATAGGGATGATAAGGGGATTGGTGGAGTGATTTATAATGCCTATAGGGCATATTTTTCTACCTCTCCATGGTCACTAACTTATTATTTTGGGCCTTTGATAGCCCTTATCTCTTGCCCAATCTATCCAATTGGCTATCATCTAGATGACCTTGATTGGTTAGGGATGGTAATGGAGAAATGGTAGGCATATGGGGTTTAATTTTTGGGAAAAAAGGTATGATGGGTCTAGGGTTGATTTTACCTCATTAAATTAGGCAATAGCTTAAGTTACTATATCATAGCTACCACATCAGAACCTAGATCCCTTAGGTAGTAACTTGACTACAGGTCTTCTACTAATGTACTTAAAGATTTTAGATGTTTTCCAAGACTACCAATGCATGTCCCAAGTCACTTTAATGCTAGTCTCACTAGGCATTCTAGAACTAGGACTCTAAGCTACACCCTTTGAAGGAGATATTTCAATTCTATTAAAGCTTGGACTAATATGGGATTGGCCTAAAGGTTGTGGGTGACCTATAGTAAGACCAAACCTATAGATTATGAGGATATCTCCCCTTATATAAAATTTTAATATTTACTCCTAAGATCTACTAATTTTGGGATGAAAATATATGGGATGAAAATAAAAACCTATTCTAAGGGTGGTGATGCAACAATATTCACTTATCCTCTCTAAACTAATCTTTAAATACACTTTATGTATCTAATGAAAAACAAGTAGATAAACATGCTTCTTGACACATTCCTAAACATGATTATTTCATGTGGAGGTTATGTGGTAGGTCTTAAACTTGAAGGCAATGGAAAGGAGGTCTACTTGAGACACTACCAATCAACTCACTCTTTAATACAACTACCACCTCTCAACACTTCACATGACCTACATAAAATCTAACACTAGGTGAAAGAGAGGACCTATAAAATAATATGATCATCATATTTTTCTACAAGTCATAAACCATAAAACAAATTAATGTTGATAAGAAGTGTACAACCAATCCTTATTAATTCTCAAGGCTCAAGGTATAATTTGGTAGAGTTTTGCTACACCCAGTTGAGGGATGATAAAAAAAATACTCAAGTCCTAAATATATAGAGTTATATACAAGAGAGAGAAATGAATCTTGGTTTATAATTGGTATTAAGAGGACATAATGGTCATGGAGTAGTTACAATAGTCCACATTCATTTATGTGTTGCTTGAGTTGACATGTACCTTGAATGAGATCTTTAGAGTGTTGTGTTCTAATTTTAGTAAAGTTTAACTCATGGATATCCAATGGAATCCATCAATATTAAACTAAATATCCCCTAATAATTTATAAATCATTAAAATAGGTTCAATTAGACCTTTCCCATGAGGCATTAAGTAGTTTCCCTTATCTACACATTGGTCATGTTCAAGAAGCCAACCAAAATTATTCATAATGACCATTAATATGGATTATTATCACCTAAATTGGAAGTTAAGAATTTATTAAGATGGCACATTAATTCCACAATGGAATTTTACACCCATGATCCTCTCTATTTGTTGGCTAAGTAGGCCTCATGGACTAGTAGCCTAGTTTTTACTTATTCACCATTTGGAGAGTCATAATGATTCAATCAAACCTTAAATATATCTTATTTATCTTGTTTTAAACTTTAATAAATATTCCATAATATTATTTAGACATTTAAAATATTTGATACTTACAATCTCACTTCACTTAGATGACTAGGCCATCTTCATTAGATTTTACAGACTCGTAATTTGGTAGAGGTTTGTAGAAGGATTTATATGTAGTGTTTTAAACATATAATGATTTTAAAGGCTGAAAAAATCCTCAAATAATCTCCTCTAATCATTGGTAACTTGTGACCAAGTTATACACTTCATATCCTTCTCAAAAAATTATAAATTTACAATTTTTTGAGGTGTTTGTACATTGTCTGTATAAACCAGTACCATGGAAACAACAATTTAAGAGTGGAATACATGAACCAAGTGTTTTCCAATTTATTCCAATTATTTTGGATGTATTTTATCTTAAATATTTCTATTCAAGTCCTAATAATGGTTTTATAGACGTCTAAGAGTGTCCAAGACTCTTAACAATGGTTCATAGAGGTTAGGGACTACACCTCTAAACTAAATCCACTCATACATTGTATTCAAGGTCCCCTACCTATGATAAAGTGATAATATCCTCATGTATAATTTACATATAGTTATGAGCTTGTGAAGTTTCCTCTCAAGTGATAAATATGTATTCTAGGCTATCTTTAGGTGTTTTTAGGCCCAAATGACTAGTTGTGCATCTCCCCTACAAGCCAAAGTGACATCACACATTTAGAACAACCTAATGATAATATTCATGAATATTTTAAGTGTCCTCTTATCCTATTTTTGTCTTATACTATAACCTCTAAGTGGCATTGTCTCAATGGAAGTGATAGATCAAAAGGTATAAGTGTAGGGTTCCTAAGTTTTAGTCTTAATCTATGGTTTTGAGGTACCCAACCACTATTCTCAATATTATTATCACCCCTAAGGACATTTAGATAATATATGTCAATTTTATCAAGCCATTTACCTTCATGTTGCATGCATACAATATTTTATTCAAGCATCTAGGCCTATCTACAAGAGTTACCAGTCATGGAGCCCTCAAGGGTGGCTAATGTGTGGTCATTTGGGAAATTTGGGATCCTCTCTCTCCTTAGAAACTCATGGTATATGAAAATCTTTCCCATTTACTTACAAGTTTAAAATAGATTTATTAGGCCTAATCCATATAGTATGTCCCCTACACATGCCAACCAATAGGTCATTTGAATTCTTATAGGACTTGGGGAGAGCATTAAGACCATTTCATATCTTAATCACTCCATTTGAATGCATTTAGAGGCATAATTATGTCATTAGGTAAAAACTAGGGTCTTAGAGGTATACCATATTAATTATGGTTCATATAGTATGGACATCCAAACCAAAAATTAATGTTATGAACCTTCAACCCACCAACCCCTTCATCTCATGAAATAGCCTTGGGTTCCATTCAAAGTGTTTATGGAGATGAGTGTTGGAAGGTGTGCCTCAAGTTATATACTAGGTAGTTTGAACCGGTTACCCTCTTAATGTTCATTCATGAATCTATGATCCTCAACCCCTCTCCTTCATTTATGAATTTTAATTGTATAGGGGTGCTTAATTTTATCTAAGAGCCTTGGTATTAGGTCCCTTTGTGGTGAAAGGTATGGCTATTTAAAATTGCAACTCGACCTACCTACTAAAAAGATGGAGCTCAAGAGAGGGATAAAACCCAAAAGGACTATTTAATTTAATTTATTTTCTTAAAATTCCTTCTCTATGGTCTTAAAAATATTCCCACACATACCAAATTTTATTAAACTTGCCTAAAGGTTTGGACTTATTGTTGTTGTAGAGGTAGGGTCTTGGACCTAGATAGGCTTTTATGTCTTATAGGACCAAACTTGGTGTTGTAACCTCATCCCATATTTTGATGTATCTATATATCTCATCTACCACAATACCTCCTTTAATAAAACCTCTACCTCATTCAAATGTTCTCATCTACTCATACCTCTTATCAACCCTTCTCTTTCTTGTAGACTACCTTGATCAACACTACCTAGGGTATGGGATTATAGTAGCTGATGTTGGTTCCCAAAAAAACTTATTTATATATTATAGGGGTGTAATAATATCCTAAAAATAATTTTTTAATCTTCATCATAACTTTAAATCTCATCTCCTTTAACCCTACTAACACACCTGCATATATAGTCATAACTCCACTTGTACACTTTTAGGTCTACAACTTAGACTAGAAAGATTCATTGCTTAGGTATACCCTCAAGTCATACCTTGAGGATTTTTTATATGTATTAACCTCCCTTTGAGTCTCTCTTTTCATATATTCTTTTCATTTATATTTGATCTATACACTCATTCTAGGTTGACTGAGCAAGGCCAGTTAACTATGTGTGTCTACATCATTGTGTCTAGTCACCTACTCAAACCATCTTGTCAGTCTCTAGTTTCTTGATCTTTATGATTTTCAAAAATTCCTAGGTTAATTTCACTCCTAATATTCATATGTTTTCTTAAGTTCAATATTGAGGATATAGACCATTAGTAGTACTATGAGTACTGAGTCATGTATGTTGACTAATAATGAGTCTATGGAATAAGTTTATGAGTGGTGAGAGTAAATTCTTAGTTATTATTGAGTCAAAATGACCCTATTATATTTAAATTCACCTCCATAAGGAATTTATCTACTCATTCATACCCCTATCTTATTGAAGGATTATGTAAGGTAGACCTAGGGTTTTTCTTATCGGTGGCTATTTACTCTCTCAATAAGGTATATAGTCATAGGTCCATTTCTTCATGGAACTGATGGTTATTAACAACCCTATGGATTAGTTAGACCTTAATTTCATGACTTGGACTTGGGTATGTCATGATGACCTAAGGGTTATTATTGTGGGGTTATATGGATTTTCAAATTGGAATGCAGAGCTTACAACTCAGGTGAAATGATAATACAAGGGTTGTCAAATGATAGAGGCTATTTCAGGAATTGGTTTGAAATATTAACTCACACCTAATATACTAAAAAGGTTCCCTAGTCACCTCTATACATATAATTAATAAAACATAACATTTGAAGGCCATCAATGAGGCATACAGAGTGAAAAAATGAAACCTAGGACTTACTAAAAAACACTAACTTTTTTGAAATAACTTTAATATCTACTAAACAAGATAATGAAAGTGTTTTAAGGTAGACTAGTTATTTCTAGGCCTATGGGGGATATGATGAAGTGTTATAACCTTGAGATAAGGATATATTGGTGAGAATACAACATCACTTTTCTATGTTTGATGTGTTTTGATAACCTTAAAGATAACATTATATAGTACACTACCTTCTTATGTGGTGAAACCCAAATTTAAAGGTCATATAAATCTGAAGCACAATTTGTGGGATTGGAGATCCACCTGAGCATTAAATTTGAACTAAGTATGTTTGGAAAACCTTAGGACACCATCATTACACTTTCAAACATTTTCACCTTTAGAAATATGCTTTGGATACTCCTCATCAATGAAACCTTGATTGTATCCTATAAATATTGGTAGTTTATACATTTCTCACATCTATATACCAACACATGCAAACCAAAGGTTGAAATTACCATGGAAAGTCTTTACAATATTGGAGGAACCAATAAAAATCATTAGTTTAATTAAATAGATCAAAGACTCAAAAAAACCATTCCCCTTATTTTGGCTTATACAGATGAGGGTGGTGACCAAATTACCTAACTTATTAGCATTTGTTCATAGAGATCAAAAGACTAAACTTGAAACCAAATCCAATTATCATAAGGTCATCAAATCCACTTCCTTTGTCCAAGAGCTTGGACCCTCTCTCTCTCTCCTCTATATGGACTAAGCATAAAGCTGAAGTTCTCTCCATGTTTACCAATGAGATCGATGGTAAAAGTGAATTGGTTTTGGGCTCTTTGGCTTTAAAACACTTCATATGGACTAAGCATAAGGCTGAAGTGATCTCCATGTTTTCCAATGAGATTGATGGTAAATGTGAATTGGTTTTGGTCTCTTTGGGATTTAAAACACTTTGATTTATTAAACATATTCCTATAGTGAACTCCTCTTATAAACCCCTACCTCCACTTGATAAAATACATACTATACAGATTTGTACTACCTTGAAATCTCTTAAAACTTGAAAATTCCCCAGATTTTCTCATGTCTCAAACCATAATTCATTATTGATAGGTAGGAGGAGGGAAAATATGGGTCAAGTTATGTCTGAAAGTTCATGGTACAACATTGGGGAGTTGAGGAGACATGGTTACACATGTGTGGGGCCCATTTAGTGGCAATTAGGTGTTGAATTTGTGAAAAGGACCTCATTAGTGTATGAAAAACTTTGGGTATGGACTAATGGGATTCATGAAGGATATTTAATATGTGTTTGATGACTTTAATGGCCTTTTTAGGTCATATTTCATCATTTAATCCTAACAAACTCTCTCTTTAGGATATTATATCATGGTTTCAAGTGGGGATTTCAAATGAATATCATTTAAACATTTATAAAAATACCTTAGAACCTATTTAAGGATTCAATTAGGATCACATGTACCTTCATAACATTTTTAAAACTTGTAATCAAGATATACCTTACATATCTTACATAACACTAGAAAGGTTCATATCGAATAATCAACTACAACATTTAGCTATCTCCACCATGGCACATTTTGGATAATTGAGACAACTTCAAAGTGAACTATGGGCCTTCACACATACTTAAACACTATTAGGACACTTGACATAATGTGAAACAAGGAGTAGGGATAATCACTGTGTTTCATTACATGACAAGACCTTAGACCTATTGCATTTGGTATGACAATTAGTGGCCTTTCTTTGGAATGACCTAACCCATTAAGGACATTAAAAACATGACCAAAAAATTATGTATTTGGGTTCTTATACATGGGTTTACATCTCTCTATTTCAAAGGGTAGAACATAGTTAGCACAACCTTCATCACCAAATGGGGAACCTGTGCATATAAGAATATGCCTTTCAAATTGACCAATGCCGATTCTACCTTCAAAAAAGATAAAAAATTAAATTTAAGGGAATTCTCAATGATATGATCCTATTTTACCTTGATGATATCACTATTTTCTCCAAATGTTCAACTAATCACTTTGATCATTTAAAACATGTCTCCTATAGATGTAGAGAGTTTGGGGTATCTTTAAAACCAAATAAGTGTGTATTTGTTGTCCATGAGGACCAATTATTGGGAAACATTATTTATAAGGATGGATTGGCCATTGATCTAGAGAGATTATAATACATTAGTTACCTTTCTCTACTAAGCCACAATAAAATATTCTAAAGTTTTTGGAAAAGATAAAATTTGTGAGAATGCTTATACCAAAATTTGCTTCACTAGTCAAGCCACTTACCTCTATTCTCAAGAAAATTATCATTTCAACTAGACAAGAGAAGGTAGAGATATTTATTAAGTAGTAAAAATGTCAATATCCCAAGCCCCACACTTTTTAATCCATGGTATAACAAATATTTCATTCTCTATGCTTTCAGAGGAGATGAAATAATCTGGGCAATCTTAGTATAACAAAACATTGATAAAATGGATTAGCCTATCACCTTATACAATAAAATGATTAAATATTATGAATTGAGATATATATATATATATATATATATATATATATTTGTAAAAATAATTGTTGGTTATCATTATATCATTAAACAAATTCAAACATATGGTCTCTAATAATAAGATTTAGATTATGGTCTCATGTTCATGTGTGAAAGAGTTTATATTGAGTAGAGATATCAATGAAAAAAGAGCTTGTTGGATCACAAAAGTAATGGAGTATGAAATTGAATTAAATATCACCAAGATATTTATAAGAAAAGTAATGTGTTATCATTTATCAATTGATTTATATTTTGAAAGTAAAATAATCCTTGTGTTTTAGGATGAACAAATAGTTAATCAAGATCTTCCTAGTGGTTTGAATTGGAGCATGAAGGAATTTATCTAGTGGGGTGATTATCTAAAAGGGATTGACAAAGACAAAATAAGACATTTTAGGTTTGAATTTATCCTTATGTTCTTCTCAATGATGTTTTGTTTATAAAAAACATTAATGGAGTCATCTTAAGATGTGTAGAGCAAGTATAAACTAGAAAATTCCTTTAGGAGTTCCATGATGGATTATCATGAGAATATTACACATCCAAAAAAATTACTATCAAGATCATGAGATCTAGTTATTATTGGTGAATTTTGTTCAAATATGCTCACAGATGGGTAAAACATTATACAAAATGTTCCTTTTTTATAGGTAAGTAGAGGCTATCATCTCTTCCACTTCATCCAACTCAAGTTGACCATCCCTTCTCTCAGTGGGGTCTAGATTTCATTAAAATGATAAATGATACTTGAAGTGTTGGACATAAGTGGAATATAATGGCCACATACTATTTCACAAGATGGACAAAGGTTATGGCCTTTAAAGAAGCAAATGAAACATCCATCTTAGATTTTTATGATAGAATTATGACTAGATTTGGTGTTACTATTAGAGGTACAATCACTGAGAGGGGGGTGAATTAGTGAGACTATATATTTTAATTTCAATTGAATTAATTTAAACTATTAACCAATTAACATATATCAACTTAATCAATCAACATTGACAAGAGATCTCATTCATTCAATGCATACACAAGATTAAGCACATAACACATAGTTCTTGTGGGAAACCCTCATGGGGAATAAAACCCACTCTCAAGCTTGAAAAAAAATAAGAGACTAATCAATTCCTTTATAATAGTGAACCTTGATCATATCCTCCTAACCAAAGGTATCTATTGAAACCCCTATTTCACAAGGAACAACTACCACTAAGAAAGATCAACTCCTTTAGACCCTCCTTTGAACACTTCCACCTTAGTAATTATGTCTTCAACACCTAATGATGAATATTTATTTATCACTCTTCACCTTCACTCTTTCACCTAATACTCCTTGTTGGCCAAAGCACATTACATACTTATACCAACACACAAAAATAAATTAGGACACATTAAATATCCCAACTAACCCCACTCTTTAACTCTACACACTCAATCCATCCAAAGACACTTTTTTTTATCACTTTTCGCTCCTCAGTAACAATTGTATCACCAAAATAATAATAGTACCATGGGGTAAACCACATAGACCGTACTCTAATTTGCCTCTTAGATAAACCACTAAGCTAATATAAACATCATTTGTTCTTCACTCACACTTCAAAGCATCAAACCTGAAAGAGTACTTGTTATGAAATAAAAATATTACCTAAAAGTCATACACATAACAATGAATCATCTTTGTTCATCAACCCATCCACTGGGCACACTTCCTCTCTTTTCTCCTCAGCTCTTCACTATAGCCCACTCACATAATCCTCTTTTCTCATTTTCAAACTATAAGAGAACTATTTTGCCATCAAAATTATGACCTATAGGTCATACACATAGTCCCCAATCTGCTCTATCCATCAACCCAATAATTGGGCATACTCAGTCTCCTTTTTTATTTGTTTATATGAATATTGTCCACACTAAATCCTATACAAGTCTCTCAACTAAAGTCTAGAAAACAACACATTTCGTTTCACTATATATATATATATATATACATAATGAATTATCAAGTCCAAAATAATCCTTGTCAACCTAAATGCATACCTTCACCCATAAGGAATCTCACATAGGTCACACTTAATCACAATCCACTTTCAAATAGGCCTGAGTCTCTTTAGGTCCTATGGAGACCCGTTTAACTCTTTGACACTTATCCAATAAAACAAAGAACACATGAACACTTTTAAATATCATGAACCAATAAAACATGATTTATAGGTCCTACTTAAGTTTTCATATCCATCACAGTACCCTTACGCAAAAAATTATTAAACAATATTCTATGCACACAGTCATTATGAGCGAACACACAATCAACTTCTAGATCATTGTTCATACTACATATGAATGGTCAAACCTTCCTAATTAACATAGATCATCCTCATTTAGTATAAAACACTTCCCAATATCTAATTAATCATGATACATTAAAATAACATCTACCTATTCTCAATTATCCTTCTTGAGTCACTTGTAGAATAAGCACAAACATATAGTCAACTTATTAGCTCAATATATTTGACTGTAATCACTTTCAAATATTCAAATATATATTTATATATGTGCCTTGGAGTCCTATATAAATTTTATTTTTATATAAATATAAAATTTTAATTCTATCAAATGATATGGATAAAATATAGAGCTCTAGTTTTTCCCTATGTTAAATTCAAATATTTGTATTCAAATGGTATAGTTAAATCTTGACCACTTGCCTTCATCCCATGCTCTCACTCATCTTGACCCATCATGATCCATAAATATATTTTTAAATTATATATAATTTTAACTTCATTAAACTTTTTTAACTTTGACCACTTTGACTTTCTACACTCCATTGATCTCAATTATATGAACAACTGCTCACCATTGATCTCTTATCCTTACCTTTGCTCAGCCGTTAAACATCAATCACATCTAGACATCTCAATAATCACTTACATATTAGAGTAAAAGTGATCAATTTATCTCCTTTGGTAATTTCTCAAACTTTACCTCTTGCATATTTGACTATGGGGACCACTATAATCTATCTGTAAGGCCAACTTTAGACCTTAATAACCTTCATCATGCTTCGATGCATGATCTAAAATTTGGACCAGCTCATCTTCTCACATATGATAATCCATCCATATAATAATAATCTCTTGAAACATTCACATGAGAGAGATATATCACCATTAAAATACATTCTCAAATTCTTTTGTCATAGAGACAACTATGTCAAAACTTAATTGGGATGCCAACTTTGAACAAGCATATCTTTTGATGCGCTTCATCACATTATCTAAATTTTAGTAAAAATAAACTAGGATAGAAATTAAACAAACCCATATGATTTTTATCTATTTAAAAATTCACATGTGAAACATATAACACCATAAAAATTCCTACTCATCTTTTCTTGTCACATATAAATTTGGCTAAGTATGGAAAAACATAGTCAAAACTACTTGGGAGACCAACTTTGTAGATGCATACATTTTGATGTGCATCATCACATTATCTAAAATTTAGTGAAAATAAACTAGGAACAAAAATTAAAAAACTCATATGATCATTTACCCTGACACCTCCACACATGTGAATGTTGACCTTATCAACATGCTTACTTAGATCTTTCTAGCCACATGTAAATTTGGCTAAGTATGGGAAAATAATGAATTATAACTAAAAATATAACTTTTAACCCTCATATTTTTACCACAATTAAATAAATGACTTGATATTTATCACATAGCAACTAGGGACTAATGTGATCATAACCATATGACCAACTCCCCTTGACTCATCCACACATGGTGATGGTGACATCATCAAAATGCCTACTCATATTTTTTTCCATTGAACCCAAAGTGTCTAGATGAAAACTATGGACAACTAGATGAATTATAATTATGAACACACACACTAAAAACATATAAAACATCTTAGGAACCTATTTCACATCCTAAAATCACTATAACCATCCTTTAACATCTCTAATCATGCCAAAACTAAAGATCAACCAAGACAACTTCAAACATATTGCACACTTTGTCATTGTTACTTAGGATATCAAAGAATTTCATCCATTCACTAGGAAACCTCCATGACATCACTAAAAACTCTCAAACAATCTCCCTCTTTATCATTGATGTCAATAAATATCATTTAGCTTACCTTCTCTCTTCAAGCACTCTCACAATAAGAACTTGCTCCCCCTTTAACACAATGACAAAGTGGGCACCAACTAATCTTGAGGACCTAAAAAGACCATCAATAGGAAAGGACTATATTAGAAAGACACTAAAAACCTTCCATTACCTTGATCCAACCTCTTCTTTCCTTGACAACTTCCTCTTGCTCTATGTCAACACTCTTCTTTAACCAAACACAACAACCAATGAAGAAAGAACACATAAAACACAAAAAACTAATGGAACTTACCAAGAGACATCTAAGAGGTACTCACTAATATTTTTGAGCCATTACACCTTTTGAGAATCTTAGATCTTCACAAACCATGAATAACCACCACAGATGCTTTCTATCCTTCTTTCTCAAGCTATCACAAGGACCACCAATAGAAATTCATGCCACTCACAAAATAGGAGTCATGATCTCAACCAACTTGAGAACTCTCCTTAAAACAAGCATATTTTTCTCTTTTAGATAAACTAAGAAAAAAAGACTCTTATTCAAACTAGGCCTATCTAGCCTCCTTGTATCCCTACTTGGAACTTGTAAAGGCCACAATTTCTAGAAGACACATATTTAGGACCTAAAAATTCATATCTATATCACTCTCATATGCCCACTCAAGCACACCAATTTGCATCACCAAGCACATCCTATGATACATACTTCCTTAATGAACCTAATAGCCAATTATCCTTCCATCTTGAAAAAAAATAGAATAATTAGTATTGGGATATTGATGTTAGGTGTTTTCAATGATGTATATAAGGCATGTGCAATGATAAAGTGGTCTAGTAGGTATAATGAGATGGAGCATCGTGGTCTAATGTGATTGGTGTAGTGAGTTGCATGAATGAAGGTTCTCTGGATGAATGTATGGTGGAATGGATCATGGTATGGTATTGAAATAAATGTTCTTGGAAGTTTATATGTAGGTTAGAGTGGTTTCATGATGTTCTCATGAAGTATGCAGCTCTACTAGGTTTAACCATGCATGGTTGCCTATAGGGTTTTGAGTCATATGGATTGTGTGTCATGGTATGGAGCTTAGTGTGCTTAGAATATGAATTTTTAACATGTATAAGATGATAATAGGTTAGATAGATGTTTTTAAAGACCTGGATAGTGTTTTGTAAGGTAGTTTGGCCATTGGCTTAGTTGGCGTATATGAGATTATGAGGCCTTGTAAAGGGTCAAAGAGGGATTTTAGAATGTTTTATCCTATATATAAATGATATAATAATAAAAAATAGGTATTTTAAATAATATTTACCAAGTCATAGGTCAGAAGATGAGAGAGAAAGTTAGAAATGACTTCATGTGCTTCGGAGGGTGCTCGAATGATGCATTTTGAACTCGAGAAGAAAGTTCTCACGTTCTTCAGCTCATGTAGAATTTTCATGGGGATATAATACTTTTTGAGATATTAGGTAAGGTTAATAATAAGTTTTTTCAATAATTATTTCATGTATTAAGAGCCTATTATTTATGAATGATTTGTAAGAAGGTAAGTAGGTTTTTATGTGCAAAATTCCTAGTCTTAAACCCAATGTTGAAGATATTTATTGTTGATGATTAAAAATTATTTAGATGGATATAATTATGTTTTAAGGTTGTATGGTACTCCTATAGTCTTATAATTATGGGCTTGGTTAGTCTTGAATATTTTTGGGTCTCACATAAAAGTGCTTTTTAATAGTGTTTTTGATATCGTGAGAGATTTTTGAAAGTAACCAAGGGAAAAATGGGTATGTGATGAAGCTTTTAAATTGATTAAAAAATTAATTGAAATTTTTAAGAATATTCATTTTTCTATGTCAAATTTATCTAATCGATATGAAGGAAAGGGTGCCATGAGTGAGAAAAACTAGTTAGAGTGAGAAGTGGAATTAGAAAGCCTAATCAGTGAGTCAAGATGGGTCTAAGCTCTTTGATATGATGTATTTCATATTTTCATTCAAGTTTAATTGTTCCTAGTCACTTGGAGATGAGTTAATGGTTGACTCAAAGTTGACCATGATGTTTTTGCTAGTAAAAGGAACCTAGTTTGGATGATTGAGTTTGTCTATAGGGAAGATCATTAGATCAAGTATTCTTAAGGATTGAAGAGTGTTGAGGAATATTATAAGTACTTAATTATATATTTTAAAGGTTTGAATAATATTCTATTAGTCAAATCTATTCAAACAAGTGGATCTATGCTTTGTTTGTGAGGTGGTTGTGACATGAGCTCATGGTATGGTATAGAAAGCTTGTGCAAAGGATCATGGCTAACCTTAGGAGACATAAATAATTATTCATAAATTTTTATAAAGTGACATTTCTGACCATAATTAATAATGGTATATATATAAGGTGTTTTATGCATTTTTATGTATGAATCAAGCTAAAACAAGCATGTGTGTTGATATTTTAAGACCATGTATGAAGGTTGTTGGGGGTCTTGGTGACCAATGTTTGTATGAGATTGAGTAGAGAAAAATGTCATTAGAATTAGCATAATTTTCTAATTATATTGATTATTTTTAATAGATTTATGAGTGCATATTTGTATATGAGCTAAATATTTGTGAAGGGGTTATTGCTTGTGTTAAAGAGATAACTTGGTGTTGGTGACTTGTGTAGAGTTGTAGAATTAGAGAAGAGTGTTCTTGTAGGGTTTCTCTATTAGATTGAGAAGTAATCATAGTTCAAGATTTGTTAATTTTATAGGTGTTGTGTTGGTGCTCAACATCTTAGGTAAGTTGGTGCTTGTCATCTTTAGGGGTTGGTGTTCCTTGTGAAGTGGTTGCTTCACTAAAGTGTCATGTTTGTGATCATATTATAGGATTATAGTCCATTTTTTTGCATACTTGAGAGTGGGTTTTCTCCCCCATGAGGTTTTAACACAAATATTTTTGTAATGGTTACATTCATGTCTATTCTTTGATTCATCTATCTTACATATTAATGTGATTGGTTAAATATCTTGAAGAGTTGGGAATTGGATTGCATTATTATTAACCATTGATTCAACCCCTCTCTTAGTGGTTTGTACCTCTATCAATTTATATCAAAATAAGTCCTTTTTTAGGCTTAACACCTTAAAATGTGATTCTAAGGTACATTATGATCCATATTGAAGAGTTCATGTTTGTCCAAGTTGCATTACATTTAGAAGAAAATGGGGATAAGAAATAGTACATGGATTTATGGTTGCTCTAGTCATATGACAAGAGATAAGAGTAAATTCATCACTCTTAAGAAATTAGACCTTGGTGCTATTAGGTTTGGTGATAACAACTCTACTACTATAAAAGGTAAGGGAACTTTGAGTTTAGAAAATGGAATTTTAAACACTAAAAATGTTTTATATGTTGAAGGGTTAAAAATTAATCTTCTCAGTGTTAGTCAGATGTGTGAACAAGGTAATGTTGTGACCTTATATGATGATTTTTTTTAAATTATAAAAGGAAAATATGGCATAATCCTTGCCAAGACTCATAATTTATAAAACAATATGTATGTATATCATGAATCCAAAAGAGTGTTTGATGAGTCAAGTAGAAGAAAGTTGGCTATGGCATAAAAGACTTGGTCACATAAACTTCAATAATATGATAAGGATTAGTTAAAAGGGGATTTTAAGATATATTCTCAAGATTTCTAAGGTTCCTAAATATTTTTGTAAGTCTTGTCTCCATGGTAATAAATTAAAGAGAAGATACAAGACAAAAGAGTTTTCTACTACTAAATCATTGGAGTTAATTCACACTAACTTATGTGGTCCTATGAAAACTCAAAGTCTACAAGGTAATTACTATTTCATGTTACTGATTAATGAATTCAAAAGAATGACTTGGATTTGGTTCTTAAGAGAAAAATTAGAAACTTTTACCAAGTTCAAAGATTTCAAATCCCTTGTTTAGAATGAGAAAGGATCAAAGATCAAGTGTGTTAGATCAGATAGAGGAGGAGAATTCTAGTATAATGAGTTTGATGATTTATATGATACTCATGGAATAGAAAGACAATACTAAGATGATAGAGCTCTAAAATAAAATGGAGTGGTTGAAAGAAAGAATAAAACTATTCAGGAGATGTCTAGAACATTACTATAAGATGCTAAGTTATCTGATGTTGTTTGGGAAGAGGCTAAAAGTACTTCAGTCACATTATTAATACATGTTAGATTAGAGTGAATAAATACAAGACCCCTTATGAACTATGAAAAAATATATTTTCAAATCTTAAGTACTTCAGAGTATTTGGAGGTAAGTGTTACATCAAAAGGGATGAACAAAATCTAGGCAAGTTTGATTCTAGATCTGATGAAGGTATCTTTCTTGGGTATTCTTCTATTAGTTATGCTTATAGATGTTTCAAAAAAATACCATAATTTTTTTTAAAATTCTAATGTGAGAGTTGATTAAAGTGGTCCTACCAAGAAGTCTACTTAAAATTCATGTGACCCAACTACTAGTTCTACTACAAATAAAGACCAATCTCTATGTATATCAGATGAAGATGATGAAGAAGATACTAGACTTGATACTAAAGCTCCTTCAAGAATAACCTAGGTATATCATCCAATTTCTCAAGTCATTGGTGATATGAATGCTAGTATATAGACTAGTGGAATATTGTTGTCCAACCAAGATCAACATGATTCAACCTTTCTATCTATCCATGAACCAAAAACCTTCATTGAAGCTAGTAAGGAAAAGAAATGGTGTTATGATATGGATGAATAACTTGATTAGATTAAAATAAATAACACTTGGAATATAGTTCCTAGGCCTAAGGGAAAGAATGTAATTGGAATTAAGTGGGTATATAAGAATAAGTTGAATGAGAAAGGTGAAGTAAGAAATAAGGCTAGGTTGATATGTAAAGTCTATGATCAGGTAGAAGGGATTGAATTTAATGAAAATTTTACTTTGTATCTAGAATGGAAGCTATCAGACTATTTTTAGCCTATGCTATTTTTTTAAATTACAAGGTATACCAAATGGATGTTAAATATGCATTTTTGAATGGAAAATTAGAAGAATTTTTTATGGAGTTTCTTGAGGGTTATGTTGTAAAAGATAAGCAAAAATTTGTATAAAAATTAAATAAGGCTCTCTATGGACTTAAACAAACTCCTAGACTTGGTATGATAGATTAGATAAGTATATCCTAACTCAAGGTTTCAGAAGAGGAATGGCAGATAGAAATATTTACATCAAATCAGAAGGAGAGCATCAATTACTTTTTGTGGTTTATGTGGATGACATAATATTTGGTTTAGTAAATTATAAGATGAGTAAGGACTTTGCATAGGTAATGAAAACTGAATTTGAGATGTCTATGTAAGGATAACTCTCATTGTTTATAGGAATATAGATAAATCAGCTAGACAAAGGGATATTTATCTCTCAAGCTAAATACATTAAGGAGATGCTTGAGGAATTCAATATGTTGGATAGAAAACCCATGAGTACTCTTATGGAAATAGGATACAAGTTGAGTAAGTATGTTGAGTCTCCTAAAGTTGATCAATCCTTGTATAGATCCATGGTAGGGAGTCTATTATATTATACTACTTCTAGACTTGATATTATGCAAGCAGTAAGTATAGTTGGAAGATATAAATTAGATCATAGATAGTCTCACTTGAAATTTGTTAAGAGAATTATCAGGTATCTCAAAGTCACCATGAACTATGGTTTATGGTATCCTAGGTGTAAGTAATTCAAGATAAAATCCTATACAAATGTTGATTGGGTAGGATGTGTTGATGATAGGAAGAGCACTAGTGGAGGAGTGTTCTTCATAGGTGAATCATTGGTACCTTGGTTGAGCAAGAAGAAATATTTAGTATCTTTGTTTACTACAAAGTTTGAATACATTGTTAGAGCTTCTTGTTGTACTCAAGTCATCTGGATGAAGTAGACCTTAGAAGATTATAAGGTAAGTCAAGATGGTCCTTGTTCTATTGTATGTGACAATAATAGTGCCATAAACATCTCAAAGAACTAAGTGATGCATTCTAAGACTAAACATATCCCTATCAAGTATCATTTTCTAAAGGAGTAGGTTAGTGATCAAGTTATCATATTAGAATATGTACCTTCTAAAGAACAACTAGTAGACATAATGACTAAACCATTGCTTAAAGATACATTTAAATATATAAGATCCTATCTATGGGTAATTCCTTCTTGAATGAATCAATGATGAGTTATTCATAGAGGTGAAGAAATTAGTTAGAAGAGTTGCTTCTATTGCTAAGGTTGGTTGATTTTTCAAGAAGTATGTTCAAGTTTTTTAGTCTTAAAGTATCTTTTTGATCAATTTTTGATGCAAGATTTGAGTGGTGATCTGAAGGAGATGGATGAAGATATTTATATGAGGTCATGATTAAGATAGTCGTGAGTCATTTCTAGTGGTCTGAGTCCTTGATGAGCTTAGACATGAGTTTTTTGTGGTCAAAATATAGAGTTGACCAATTTTGGTAGTGATGACTACCTAAAAAGAGCCGAAGTTGTTCATAAAATGTTCTAAGGTGGATATAAGTTTGAAATTTAGTGATTAAAGTTATTTTTTATGTGTCAAAATAGGGAGAATGACTTATAGATGTTTATGAGATGCTTAGATGTTATTTTGGCCTTTTGGTTAAGGTGCCTATTGTAGATAACGAGCTTGTATACATAGATTGCTTGGTTTCAAGGGTCACTTGAAGAATGAATATGTGTCATATAAATGTTTTTTCTCAATAAGGTCTACATATGTGTTTAACACATGTTCCATATGGTTTCACTTGTTTATGAATCTTTTTATGCCAGGTGGAGCATTTTGAGTGGTCTTTGGCTCTTCTTCTCAAGAGCATGTGTTTGGAGGCTTAAAGGAAATCCATGTTCCCAAAGTTATGGAAGCTTGAAATTTGTCATGGAAGTGATTTTTGATGGTCTCTAGGTATGGTATCTAGCTCAGGTGTTTACATTGATCGAAGGTTGATTTTTGATCAATTATTACTTTGAAGGCCTAGTAATTTGGGCATGTTTATAAAAGTGATCAAGCTTGGATTTAGAGGCTAAAAGACTCAAAAATAGTTTAATGGTACAAATGGGTATATGAATCAACTTTTATAGTGGTTTGGAAGTAAGTATAATTCATTTTATTCAAATTTTAGCTCACTAGGAGGCCCAATTGGCTAGTAAACTAAGGAAGGAAGTATGCTAAGGAGGATGATTTTGAGGCTCAATTTTGGCATGTATAAAGGGTAATAGTATTGTATCTTATATATGTATTTTCAAGGTTTTAAGTACTTAAGGTAGAGAGTTATGAGGTCTATAATGTCTAAATAGGGCTACAAAGAGTCTAAGTAGGCCTAGTGAAGAAAATGAATATTGTTGAAGAAATTTTCCAAAGAAGCTTAGAATTTTTGGTTCTAGTTAAACATGTTGCTATATTATTATCATGATTTAGGTGTGGTTATATGATTGGATTTCCCTTGGTGTTCTATGTGGTGCCTTAAAAGTGATGATAAGTGAGTTTGTATAGAGCTTTGGTGTTATTTTTTTTGTTTGAAGTGATGGTATGTATTCTTTAAGGTCTTATAGGTGTGAATGGGTTTTTTAGATTATGGGGGAGTCTTAAAAGTGGATCCGGGTCCTAGGGGGAGCTGTGTTACCATGTAATTGATGATAGGTCTAAGGATATATGTAGCTTGGGTACAATTTCTAAGTAAAAGCACATTTTAAGGGGGAGTTGTGATTGTTTGAGGTTATAATGGTACTCTTTCATATTTATTCTTATATGTGAGATTGATTCCATGTGTTTTAGCTGGCTTACTTGGTTGATTCTATGGTGTCCAGTATTGAAGAGAGTCCACATTATCATTTTAGTAAAGGGGGAGGGATAAAATGTGTGTTATCATCAATGCAAAAATGGGATATTATTGGTATATTTATGGTAGGAGTTTTCATTGATGTCTATAAGGCATGTTTAATGACAAAGTGGTCTAACAAGTATAGTGAGATGGAGCATGGTGGTCTAATGTGCTTGGTGTAGTGAAATGATTGCATGAAGGTCATTTGGATGAATGAATGGTGGAATGGATCATGGTATGGTATTTAAATACATGATATTGGAATTTTATATGTAGGTCATAGTGGTTTCATGATGTTCTCATGAAGTATGTAGGTCTAGTAAGTTTGACCATGCATGGTTGCATATAGGGTTTTGAGTCCTATGGATTGTATGTCATGGTATGGAGCTCAGTCTGCTTGGAATATGAATTTTTGACAAGTATAAGATGTTAATATTCCATATATATAGTTTTCAAGAGGTGGTTAGTGGTCTGCAAGGTAATTTGGCCATTAGTCTAGTTGGTCTAGATGGGCTTGTGAGGCCTTGTAAAGGGTCAAAGTGGTATTTTAGAATGTTTTATCATATATATACATGATGTATTATTTAATATGTGTGTTAAAGCATATTTAACGAGTCATAGGTTAGAAAATGAGAGAGAAAGTCATAAATTACTTCATGTGCTTCAGAGGGTACTCGAATGATGCATTTTAAGCTTGAGAAGAAAATTCTCACATTATTCAACTCATTTATACTTTTCATGGGGATGTGATACTTTTGGAGATATTGGGGAAGGTTATTAATAAGGTTTTACAAGAATTATTTCATGTATTAAGGGCCTATTCTTTATGAACGATTACTTAGAAGGTAAGCAGGTTTTTATGTGCAAAATTTTTAGTCTTAGACCAGATGTTGAAGATATTTATTATTAATGATTAAGAAGGTGGTGGATGGATATAATTATGTTTCAATTTTTTATATTACTCCTCTATTATTTTTATTATGGGCTTGTTTAGTCTTGATTATTTTTGGGGCCTACAAAAAAGTGCTTCTTAACAATGTTTTTGATATTGTGAGAGATTTTTGAAAGTAACTAGGGGAAAAGATGGGTGTGTGATGAATATTATAACTTGATTAAAAAATTAATTTAAATTATTAGGAATATTAATTTCTCTATGTAAAATTTATAGGTCCTCAAATTTGTTTAGTTGATATGAAACAAAGGGTGTCATGAGTGAGAAAAACCATTTAGAGTGAGAAGTGGAATTAGAAGGCCTAATCAATGAGTAAGGATGGACATAAGATATTGGAGGTGATTTAGGTATGTATTACCTCTATTAATTCAAGTTTTATTTCTCCTATTCACTAGGAGATGAGTGAATGTTTGACACATAATTGACCATGATGTTTTTGCTAGCAAAAGACACTTGGTTTGGATGATTGAGTTTGTTTGCAGGGAAAATGGTCAGATAAAGTATTATTAAGGATTAGAGAGTGTTGAGGAATATTTAATTACTTTTTCATATATATATTTAAGGTTTGAATAATCTTATATTAGTCAAATATAGTCACATAAGTGGATATATGCTTCATTTGTGAGGTGGTTGTGACATGAGCTCATGGTATGGTATAGAAAGCTTATGCAGAGGATCATGGCTGACCTTAGGAGACATAAATAATTATTCCTAAATTTTTATAAATTTAAATGTATAACCATAATTAATAATGGTATATATAAAAGGTGTTTTATGCCTTTTTGTGTATTAATCAAGCTAAGGCAAACAAGTGTGTGTGTTGATATTTGAAGACCTAGTGCAAAGGTTGTTGGGGGTCTTGGTGACCAATGTTTGTATGACATTGAGCAGAGAAAAATGTTATTATACTACACATAATTTTATAATTATATTTATGAGTGCGTATTTGTATATGAGAAAAATATTTGTGAAGGGGTTATTGCTTGTGTTGAAGAGATAGCTTGGTGTTGGTGACTTATGTGAAATTGTAGACTTGGAGAAGAGTATTCTTGCTGGGTTTCTCTATCATATTGAGAAGCAATCAAATTTTAATATTTTTTCATTTGATAGGTGTTTCATTGGTGTTCAATATCTTAGGCAAGTTGGTACTTATCATCTTTAAAGGTTAGTGCTCCATGTGAAGTGGGTGCTTCACTAAAGCCTCATGTTTATGATCATTTTATAAGACTATAGTCCATTTTTTTATACACTTGAGAGTGGTTTTTCTCTCCCATGATGGTTTCCAACATAACCCTTTGTGTAATGGTTTAATTCATGTTTGTTATTTGATTCATCTATATTACATGTTGATGTGATTGGTTAAGTAGCTTGAAGAGTTGGGAATTGGATTTCATTATTGTTAACCACTAATTCACCCCCATCTCATTAGTTTTTACTTCTATAAATTATAAAACCATAAACCTTGAAATATATGTGAATCTTTATTTAACAACCCATTTGGCCTATTCAACATATTAGGAAGCCTCAAACCTCAAATCATAAGGTAGACCACTTTTATAGTAGATCCCAAAACCCTATAATATTAAAACAAACAAATTCAACAAAACACCTTCCATTAAATGTCCACATTTGATATTTTTTGTACACTTGGAGACAAACATTACACACTTCTGGACTAGTATTTGATCTTACACACCATTTGGAACCTTTAATTCCTATAACCCATTTTAGGAACTACAAGATCTTAAGAACAAACTAAGAAACCTGATAGCTAACAAAAATCTCCAAAATGAATTAAACATACCTTAAGATAAAAAAAAAACCTAGATAATGATAGAATAAGGTCAACAAACTTTTCTATGCAAAAATATCATCTTAACAAATCATAAATCCTCCTTTGCTATCTAGAAACCTTCAATCTGACACTGTAGACTACTCCATATACAGTTAACAACATCATGACATCACCAAAACAACACTTGATTCTCCATTAAAATGATTTGATTAATAATCATATAAAAATACACTTCACATATGATCCCAATCATATAATGCATGTCTTCAAGCCATTAAACTTTTATGGCATACACAACTATTCAACAAGCCTTTAATAGGCTTAGCAAGATCTAGAACATAATCCTAGAATAAATGTCTTCAAATTATAGGATTACCTTGCTTCTACAAAAAATTGATATATAGATAGATATTTGAAACTCACCTTTATACTAGAGCATCAAAACCATGATCAATAAGCTAACTCCTTCTTAAGATAGGACCACCAAGATTCTTTCAAGCTTCTTTTCTCCAACAAATAGATATATTATTATGAATACACAAACATAAATTCTTTTTATATCGTCACATCAAATAATATCTAACATCCACCAAGATTCCTTCTAACTAAAAAGTGTCTCCTTGAAGCTTAGATAGAGACACCCTAAACCCACAATGTCCTAGAATAATGTGAAACTAGGAGTTGCCCATAACTCCTCATATTCCTTTTCCTCCTTGGTCATCTAATATTGATAGTTATTCTTCTTAGGATTAGAACTAGACTCAATCATAACCTTGGATTTATCCTTAAGATTGACTTGAATTGACTTTTGATTTTCCTTTTCTATCTAGACAGTTGACATATTCTCTGCTTCAAACTTATTAACAAATGTTGATAATAGAAACTCTTGACTTTCCTTCACTTCTTAGCCTTTTTCCACATTGGAGACCAATCTATAAAGACTCTTTGAAATAAAAGGATTAGTATCCTTAGTATTTATTTCCTTAGATCTCCATACAATATTTTAACTCTTTTCATCTTTTGAAACCAACTAACCAGCTTGACCTTTGAGTTTAGACTGATCTACAACACATTCTTCTAAAGTAACTTTCTTATCAACCTTTGGACTAGAGTGATTAGTATTGATAATATTTGGTCTCCATAGCCAATAATGATATTTATTTTACACAATGGAAGCTTTGTGTCCTTTTAGATACCTTGAAGACTTATTATCTCCACTTGGATAGATTTTATCAAAGTGTCCAACCTTATGACAACTGAAACAAGTAATGTATTTCATACCTTTTAACAGATTTGAACTATGATCAATATTTAGATAAATAATACTATCATATATCCATAAATATCCATACTTGATTAAATTTCTTCTATAGTCCTCATCTCTATGAACATACTTATTACATGTATAATAAAGACATTAAAAATAACTTGCATACCTAATTTCATTAGGTTGTTTGATTGGCCTTCTAACATTACTCTTTAAGTTTGCATTCTCTCTAACATACTCAGACTTCTCATGCTTCTTTTTTAGCTTATCCAACTTGAGTATAACAAGCTTATGCTCAATTTTCATTTACTCCATCACAATCTTTAGAAAATTGTACTCATCTTCTCTTTCTATCACTCTTCACCTTCACTCTTACAACCAATACTCCCTGTTGGCCAAAGCACATTACATACTTGTACCAACACACAAAGATCAAGTAGGACACATTACATATCCTAACTAACCCCACTATTCAACTTTGTACACTCAATTCATCAAAAGACACCTTTTGTATCACTCTTCACTCCTTAACAACAACTTTATCACCATAACAAAAACATGACCATGGGGTCATCCACATAGACCATATTTTGAGCTACCTCTCAGATCAACCACCAAGCTCACACAAATATCATCTATCCTTCACTCACACTTAATGGAATCAAACCTATAAGATAAATTTTTATGAAATAAAAATATGATCTATATGTCATACACATAGTCATGAAACATCTCTAGTCATCAACCCATCCACTGGGCACACTTCCTCTCTTTGCTCATTAACTCTTCACTCTACTCCACTCACACAAGCCTCTTCTCTCATTTTAAACATACAAGAGCACTATTATACCATAAAAATTATGACCTAAAATTCATACACATAGTCTTCAATCTACTCTACTCATTAACCCAACCATTGGGCACACTCAGTCTCCTTTTGTCTTCATTTATATGAATATTGTCCACACTAAAGCCTCTATAAGCCTCTCACTAAAATTATAGAAACTAAAACATTTTATTTACACACACACACACACACACACACACACACACACACACACACACACACACACACACACACACACACACACACACACACACACACACACACACACACACACAAATCATGATTTATCAATTCTAAAATAATCCTTGTTAGCCTCAATACATTACTTCACCTTTAAGGCATCTAACATGGGTCACACTTAAGCACAATCCACTTTTAAATAGGCTTAAGTCACTTTTAGGTCCTATAGAGACACATTCAGCTCTTTGACACTTATCTAAGCAAACTAAGAACATAGGAACACTTTTAAAACACATGAACCCATGAAACATGATCCATATGTCCTAATTAAGTTTCCATATCCATCATAGTACCCTTATACTTAAGCACAAAATGCTTAAACAATATTTTGTGAACATAGTCATTATGAGTGAACACACAATCATCTTCTAAATCATTGTTCATACTGTATATAAATTTAAAAACCTTCATAATAAACACATAAAATACTTATGGAGTATAAAACACTCAAAAATATCCAACTAATCATGAGACATCTAAATAACATCTATATAAGCTTAATTATACTTCTTCGTTCACTTACAAAACAAGCTTGAACACAGAGTCAACTTCTAGGATCAATATCTTTAACTGTAATCACTTTCAGATATTAAAATATATATATTCAAATGTGCCTTAGAGTAATTTAAAAATTTTATGTTTATATAAATAATAAATTTGAATTATATATAGAGATATGGACAAAATACATATCTCTGGTTTTTCCATGTGTTAAATTCAAATATTTGAATTCAAATGATCATAGTTAAACCTCAACCACTTACCTTTATCTCATGATCTCACTCAGATTGGAAAATCATGATCTATTGATCTATATTAAAATTACACTATACTTTAACTTTGTTAAACTTCAATCACTTTGACCACTTTGACATACTATGCTCTATTGATCTCAATCATATGAACACCCGCTCACTGTTGATATCTTATCCTTACCTTTGCTTAGTCATTAGACATTGAGTACATATATCCATCTCATTATTTCCTAACATCTTATAGCATAATTTATCTATTTATATACTTTTATACTTACTATAACTTTACCTCTTACACATTTGACTAAGTATGGGGACCACTGTAATTTCCTTAGAAGACCAACTTTGGACCTAAATAACTTTTACCGTGCTTTGACGCATGATCTCAAATTTGGACCAAATGATCTCCTCACATAGGATAATCCATCCATATACTAATCATATCCTATAACCATAAAATTATTGAGATATATCACCATTAAAATTCATTCTCAAAATCTTCTATCACAGAGCCAACTATGTCAAAGCCTATTTGGGAGTCCAACTTTGAACAACCATATCTTTTGATGCACTTTATCTCATGATCTAAATTTTATAAAAAATAAACTAAGATAAAATATTAACAAACGCATATTATTATTTTATCTTGAAACCTTCACATGTTAAAGATAAACACTATCAAAATTCCTACTTAGCTTTTCTTGTCACATGCAAATTAGGCTAAATATGGAAAAACATAATCAAAACTGCCTGGGAGACCAAATTTGTACATGCATATATTTTTATGCAATTCATCACATGATATTAAATATAATTAAAATAATCTATGAAAAAAAATTAAAAAATCCATGTGATCATTTTATACTGACACCTCCAGGCGTTTAAATGTTGACCTTATTAAGATGCTTACTTGGCTCTTTCTGGCCACATGTAAATTTGGCTATGTGAAAACAATGAATTCTGACTAAGAAGACAAATTTTCACCCTCATATATTTGAACATGATTAAACTAATTAATTGATATTTATTTTATATAAAATAGGGACTAATGTTATCATAACCATATGAAACTTCCCTTGACTCATCCACATGTGGAAATGGTGGCATCATCAAACTGCCTAGTTAGATTTTCTGCCACTGGATCTAAAGTGTCTAGATGGAAATTAAGGATAAAAAAATGAATTAAACTTATAAAAATAAGAACTAAAAGCATATATAACATCATAGGGACATATTTCACATCCTCAAATCACCATACTCATCCTTAAACATCTCTAATCATGTCAAAACTGAAGATCAACCAAGCTAACTTTAAGCACACTAGGATAAGCACATTTCACACTTTGTCATTGTTAATTAGAATATAAAATAAATTTATACACTCACCAAGACACCTACATGAAATTACCATGACATCAACATCAAATATTCAATATATAAATCCACCATAATCTTAGATAATGTTAAAGCTTTTATTGGGACTAGATGTAGTGAGTGGGCAGTAAAACATAACATTTGTTTAAGAAAATCCTCAAATTATTACCATCAAGGTAATGGTTTGGATAATTCAAATAATAAAAACATGTTCTACATCATCAAGTAAACCATGGAGGAGAATACAATGACTTGGCATGCACAACTCAAAGAAGCCTTATAAATAGATAGAATAACCCCAAAGAGGGAAATAGGTAATTCCCCCTTCATGTTGGTATATGGGAGAGAGGATAGTATGCATGTGTCACTTTAATTACCATCACTTGAGCTTGCCCAATAGTTGGAGATAATTTATAATGATCCTATGATGGTGAGATAATATGAACTAATGGAGATGGAAGAGACTAGGAATTAGTCAATGCATACTTTGGAGCTTCCATAAGCTCAAATGAATAAAACCTTTTAAAATAAGGATACTAATATAATTTTTTAGGAGGGAGACTTAGTACTCAAATCGGATGTAGATAAATAAAAATATAGGAAGCACATAAAGTTTGATGTAATATGGACTAGTTATTATGTCATCATAGACTGCAAGTTAGCCAATGCTTTTCATCTCTTAAAGTTAAATAGAGAAGAGCTACTAATCTTAGTCAATGGGATCCATATAAATAACTATTTTAAAGTGATTATCAATTTTTATATAGTAATCTAGCTACATTTTATTTCCCCTAAGTATTGTGACACAATAGTTTTGTCTTTTCTTTCCCTAAGTGCTTTTGCACATTTCTTTCTTTCTTTTATTTCCCTTTCTAATTGAAGGTGTATCCTAGTTTGATTATTTAGTAATGTATTGAGTAGGTTATAGCTAGGTTATACTTCCAAATTGATGAGTTTTAAGGTTTTATGAATCCATGCCTAACAAATTGATTCTAAGGGAGATAATTTAAGTGATTAAAAGGCACTAAACCAATAGAGGTCACTAAAATGTTGACTATTTTATTCATCATAGAGGATTAGTACTTGCACTCATTTCAAGATCTCAAGATTGGTTATTAATTTCAAGGTTAAATATAAGTTCAACAAAAATGGCTATCATTTTACTTAGAATTTTTTTATAAAAGACTCATCTTTGGGTTTTTTTTTGTAAGAATCAAAGTCAAAGAAGATATTGTGAAGCCTTTGGAATTTTTGTTTCAAAATAAAAACACTATAAATTTCACTATAAATTTTCCAAGTCTTTATTATTTAGTAAAATTTTAGTGAACTAGTTAGAACTTTTATTTTGAATAAAAGTTTTGAAGACCTAAGGAAGAATCAAAATTTGTGTGAGAACAAGAGTTGGGAACTTTTGTTTCGAATTTTTTTTTGAAGACTTCATGAGAGTGTGTGTTTAGTATTCAAGGAAAATGTTTAAGGAGTCCATTTAGAAGGAGGCCATGTCTAATTTATTTTAAAGCTTTGGATCACCCACAGGCTTATCAAAACTTAGCTAATTTTGGGGTAATCAACAACGTATGAGATCAAAACCATGTGAGTTTCAAAACTTAATTATTTTTAGGGAATTCTAAACTTTCTTATAATCTTCTCAGACTTCTTATAATATACTCTACCTTCTAAATGAAAAAAAAAATTCCCAGATCTTGTAAGAGTCAAACAACAAAAATAATTAGTCAATTTCAAGCTTTTTACTAGTGATGGTTTCAAGGGGGTAATATGTTAACATTGATAGGCCTCAAGTGATGTCTTGATGGGTTCCTAGATTTTTAGTATATTAAGGTTACATTCCAAGACTCTTGACATAATGTGGTAGTCATTCACATGTCCCAATGAATTTATCCCCTTTTTAAATCATCATGACATAGTCAATTCCTCAAATTCTTCCTAGAGCCACACTTTGGGATTCCACAACCCTGGGCATGTTCAAAATTCCTTCAAGACTTAATTTTAATTCAAATTTTAGTGGGGAAAATGATGTAAATAAAGTGAAAAATTAATTTCATTAGAAAAATGATTCCATGTTTTATGATCCCAATGATCTAGAGCCTCATAACCATCCATACAATTCAAAAACCCTCAAAATAATAGGTTAGTAGGATGCTTCCATGTGTCATGATCCCAATGAATTAAACCCATAGAAGCATTTTTATAATTAAAAAACCCTTAGGTCATCAATTTATCAAGATGATTTCATGTGTTGTGATCCTAGTGACCCAACATCCTAGAGATGTTTTTACATTATTGAATCCCTAGCTAAGTGGATTAGTATGATTATGTCACATGATGAAATCATGTTACTACATAGCCCTAGGGTGGTTCATATAAGAGAAAAAACATGTTATAACTATGGTAAATTAGGTTATTAAGATGATGTTACATGTCATGATCCATCTTCACCTTGATATAAATATGTTTTATAGTGTCATCGATCACAATAAGGCTCCAATCTAATCAAACTATGCCATGTGGTAGTCTCTTGGGAGCCTGTGAAATGAAGATAGGACCATTTGTAAAAAGTTACAAGTTATAATAAGTGATGCATGGTAGATATTAGGCTAAAAATTCAAGTTCCTAGGTAAATAAGTATAGGCCATATGTTAGACAAGGAAAAGTAAGAAAGGATAGAGAGCTAAATCACACAAACTAGGATTAATTTCCAAGTTAGTAGAACCAATATCTTAGTAAAGAGGAAGGAGAAAGTTGTTGAAAAGAGTACATGTTATATAAATGATATTAATAGGCATGATATTATATATTGATGGCCCATCTAGTCATCAAATATGTCAAAAGTAGAGGATCAACTGCATATCTAACTCAGCTCATAAAATCAAGAATAAATTAATTTCTCACCTAGAAATGAACAAAAAGGTAGTATAATTCAATGTAAAATTGAGTATTAACACACACCAAAGTATGTAATACACATTGGGATTAAGAATAAATTATATTTGATAAATAATAGTCTTAAATTTTAATTATGGCATGGAAATATGTAGAATGTAGCATTAAAAGTAAAAATGGAAGAATTAAACAAAATCTTCTAGGGTGGGTAATCCCTAGAGATCTCCAGTTGTATATTTATGCATGAAGTGTCAAATTTATATTTACTAGTTGAATGACTAAATATTGGTTGTTGCATAACTAATGAGAGAAAGAGGATAAGCTAATAAATAAAATATCAAGGCAATCACCACCATACCTTATGGACATAATCAGGATCTCAAATTAATTTTGGCCATCCATATCTAATTGCAGAGAGATTATTTTTCTTAGTTTTCAATGTTCATATAGTTCATTTAGATACATTATCTACTATAATTTATGACATGTGGGCTTCCCATTACCTATAAAATCATGGGTCTTACATTATAAAATGGTTGAAATTTATAGGCACAATAATTCTACTAAAATTTTCCAACCAAGATCCTTTTACTTCTTAAACCTTAAATTTTAAGGAGAATTGAGTTGACCTCCCTTCATTATTCTTTCATTTTGTGTGTTTTGTGTGTTTATTGATCTTTATATGTGGATTACCTTAGTCCCTTTAATTATTGTCCATTCCCAACACCTCTATATAGATCATGGAATTTATTTATAGGTCATATTTTTTGTGTATTCAAGTCTATATATGCATTATATATGGACAATCTATCATCATTATTAGTGATACAATATGTTCCCACACCTCTATATGAAGCACTTATGTAATTGAAGAATCTATTTTAGAGCATGTGTGGTATTTCCTTCTTATCTATAATTTTTAGTGTGTTTTTGAAATCTTGTAGAGTGTTTGTATATAATCTTGGTGTATCACCAGTTTTAAATTTCAGCTTTCTTCATCCCTTTTCCCCCTAAAAATATTATAAAATTAGGATTATCTATATATTTCCTTTCAACTCTTTTAGTCCCATATGTTGATTTAAATTAGGTGAATTTATATTAGAAGGAAGTTTGCCTTCTTTGGAGGTCCATCCCTAAGATTAAAAGGGTCCCAAAACCTTGGGTATGTTCTCATTATTCTACTGAACCAATTCTTCTAGTTTAATAGGTTCATGGTTTGAGTGATGATAGAAGGATCTTTTGTTTTGTAAAATAGGCATGACTGTCATATTTAGGATTATTTGAATTTACCTAAAACATGATATTTCACCTAGATTTATCACCTTAACAAGATGATATCTTATGAAAATATAATTAAAATATGTTTTCATGGACCAAATTGATGTGCCTTATGTAAATAATAAGAGGAAAGTGTTGTGACCAACACCACTTTTATGACCCTAAGTTACCTTCCTAAAAAAATCATTACACTTGGGTCTTCATTTTATTTATTTGATTTTAGTGTTCTCTTTATGATCTTTGAAAAAGATTGAGATAAATGTATAACAAGTATATCCAACTTAAATGTTTGTAGGAAATGAAGGTTTATGTAGGATATCATAATGCAATTGATATCAAAATTTCATCCCATTTAGACCAAATTTAACATTACTTGGGAAGTTAATCTTATGCGATGAGATTTGTAAACTTATAAAACTAACTTTAATTTTTATTTTTGCATTTTCATAACACTCCAACTTTTATTTTTCTTGACTAGTTTCATATTTATTTAATAGTTGACTTTTAATTATTTGTTGTGTAGACTATGTGTCACTATTTTATTACTTCACATAACTTTTCATCTATCATACCACTTTGAATTATTCTTACCAATTGTGATAATTTGATATATTTAAATTATCCAAAGTGTCATAATCTTGTACAAAATAACACATTTTATTGATCTGTCATCCTTAAAATTATGAAGATATCTCACACTAAGTTTGAAGTATCATGATACTATGAGATATTCATCATATCCAATGTGTCTACATCTCATAATGTTTCAATATAACATTAAAATAAAATATAAATAGGCCTAAAAGTGTGATAATGTGAGCCAATTATTTAATGCCATGTAGTCTCATACTATTATTCACGTAGCTCACATTATTTTTTACACTACACTTACATTAAGTCTAGTGAAATCCCAAACCAACCAAAGGACACATGGCCTTCCTATAAATTTTCATATGCTGAGTCAACAATCAAGGCTTACATAGTGGGAAAATTAATGCATGTTTATAAATAATGTCATCCAATAAACCCATGAAAACATCAAATTAAATCACAATGTAAAATAGGTATTTTGAATTAATGAAAAGGTTATGTTGGCATTAAATCCAAAAAAATATATGGTTCATTTCATTTATTCAAATATTAAAAATAGACATAGATAAACAAGGTCTCAAATTCTTCTAGTTATCAAAATTTCCATTTTTTAAAACTATATTGCAATACAATCACCTATCAATGATCTAAATATGAAAGTTTACACATAATATAAAAGGAATTAGCATAACTAATGAACTAGAAGCTATGAATATTATTTGTTCTCATATGGGACCAATCAAATATTCATAGATACCTAATTCCTCCTAGGATCCTTAAGGAATAAATTTAGGCATTAAAGTATAATGCATGATGCAGTCGTTACTGCCAAACCATTCTCTAAGGGATAAATACCTAATTCTAAATACATCACATATATAAATGATCTATTATCCATGAAATAAGTTAGGATTCACCAAATCATATACAAGATAGATGTATTCCATTGTATCAACTTGTTTAATAATCTTTTTATACAAACTCAACACTTGGTGGCTTTGTGTTGTCCCTTAAAAAGTATAAAAAATATCCTTCATAGTTGGTATGTACACTAAAAATTATAATCAAATTACTAATATAGACACTTTTTATATCTATTAAGTTATTTACCAGTGGATTACCCTAAAAAAACTTTTTAAAGAGTTGAAAATTGGGTAGAAACCCCTAATAGGTGGGGCTGACAAAGAGGATGTGGACAACAACTACATTCATCATGATAGGTTAGGTGTATAGATTGAAATGGCTCTCATGAACTAAACGTATGGTTTCCCTGACATATCATGTCAAAAATATCTAGGTACCCCTCTTGTCCATGACCATCAATGATAATAAAATTTTGGCATTAGTGGGAGGTCCTCACCTTCAACCTCAAGTAATGGTTCTAAGGGGTTTAGAAAGGTGATTTTTTTTATATGATGTTATATTTAGTTGTAGCCACCTCCTTTATATTTTAATTTTATAAAATCCCATAATCAGATCTTGCCCTATGGAAAATGTCAATAATCACTTTAAATTTTTTATCTAAATAAATTCAATTAGTATATGACATAAATTTATGATTGCTTATATCACCCTGTGTACCTTTCTATCAATAAAGATCTCATTCCTAGGCTATATAATGAAATGATAATATCCATTATGATCATAATATCCTATTATTTCCTATTGTCACAAAATATTTCACCTAAGAAGAGGTTTTTCAAGCCTCCTCTATATTTTGGAAACATTGGAATACTTCTAGGTATGCAGGTTTACCTATAGTAGAAGTAGACCTTTAGTTTTAAGGGATAACTCCCTAAATTTACCATGATGTTCTTATCACCTACACTAACTATTTGTTTGTGGGAAAAGGGGAAAAAATTATGCATGAAATAAATCTATTATAATAGAGTGATATACCAAAAGTATTTCCAAAAGACCATCATACTTATTTCACTAAGAAACAAGACCTACAACACTAACTTCTAAGTCCTAGAATGTTCTAACATTAGTATTTCAATATGGAGGTGCTATGCATTAGGTATATCCAAGGTAAGACAACCATATATAATTTAAAAACACTAAGGATAATTTTACACTTTAAAATAGACCCATACACTTAAAAACACTTCATCTGACCGACCAGAGTGGAACAACTTGCATCAAACATGGAAGGATTGAGAGAAAGCAAGGATAGATGTATATCACTTAGATATTCATTATACATATCTTCAAAAACTTTGAAAAGATGATATATGAAATCAAAACATATTCTATTTATTATTAAAATGAAAATTACAACATCAAATTAGCATGGCTTCACCATACATGGTGTGGAATTAGAATATAAGAGCCAAAATGGCTACTACTTATAGAATGTGAGAGAGGGGAGAAGAGAATGAAGTCCAAGAGTCACTAGAACATGTGTAAATATAAGATAATGAGTTAAATATATATATATATATTATAAAGGAATATGGAATATATAATGTAAGTTATACTTGGATAAATGTCCATCAAAGGCATGAAACTCCTCAAATGTGGTGTAGGACTCTTCAATTGCTTGCCTAGAAATTGCCTTCATCATTTGGCATTCCTTGAACACTCCAAAATATAATAAGGATATATGAGATAATTTAAATATGAGGGAAGGTTTATAAACATTATATAATAGGAATATTATGAGTCCCTAATCATCAATATTCTTATATCCAAGTGCTCTCATTGCCTATAGTCATAATCACTCTTCTTTCATCCCATCACACTTGACACCAGGATGGTCTTTATTTTTACAATCTAATATATAAATAAGTTTATGTGAATCATTTAAATATTCATCATACCCTTATATTAATCATGTTGACAAATTCCTCCTAATTAGATTTTTCACCTTCTCACTTGGTGATCATTCTTTGTTCACTATGCTAGTTTGGACCAGATGAGATGAAGGTGTTAGAACAAGCACTTGTGAGCTTATATAATGTAATAAATTTACATGGTAGGATATATAAAGTCCAAATATTCCTCCCAAAGTTAATTTCATCTCTTAACTCTCCTTTAAACTTAAAAAACATAAAAAACTATTAAAGAAACTAGTTTTGTACCCTATCCGTACAAGTAAGGTGGAAGTCAAATTGATGGGAAGGAGTTAAGTGAGTCATATGAAATATTAAAGTCATTTCATAGTCAAAATATCTCTCTTATATTCCTTTCCTTATTAATATTTCTCATCAGGTCATTACCATGGGTTTTAGAGGGTTTAGAGTAGTTGTGACCTCTACAGATTGTTCATAAAGTTGTGGCATCCAAACCCTGAACAAATTTCACTAAATTTTTTTTTAAGACCCTATATAACATATAAAAAATCCTAAATATTCCAATATATATTTTTGTATAGGTATGAGCCTTCAAAGCTGCCTTCTTGAGTTAATTCATGTATTATGTTCAAGCTTGAGTTAGTCTAAGCCAAGGTTGACCTCCCTGTGGGATTTATCTACAAACCAAAGGTTGTTTCCCACCTCATAACTCACCATGAAGGTGATAAATATTTTTATCAATAATCATCTATCCCTATAAGTGGTATTAGAAACCCCTTTTGCTTTATCCCTAATTTAGGCTTAATAGGTTTAGATTGCACTTAGGGTCTAAATATCTCTCTATATACCTTATTTGTGTTTTGAGTATTTAACAATGATGATACATATTTATTAAAACTATTACCAACTTTATTTTAACACTCAAATCCTCCAATCATCTTTCTTTCATCATCCACTTCTCAAGCCTTCAAACTTTACTACCTAAGGTACCCTCTATCTAAAACAATATAAAGGGTATTTTCCCTATCTACTTAGGAAAAATAATGACACAAGAATATCAATTAATCCATTAAAGTAATATTTACCAATTTTAATGGTTATACCATAATAATGAAACCTTTAAATACTCCAAACATCAAAGACAAACTTTGTGTAAACTTGATTGTGTAGGAATTGCAAGTTTGGTTGTAGATTAAGGCCCGAGCTTAGTTTTTACCTTGTTTCCCTACCTTTAAAATCTCATTATAATTTCATCATCATAATTAATTAATTTAATTTTTTTTAAAAATCCTCCTCATCCATGTTATCCTCCTCAACCATCTCCAACACATACCTAGACCTAAATGGCAGACTGTATGCTTACTTAGAAAATGGGTAAGCCTATAGGTGTATATTAACATATCAGACCTTGCATCAAGTTTATATTTTTTCATTTAAGTCATCAAGGTCACTTCATATATCACTTAAACTCCTTTCATGTTAAAATACCTATGAAAAAACAAGACTTTCACATGTTTCACTGTCACTTTATAGTTGAATGTAGGTGACAAATTTTGGGTCAAAAGATACCTATAGGTTTGAATGCATAGTAATTTTCATGTCTAATCTCTCTTGAAATATATTAGTCCCATTTAATAAGTTAAATATACTCATGTCATTCATATAACTATACCAATACACCCACTATTATATTCAACTTATATTGCCATACTATAATTGACTATAGGTGACACTTTTGAGGGTAAAGGTGTGCCTATAGATGAATATTTGAATTCAAACCATGTAATTTAACTCATATATATGTTATTTTACCAATTAATTCCATTATCACTTTAATAAAGACATTTATAATGAGTATATTATTTTATTCTACTATCTTTGACTATGACAACACTTGAAGCTCCAAACACTCTAGAAAACATTGACAACCTATAATGAAAGATTATATGGAATGGAGGCCTCTTAACATCATGATATTATGGTAAAATGAAAAAAAATTAGTTCCAAGAATTAATCCTAGGATAAGGCTCCATCATGGAAATATTTAGACTATTTTTTACTCCAAGATAATCTATTATAAAAAGATCAAAAGTACTACAGGGCCTTTGTTTGGAGATTTTAAGGTAACCAGTCCCTAAATTGTTTTTCCAACTTGTGATGGGATAAAATAGGTTATTTTTTAAATTCATTATTCATATATAATTTTTATGACATTATCCAACCTTTATAGATCTTACAAGACCCAAATAACTTTCTAAAAATTATGATCTAAACTTTCTCAATCTCTGTAAACACCTGCAGGTGAAACTTGCAGTAGTAGACAAGGGTAGTGGATTATAATATGAATAATATGTATGGTTTATGGCTCTCAAAAAAAATTTATATACTTTAAAAATTCTAACCTGGATCCTTTATAACCTTAAAGAACTTGAAACTAGCTATAATACCTCCATTCCAATGTGGTTATCTCTTGTGGAGGGCACCTATAAGTGAAAATCAATGGTGTAGGACTGTGTGTTGGATTTATTATTGTCACAACTACTCATATATAGTTTGGAGAGAAAAAATTGATTACTCATGTAATAAGTATGTGTTCATCACCTTAAAACCCCTTACTACAACTCCATGAACATGTTCAGGACCTCACATACCTCACTCAGTTGACTGTGCGTGATAGTCATGCAAAAAATTTGACTATATTATGTATTTATTGAATACAAATCCATCTTTTAACCTTTGTAAATAATATTGTAAGGAAGAGAAATAATAAATGGAAGAGATTAATTACAACATATCACCATCATATGAAACCACTAAAAGTAAATTAAACCTCTATAAATGGTGAAAACCTATTTATAACTCCATATGAGACCAACTTAAAAATTAAATTATTAGCCCATAAAATCATCTCTAAACATGAAAACAAGGATGAAAACCATGAAATATTTTAAAATCTTCTATACTCAATTTCACCAACTATATTGTATGGACAAGTTCATATGAGAAGAAAACCTACAAGGTGTGGGGATTAACATGCAAAAATGACCATTTTAATTCTAAAGTTCATAAGGTAAAATAAATTATTACTTTATCTCATACCATGAAAATTAATTAAACCAAGTTTAATATCTACCATAAATATCATTTTAACTAAAACTTGTCCTATTAGCCATACCATCAAAAGACCTGTTGAGAAATTTTATATGTCTAGTGGAGTGATGAAAGATAAGAAGAGTTTTATACCTTTTTTGGGAAATTTAAAATCTAATAAAATATATAAATGGAGTCATGGAATCTAAAGAGTCATTACACAAGCTTTCCACATATGCCACTCTCCTTTATAGGCCATACAACTATCAAAACCTCCTTCTTTTCAACTATTTTACTGATTTTAGTTTGAAACCTATAAATTTCAGATATGAATGACATTATTTACAAGGAATATGACATATTTTATGTTGATTAATAGTTCATAACACTTTTCTACCTAGTAAAACTATATAACCCTCATAAATGGCCCAAATATGCTCCTTAAGTGACATAAGCCTAAAGATGAATATGACTAATATAAATGACACATTAAAAACATCAAATAAGACCATTAAACACCATATAGGACAATAATATACCCATTTGCAAGTTTTATACTATAGGGGGTTGACCTTTTTTGACTTGTGGTCAAAATAGTCAACAATACTAACCAAGTTTCATATTCATCATAGTAGTGGAGTGTTCGTGTCACCCCTTAAATTACCCATATATTTCATGGAAAACTTAGTATATTAAGATATTTCATACCAAATTTACCATGGGATTATCTCAATATACAAAGAAAATAATCAAGCACCTTGGGCTTCATTTCCTTATTAGATAATTCATAACATCATTCTAGTTTGGATAGGATTAAGTCTAGTAGCATCCCATAGAATCTCCTTCAATTTAAATGACCATGATCGATTTAAATTA
This sequence comes from Torreya grandis, assembly GCA_037957365.1. Classification (NCBI taxonomy): domain Eukaryota; kingdom Viridiplantae; phylum Streptophyta; class Pinopsida; order Cupressales; family Taxaceae; genus Torreya; species Torreya grandis. Next base: position 485,877 of record JARHVA010002533.1, on the reverse strand, counting down.
TATCTAATAGACAAAGTTAAGACCCATATAAAAACGTTTAAATAGATTTATTTTACCATCAACAACCATAAAAACACCCTCATCACTAGGTCTTTATTAATGCATTATATAATGATGATGTGAAGAGAAATATTAACATTGTAGGCCTTGTGCTCACCCTAGTTGAGACCAATTAGCTAAGGTGGATATAAGAAAGACCAGGGTCTAAAATTTATGAGGATTCATAAATTCCATAGTTTTCATTGAGAATAAAGGCACTCCATGGCCTAATTCCACACAAATGTACTCCAATAATCCTTCAAGTTTAAGAGTTAAATCATAATTTAGCTTCCACTTCCTCTCTTGTGTCTATTTTTTTGGTAATTATAAGGATTTATTATCCCCAAGTACAAGTAGTGGATAATAATATCATACTAACTCCACCTCCTTCTCCTTATATTCTTTCATTGAAATATTCTCCAATTAAAACTTGCCAATGCATATCCTAGGTGGAAATGATTCAAATGGGCTACCATCACTATTTATACCATTACCTTATCCACTATTATTATGAAAACAATGACATCACATGTCCTAAGTAGTTTGGCCATTATGTACCCTATCATTTCCACTTAAAAACCCCTAGAGAATAATATCCATATGTTAGCAGTGGATCCAATCCCAATTACATCATACTCCAAATCCACTATCATACTTGGACCCCCACATACTACAACACATTCTACTTCAGAGACTAAACTAACCATAAAAAGGGAAGTGCAATCCCTCTTTTATATTAGTTAATCCCTAGTGGAAAATTTATAATCAACCATATATGTGGTAGATTCACCTTATATAAATCCAACTATGACCATGCCTCTCCCAAATATAAATTTTGTTTAATTATTTTTCACCCCTCCTATAGCACAAAGATCCACTCCCTTTATTTCATGCATAGTATTTGTAATATTTTAACCATTTACAAGCATTCAGCCCACATGTATCCCATTTCATTGGTCACATCAACCTCATCCTATAACATGTAAATGTCTCAAGATGGAGGAAAGAGAATGGAATCTATACAATTAGGAAAATCCCAAAGATTAGGGATGATGATAATTTAGGATCTCAAATTAAATTATAATTTTAAAATACCATAGGTAAGCTCAAATGAATAACTGAAGGAGGGATAGAAGATAAGGGACCCCTACCTTCCATGAAATAGCGTAATAATTATTCACCCTAACAAGAAAAAAGAAAGGTTTACATTGAAAATAATATGATTTTACAAAGGACCCATAGCCTGTGGTTACTACTGTAAGTGAATTGAGAAAGAATATTATCCATTATATTAAAAAAAATATGTAGAAAAATAAGACTTTTGGAAAAAATTGTTTTACTTTATTAATCCATCCACGTTTTAGATCACAACATGCAATCCATCATCAATACGTATAACATATGTAGGAATTATAAACATGAGATCCTTATATAGATAACTCATTCTAGTATAACATGCATCTTGGGCTCTCTTTATGATAGTTATTAAATGTAAAACTAGTCATTACAATAATAAAATTAAATTGTAACCACTAATTAATAACACTATGTAAGCATATTATAAAATCAATGAGTGTTTATTAATCTATTCATTAAATTTATCCATGATTTCTTAAACCCAATACCCCATTCATGTTTATACTTATTTGATGTTTTCCAATTTTCACTACCTCCCTTAACTTTCACTTGAAAAAGTGATTTTATACAACCAATACTTCAACATTCTTGATTTGAATTGCATGCAAGGTTTTGGATGAGTGATATGTTAATGTTTATTTTTATTTTTTCCCTGAGGTAGATGTCAAAAAAAATTTATTTGGTTTTAATATTAATATACTTCCCAATTTATCTAATGTATTGTATCCCACATGAACAATTTATCTTGTAAACCCTGCTTCTTAAGGTTGGTTGAAATGGATCATTCACTAAATTATTGGTTGTAAAAAATAACTTTTTCAAAAGAATGTTTAAAGATGCCATGGAAATTAGAAAACATCACCAAAATATAAATATGGATGGGGCTCTAGTTTAATCCATGCATAGACACATTTAATAAATAAATTAAGAAATACTCCCTCAATTTAGGATATGCTTGCATTGTGTTATTAATTGGTGATTAAAATTTTATTTTACTATTATAAAATCTATTTTTAAATTTAATAATCATCTTAAATTGGTTTCAAGATTCAAATTTTATTTCAATGAGTTATCTATATAAGGAGCTCAATTTTGTAATTTTTACAAATGTTTTACATCTTGATGATGGATTATATGTTTCAATCTAGAATGTTGATGGAATAATACAATAAAACATGGGTTTTCCAATAATATTCTTCTTATAATATAATGTAATATAAAATCCTAAATTATTTAAAATATGTAGATGTTGGAAACTTAGATAAGATACTCAATGCTAATTAATGTCATTATAGAAGTGAAAAAGGCTTTTGAATCACTATATGTTTTTTTAAAAAATAGTTACCAAGGAAAGACAAAACGTACTCCCTAGTAGAGTAAGGTAAAAGTGTACCAAGACCATAATAATAATGATGAGGTTAAATTGACACAATTTACTAAATTATTTAAGAAGGTAATGCTACCATAATTAAATCTTATGACTCTGTATGAAATCAAGATATGTCAAGGGTAGATAATACATATGAGAATAACCTTGTAAGAATGGACATAAGAAATGAATGCAATTAGTTAGGACATTAAAAATGACATCATCCTAAAATTATTTCAATAGGTTATAAAAATTTAATTTTTTATATGGAAGATTTGCTTGGAATTTACTATCAAATTGGCCAATCTCATGACTAAATCCAATAATTGGGTCCAAGAAACCAACAAAGATAATAGGGAATAAGTAATTGAATGGTAATACATGGTAATGAAAAGGTAGAGTGACTAATATTAATTAAATTAACATTATGGACCCCTCTTTCCAATCATGCAACCCACCTAGATAAATCAATGGTGTTATTTAGAGCCTTTATTATAACTCTATCCAAAATTGATGAAGATTTTTGGGCATGTGTCAAGGCCATGAAATATCAACATGATAGTTAAAGATAAGTTGGTAGTTATCAAGATAATATTATTACTGGCCCCACCTCCCATCAGGACACTCCTCCATGTGGAATTACTAAATTTATTTCATCACAAGCTAGTAATACTCCAAGCACTACCTCTCAAGCTAGAATTATGCAGACCCCACCTAGAACATAATGAGTTAATGAAAATTGAGTCTCACCCAATGATGGAATGGTTTTAAATTAAAACCCAAAGGGAGTAATTTGATTAGTGAAAATATTTTAATTATTATAAATATATCCTCATCATAAGTGGTAAAAGTTTACAAAAGGCCCCTATTTATGGTCAAGTTTTTAAGATTGTGCATAATGGGCCTTCCCTCTCTCCTTTTCATCTTAATATTATTGTCTTTTATAAAATTGTTTTTATTTAAATAATAATAATATTATTATTTATGGTGGAATCTCTCTTTCACATATGAAGAGTCTCCTTTGATGTTATATATGGGCATATTTAAAACATTGTAAATGGTTGGATTTTTAATTAAAAAATGAGAGAACATAAATAATTCTTGGGAATGTTCATGTTCTCTTATATAATTTTTATAAAATCCTCACTTGAATATAAACATCTATGTGGTGTTATTTTATTTTTCTTTGATGATTTGATGAATCTTTATTACATTATGTGTGTTTAGTCAAGTAAATAACTAACCTCATAAATCTTTGCAACTTATTATGTTTTTTTAAATCATCATATATAAATGTGTTTTTGTTAAAAACAAATTATGTTTATTAATCCCATTAAGTAATGTTAAAGGGATAATTTACACTATAAACTACTCCTTATACTCCCTATCGTATCCACTTTAGTTTGAATCTAAGCATGAATAGGTGGATAGAGGTAAATTTTAATCAGGTTCAGAGATAATCCATGCAAATAATAACATCCCTACAAAGTCTAAGAACTAAATTTTATGCCTTACCATCATCCTTTTTTTCTGAGTCACACTTATAATTAAGAACCACTATTAATATTCATCTTGGGAAATTTGACAAAGTCTTGAAACATAGTAGTGTTTGGATGCATGATTGGTCTCTCTACATGGTAAGATTTGTATGTTTTCAAAGTCATTCCTAGTTGGATACATAGGAAATCCCTAAACTGAAAATATTGCTATAGGTTTCATTTACAACCTTAAAATGAGGGGGATTTATCCCATTTAATTCCATTTTTAAATGAACATAAAAGGCCCATCAACAAAAAAAGAATAAAAGTTAGCACTAGAAAGAGGGCCTTCTCCCAAAATACTACATTATATCTATAGATCATAGTCATTAAGATATAATTAAACCTTATAACAACCTATATTCCATTTCACCTATCATTATGTCTAATTTATACTTGGGTTTGTTATTATTCCCATCATTAGAGAGACATAGGAGACCTATGCCTAATACACGGAGGCCAAGAGTCTCTACATTTTAGCCTAGTTTTCCTACACATAATAATCTCAACATTTCTATCCCAATGGATTAATTAAATATTTCATCCATTAACATTGCTATAAATATCACAACCTTCACAAATATCTCAAAAAAGGTGCCTTGCATGATTCACACCCAGTGGAAGATGTATTGATAAATACCACATAATGTCTTAGAATATGGACTTGAGGCTTTTTAATGTTGAACATGAGTATTTTTATTGTAGGATATTACCATTCACCTTGTAATATGTCATATATGAATAGTTTATAATCCTTCACTAGAAATTCATCACTAGGTGGAACTAGTTTAATAACACTTTCATTACCTATTTTATATAATTTATCGACCCTAGTGTGTTATACCAATAGTTTTAAAACATGAGAATGGAAATAAATGGTTGGATCGAAGCCTTTAATGTAATATTTAAAAAAAATTATAGTTACACAATGATTCTTGATAGACCCAATGATACATTAATGCTTGAAATGCTTAATAATGCCTTAGATTCTTGGATAAAAACTTTATTAATGAGAGATCATCTCTGACTTAACACTGGTATATGTTTTTATTGAAGGTAAAAGAGAGTTTTAGAGGGACCCTAATTGTACAAAAGAACCACCAGCATGGCTAATAACATAAAACAAAGGATAAAAAAACATAGTAATCAATGAAATATCCATAGGAACATAATATCATAAATGCAATAGAGAAACAACTAACATGCAACCTTCATCACAAAATACAAAAAAATAACTATGGATTTTATTCCATTCTTCATATACTGTAGGCCACTCCTTAGTCATCCTATGAAAGTTATTATCCATACCACCTACCAACTTGTCCTTATCATTCTTATTGGTGAGACATTTGAGATTATTCTTGGTCCTATGACCATCCTCATTATCTTTTTCATTATTAAAAAACATAGACAAACCTTCCATACTTTACATAGCATTGTTAATTATAACCTTGTCAAAACTTACAAGGAGATTGATATTATCCTTGAGCTCTTTGTTATCCTTTTCCAACATGGTAATTATATCAATAATAATCTCAATTTGAGTGGACATTTTTTATTCTTTCTCCCTCATGAAAAAAATCCCATCCATATTATTGAAATCATTAATGTCTTACTTCAAGTGAGTATGATCCTTCATAAACCATCAAAGGAAAGTTTTATGTAGGTTCATTTCATCCTCATAATTTTATAATCTGATGTGATTCTTGGCCACATACTTCATATAATTAAGATAAAAATGGGACTAAAAATTAGGTTGGGGATCATTAGTGTTAACACCAACATTTTTTTTAATAACCCTTCTCCTTGACACATTCTAATTCTCCCCTTCACCAAGGAAATACTAATTAACCTTGATGGTATTATAATTTGCTTTGATAGGATGTTTGTTTCTCTTTGTATTGGTATTATCCTCTAGATCAATAACTGAATGTGGTGTTGAGCATAGTAATTTATGTTTGGTTGTCATTGATGTCAAATAGAGCATGTTGTACTTATGCATTAATGATAAAGTGGTTAGTTTGATATCTTGGAGAATATATATCATATTTTTAGGTATATAAGGACAAAGAAGTTTTAAGGCATCCATATATGTCTTGGTTAAGTTTTGGTTTATCACTTGATCATTTGAAATGAGAAACATACATATTCTAGCTTAAGAGAAGTTGGACCATCACTATATGTCATACAAATATAAATGAACCAAAAAGTTTGTGCATTTATTTTTGGTAATAAAAAATTCAACTGATGCCAAAGGATTTCATGGAGATGTTGTATATAGTCCCAAAAAGGCACCCTAAAATTTTGGACTCTTGAGGTGTTTTCTTTCTCAGGTTATAAAGCTTCAAAGTTTTTCTTATAGACTGTGATGGGCCAAAGAACATCAAGTTTAACTTTGTTGGAGTTTGAGGTCACTAGTCAATTGATCTAATGGTGAGTGTTCATCATCTAGATCTTGATCCAATGGTGAATATTTAGTCAAAATTTTAGAGAATCTAAGATTGTACATGCTGGTGATAAATGTCACTATCTTGTTGAGTTGATAGAAAATCAATGATTTATGGGCATTCATACTGATAGAGAATGATGGTGTGGGTTGAGTCAAAATTCAAATGTGTAGAAGACACATAGAGCTATCAAGTGGCATAATCATGGGAGTTATAATATAATATCAATAGTGAGAGTTACAAGATAAATATTGAGCTAATTATAGGAGATTGATGGTGCATATTTATCCATAGTTACCAGGAAGCATGAGATGAAGTTACGATACTTGATGTTTAACATTTACTTAGTGATAATTATAATTTAAATATTTAAATTTGTGAAAAAAATGAGTTCTCAATTTTTGGGCTATATCATTTGATCTAGCATGAATATATTGATGTAGTAAATATCAAATTTGTATAGGACTTCAAGATGAATCTAGATAACCTAGTTAGAAGGTCTTAGTATCTATATAGTTAAATATATTAAGCTTAAAAATGTATAGTTTGTTCATTCATGGTGTTCCTCTATATAGAATAATGTTTGATCAAATTTTGATTTAGTATAAGGGTCTTTTGGTGGGAGAAATCACATGAAAATGTCATAAGTGTTATATGGAGTGGAACCATATAGTTAAATTTCATTGTATTTTCTTTATTTGCTTGATGGAGTGATAAATGAGTGAGTAGGTCTCCATGAGACATATAAGGGCTACTAAGGCCTAATTGAAAGGTGTAGTTGCTTAAGTATGACCCATGGATGTTATGACTGACCTATGAGGATGAATTTAAGATATGTATTAGCATGATAAATGTTTGAAGGGTTAAGGAAAGCCTTATGGCCAACCAAGAAGCTAATATTCATGAAGACTCTATAAATAGTGGAGACCAAGGAAATGGTTTCTAGACTTTGATGTGCAACAATTGTGTGAGAATAATATAGAGATGAAGGAAATAGATCATAGAGAGTGTGATCAGTGGATGGAATGAATATAAAAATAGATTGAGGATGAGTGAAGAAGACTAGAAATATATAAAAGGTTCATTTGGATGCATTACTTATATGAGAAAGTTTGTGGGTGTGTGATGAGTTGTTTGAGAGAGATAGAAGGGTAAAGAAGAGTTCAATAAAGATAAGTCCATCATCAGGTGTAGAATACATTAGATCAAAAGGTGGAGATAATATCAAGGTAGTTGAGTGTGTGCTTGGTTTCCTAAGGGGTTGGTTCCTCCTTACGAGATGGGTATTCCTTATGAGATTGGTCCTAGTCTAAATTTAGACCTTGTTATTATAGTACTATAGTTCATTTTGCAGGTTTTATTGGGTTTTATTATTGAAGAGGGTTTCTCACATATATTTTGTGTTATGTGTGTGATCTTACTTGTATTTCTTGTTCATTGTTATAAATGATGTGCATGATTCATGAATGATAATGTTAATTGGTTAAGATTTTTAAAGGATTAGAATTGAAGTTTGAATTATCTAACATCATTGATTCACCCCCTCTCTCAATGATTGTACCTCTAATAATTGGTATCATAGTAGGACCTTCATTACAAGTTTAACCACTTGAAGGTGATCTAAGGTATAATATGACAAGTTAATAGATGTAGGGTTTATCTACTAAGTAAGCACCATTATTTAATGGGTCAATTTTTTTTCTAAGATACATGGATGAGGACATACATTATATCTCTAGGGTTTGATATTTAGAAATTTATCATGGATGCTTATTATATAACTAATACTTCAGTTAGTGCTACTGATAAGAAGTTGAGTGACAATAATTAAAAAGATATGAATGCTATAATTTTTATTCTATCTGAGACTGAGTTCACCATATTAATCCATTACAAGTCTGCCAAGGAAATTTGGGCAAATTATAGACTATTTATGAAGGAGACTCTATGGTAAAATTGGATAAATTTTAGATCTATCAAAGGTAATTTTAAGGTCTCAAAATGAAGGAACAAGATATTATGTCATCCTATCTTCTAAGGGTTGATGAGGTAGTAAACATGACTAGAAGTATTGGAGATGTGATTAATAAAGATACTGTAGTATAGAAGGTTTTGAGGACACTTATACTCAAGTTTGGTTCAAAGGTTTTTTTTGTAGAAGAAGGTCATGATCTCACTTATATGAAGATGGATGAACTTCATGGCATCCTTAATGCTTGTGAGATGAGAGTTGATCACGATAGACCTTATAATAAGGAAGTAACCTTCAAGGTGATCAAGGAGACAAAATCCAAGATGAACAAGTTAAGTCTTGAATATTTTTATCTCAATGAAGATCAACTTAAAACCATGATTGTAGTAAAATTGAATGTAGGATCAAGTATAAATGGAAACTTCCTTTCAAATGTTTTTCATGTGGTAAAGTTAGCCATTTTGTAGCTAGATGTCTACGTATAGACAAGTTTGAACACAATAATCTCATAAAGAATCTCATGAGGATGAACATAAGAAATCTAAGGGTCCTAGAAAGTATAGAAAGCTCTTCAGTAAGAAAAATGAAAATAATGAATCATACAAATAAATAAGAGCCTTTACCATTAATTAAATATAAACTCATTTGTAAAAGAAGTAAACACATCTAATAGTGATGGTTATTTTCATAATGAGGACATGGAGACATTATTCATGGCTCTTAATGATGATGAAGCTTAATTTTATTTAAGAAACATTTTTTTTGGTGAAGATAAGTCAGAGGAAGAAGATGAGAAAGTCATTCTTAAAGATAAATATCTAGATATTATGGAAGAAATGAAGATACTACAAATAAAGAATAGAAAACAAGATTCTTTGATCAAATCCTCTAAGGATAAAATTGGGATTTTTGAAGTTAGGCTGAGTAATGAATTCAAGGACCATGATGAGATCACATAATAGTTTAAAACTTAGGTTTATTCTCTTAATGAAGAATTAAAGAATAAGGATGAAGAGTATATCATGTATCAATTAGAGATAGAGTCTTTGTAGACAAAACTAAATCAAAATATGAGAAAAGATATAGTTGATGATTTAGATAATATGGATGAATTGTTGAATGATATTAAATATCTAAAAAATGAGAAGAAAATGAATAGAGAGATGATGTCACAAATCAAGGAATATGAATAAAAATTCATTATGTTTGAAGTAACATTGAATGATGAAACCAGTGAACATGAATATATTGTCAAGCATCTCAATAGTCAATTAAAAACTATGTCTACAAGCCTAAAAACCAAAGAAGATGAGATTTTAGGGTATGTGATTTAAATTGAGTCATTAAAAGATGAGCTAGACAAAACATCTTGTAATTTGAAGTCATTTATGAAGTTTGAAAAAGAACTCAAATGATCTTGAAAATATTCTAAGTAGTTAAAATCAGACAAGTGATAGAACTGGTCTTAGATATAGAGAATAACAAAAGCATGCAACTCAATATAAGATAAAGGATAATGTGAACAAGGATAATTAGACTTTGAATATCAATCATCAATCAAGGAATGAAGGTGTTGGTAGAATGAAGATAAATTAGATCAAATAACCAAATGTTATGAGATATGCAAATTTCAATGGTCATTGTTACTCCTGTAATCAATTTGGTCATAGGTCAAATGGTGGTAAAATATCCTCAAGGAATGATTTTTCATGGAATTTTGAGAAATAAAATGGTAATAATGAAGAACATCATCACTCAAGATAGTCAACATGGTCAAAAGGAAAGAATGGCATATTTTGATACAAGTGTCAAGGATTTGGTCATATTTCAGAGTTTTGTAATATCTTCATCAAGAGACCAAATGATTAGGTACATGAATAAATTCACGAAAATCCTAAGAATCATCATATGTCTCAATCATAAGGTATGTATAATTTGAGAAATATTATTTATTTCAATTGTCATGAGAGAGGTCACATAGAAAGGTTCTATAAGAATGATAAATATTTTACTTCAAAGATTATCAATCCTAACATGAAGAAAAGGAGCAATAGTGAATGGAGGCCAAAGAAGGTAAATGAAAAATAGGTTTAAAATGGATTATTTTACATGGAATAATATACAACAAGTTTAAGTATCAAGCAATAATCCTTATCTACTGAAATGGATAAGGAAATCAAGCATGATCTTGAGATAAAATAAAAGAATAAGGTTGAGAACTCATTTAAAAAAAATATGAAGATGAGGAAGGACTAAAATTCAAGTGAGAGTATGGAGATATGGGAATATCCTAAATTTTAAGATCTTTAGTCCATCTATGATAGGTGGGTGTCTCTACCTATGCTTCTTAGGAAACATATGTCATGTGTGGAAGCAAGTGTGTGTGTTATAGGTAATGATCCAAATGCTAATCAATTCAAAGGTATGTTCTTTTCAATTTGATAATATGAAAACATATGTTTGGCTAATGGAGAGATAAATTTGTTAACTTGAGTAGCTTAAAGAATATGTGCATGATGTAAGGGGGAGAATATGTGAAGATGTTTAAGTCATGATAGAAGTGTTAAGATGTTTCCTATAGTTGTGAATTAAAGAAGATTGAATGATGACTTGATAAAACCAGGTCATGTATATATACAAGGTATTTAATATTCATACATGAGAAAAGAGGAACTTGTGAGTTTTATAGATATACAAGTCCAAGAATCATATAATATCAAGTTCAGATTGGTGTATGTCAAAAAATAGATGATGTGAGATTTAACTTGATGTTAGGGGGAGGTTTCTAAGCTTTATGAGTAGTTTATTAGGTCCAAGGATCAGAGAAGTTAAAAATTTTAGATTTATGCATATCAAAGGGGAAGTAATTAATTCATATGCCTAAAAGTATGTAAGTATCTTAATAGTAATTAAATGCATACATATAGTTAAAGAATGATTGTTGGCATGTTGAGGAAGAACCCCTTTGTCATTAATGTCAAAGTGGGAGAAAGATCATAATGAAGAATTTTAAATGAGTGATGGGTCATAGACCGTGAAGCTTAACTTTGTTAAAGTTTGAGGTCACTAGTCAATTGATCTAATGGTGAGTGTTCATCATCTAGATCTTGATCCAATGTTTTGTATTTAGTAAAAAAAATCAAAGAATATAAGATTATATGCACTAGTGACAAGTGTCATTATCTCATTAAGTTGACAGAATATCAATGGTTCATGGGCATTCATACTGATAGAGATCTATGGTGGGGGTATTATCAAAAGTCAAATGCAAAAGGCACATAGAGCTACTAAGTGGCACAATCACATGAGATCTAATCTAAGATCAATGGTGAGCATTTAAAAATAAAGATCAAGCTATTCAGAGGAGATTGATGGTGTGTATTTTTCCATAGTTACCAAGAAGCATGAGATAATGTTAATGTGCTTGATATTAGACATTTTCTTAGTGACCATTAGAATTTAAATATTTAAATTTGTGAAGAAAACAAGTGTTTAGTTTTTAGGTTATATATTCTGATCTAGCATGAATTTATTGATGTGGTAAAAAGAAAAGTTGTAGAAGAATTCAAGGCACATCTAAAGAACCTAGTTAAAAAGTTTGACTCTTTGTATAGTTAAATATATTGATCTTCAAAGTTGAATATTTATTCATTTATGGTGTTCATGTGTACAAAATAATATTTGAGAAAATTGTGCTTTAGTAGAAGGGTGTTTTGGTGGGATAAATCACATGAATATGTCATAAAGGTTATGTGGAGTGGACCCATATAGTTGCATTTGATCATATGTTATTAATTTGATTGATGGAGTGCTAAATGAGTGAATATTTCTCCATGAGACATATAAGGGCTACGAAGGCCTAATTGAAAGGCGTATCTACTTAATTATGATCTATGGATGCTATGGCCAGCCTATGAGGATGTATTTGAGATATGTCTTAGCATGATAGATGTCTTAAAAGTTAAGTCACGTATTATGGATGACCAAGAAGCTAATATTCATGAAGAATCTATAAATAGTGGAGACCAATGCAATGGTTTCTAAACTTTGATGTGGAGGGATTTTGTGAGTAGAATATAGAGATGAAGGAAAGAGATCAGAGAGAGTGTGATCATGGATGGACTGAAGTATATAATGGATTAAGGATGAGTGAAGAAGACTAGAAATATCTAAAAAGGTTGTCTAGATGCATTGATTGTATGAACAAGTTTGAGGGTGTGTGATGTCTTGTTTGAGAGAGATAGAAGGGTGAATAAGAGTACAAGTAAGAGAAGTCCATCATCAGGTGTAAAAGACATCAGATCAAAGGTGAATATTAGATTAAGTTAATTGAGTGGGTGCTTGGTTTCCAAGAGGGTTGGTTCTTCATGGGATGGGTGTCTTACTAAATTAAGGGATGGGTGTTCCACGATCAGTTGGTTCTAGTTTAAATTTGGATCTTGTTATTATAAGACTATAGTCCATTTTACAAATTATAATGGGTTTCATTCCCCAAGATTGTTTCCCATGTAGATATTGTGTTATGTGTGTGATATTTTTTATCTTTCTTATTCATTACTATAAATGATGTGCATGCTTCATGAATGATAATGTTAATTGGTTAAGATTTTGAAAGGATTAGAATTGAAGTTTAGATTATCTAGCATCACTAATTCACCCTTGCTCTTAGTGATTTTAATTCTAACACATGGGTCCTAAAAGGGATGATCATTGAATGTGTTTTCTTCTCTATAATGCACCTTAATGTGAGGCAAAAATAGGGCCTTAACCTTCTTATGTCTAGAGTTAAAATTTATTCTCAGAATTATTTTGGAAGGCCCAATAAGAGAAACATTCTTTAGATTATTCTCAAAAATGGGATATTGTGGAATAGGGGTTCAGCCCTAAAAAAACTTGTAGATAAGAAAAATGACCACTTTATGTAGTGGATCCATATTCTTACCAAATTGTGTTAGGTTGTGGAGCCAAAAGCTTCACTAATGCAAACATGGAGGAGGTTGTTGAGAGGTTGCTAAGTTGCAGAGCAACCAACGTCGATCTGATCAACCGACGTCGATCATATCTAGTGAGTAGAGCAATCATCATCGGTGATGGATCGGCCGATGTCGATCATCTCCAGCTAGATAGGGACCGATGTCGGTCACCTGTGTGGTTCTGAACTGTGAGTTTCATGAACAGTTTGTAAATTAACTGATTATTTGCATGTTAAAGGCTAATTTTAGTCTTGGAGCTATGGATCTAATTATTGTAATTGGATGTCTAATTATTGTTTACATAAGATCTATTTAAGAGACTCATGGGCTTTATTGTAAAGTGTGCTAGTTAAGAGTTGAGCTTGGTTAGCTCCTTCAATGTGAAGAGAGCAAGGGTAGCTCCTCCTAGTTGCACAGGGGTGCCAAGTGTGTATGATCAAAGAGATCTATGGGATAACAAGATTTGGTAGAAGATCCACTGGGGTACTAGTTTGGAGAATCATAAGGACTTGGTGAGGCAAGGACAAGGGTTCTTCAGGGTGTAGAGAGATCTACATGGTAAGTAAGATCAGTTGACCTGTAGGTGTATGTGTGTGTGAGATCTAGGTTTGTAGGTGTGCAAGATCAGGGATGTCAACAACACAACAGGTAGTAAGATCAGGGGAGATCTACTTAGAGTACATTGAGTACTTAGAGTATGTGTGTATACTCGATCATGGAGTACATGGAGTACTTCTGTATTGGTAGTAGTGATACTGACTGGTGGTACTAGCAGTAGTGATACTAACTGGTTGGAGGTGAACACTAACTCTATGTTTGAGTTGTGTGTTGGGACCGTAATTGAGAGAGTGAGATCTTGAAGAGATTTAATGTTTATGCCCTAGAGGTGTGGGAGCCCTAGAGGTGTGTAAGGAAGAATACTGTGGCATCTTCTTTATTGTATTTCCTTCTGAAAGAGTATTAATACAATTGGGTATTGTCTCTCATATTCTGTGTTATTTTTGAATTCTAGTTACTTGTGCATTCTGGGTAAATTTCATGTTTAGTTTCTTGTACATGGTAATCAATTGTGCTTCCTAATCCTGACAGTGGAATCAAAGTTGTTTGTTGTTCTGATTCCTGACAAGTGGTATCAGAGCTGGGTTGTAGGGAATAGGTTTGTGTTTGATTACAGGTCACTCTCAAGGGTTTTTTATTGAGTGGGAGTATAGCAATGGTAGAAGAAAGTACACTAAAAATGGAGGAATTCAAAAGCATGAATGGTTAATTATGGTGTTATGGAAAGAAAGAGCAGGTAAAGAAATATTATTGGTTGGTAGAAGATCAACATGAAGGAACTAAAGAAGTAGATGTTGCAGGTGTTGTTACACAAGATGCTCTGGTATGTTCCTTGGATAAAGTAGAATCTTGGTTTATAGATTCTATTACTTCTTTCCATGCAGCTCAAAATAGAGTATTTTTCCATGTTAAGGTCCTTGGAGACTTTGGAAAGATTTATTTAGGGGCTGGTGTGCCTTGTCAAAGTTTTGGCAAAGGGGAAGTGTGGCTAAAATTACAGATGGCCAACACATGGGTGTTGAAGGAGGTCATGCAGGTCTTAGTCTTGAAGATGCAGCTAATTTCTTCAAGAATTTTGGGTGATGAGAGATGCACAAGAACTCTCATAGTGGATGCACTTGAATTAGCATGTGGTAAGAAAGTAGGTACTCTTTATCTACCTACTTGTATTACTAATTCTTCTTTTGTTGCAAGGATGTGGCTTTGTAGGCTTGGTCATAAGAGCAAAAAGGAGATGCATGTTCTTAAGTAGAAGTCAGATGTCTTTAATAGACTTAAGAACTAGAAAGCCTTGGTGTTTATGGAGGAGATGATGGATAGAGATCAATGGATAAGGCTAAGTGACTCTGAGTAGGGTAGTTTGGATAGGGTTTTGATCCAAAGAGAGCTCATGGGTAAAAAGTCATCACTCACAGGAGAACATAGGTACTAGTGTCATTCAGGAGGAATCGATGTCGAACAGATGGGTGCCAATGTCAGTCATGTGCAAACCAAAGCTAGTGGTGTCAGGTAGGGTGGCTACTGGCGTCGGTCAGGGAACCAATGTCAGTGACTAGGTAAGACTGATGTCAGTTAGGGAATTGGCATTGGTAGAAAGGATAGTCACATGGAACTAATATCGGTCAGATGCAGACTATGTGGTGACTGAGGTTGGTCATTGGAATGGATTTTGTGTAGATAGCACGCTGTCAAGGAGTCTCAAATGCCCATATAGAGGACGGAAAGGGTAAGTAAGCCTCAAATTTATTGTTCCTCTTATTTATACTCGTTACTCACTATAGAGTAGGAGGGATCCAGGAAATAGTGGGAGCATGGCATGAATAGGATGCAGAACCAAACATGAGATTTGGTAGGGTTTTCAGTCGATATGAAAGCACTAAAAGATGAATGGATTCCTTGGTTAAAGAATAGAGAGAATGGACACATGAGATGGAAGGCTAGGTCATATGGTCTTGAGGAAGCTACAGAATAGTGGTATAGGTCTGACAGGTGGATGACAAACCACAGCTTTAGTCAATGTCATTGTAACCATTGTGTGTTTCTTTACTAGGTTGGATAATGGTCACTACATTATCCTATTATTGTATGTGGATGATGTGCTTGTTGCAGGTGCATACATATAGGGAGTTGTTGAGCTAAAGGTAAAGTTAGTTCAGTGGTATGTCATGAAGAATTTGGGAGTAGTGAAATTCTTTGGCATGAGTAATCTTAGAGACAGGGAAGATCGCAAGTTGATGTTATCACAGGATGATTGTGTGAAGGTAGTACAGGATGCAGAACAGGGCAGCGCACCTATGGATGGATAGTTCATAGAATAGGGTCTCCAATCACATGATGAGGTTGAGTACATGTGTACTCCTTGATATTGCCCCAGTAGTGGGAGTTGTCAGTAGGTTTATAGTCAATCTGGGAAGGAAGCACTGGAAAGCAGTTCAGTGGGTTCTCAGGTATCTGAGAGGGACTAGTAGTAAGTTGACATGCTATGCAGGGTCAAGTTATTTTCTACATGGGTTATAGATGCAGATGTGGTAGGTTATTTTGATGACAGGGGTTGCACCATAGGGTGTGTGGTGGTTGGTCTTTAGGATTGAGCTTGAAGAGGGATACAAGCCAGGAAACAAATTAGATGGTATACAGGTACAAGTATAGTGTAGTTGTTTATCTCCAAGTGGGAGATTATTGGGTTGTGGAGCTAAAAGCTTCACTAATGCAAACATGGAGGAGGTTGTTGAGAGGTTGCTAAGTTGTAGAGCAACTAACATCAGTCTGATCAATCAATGTCGGTCATATCCAGTGAACAGAGCAACTGACATCGATCATGGATCAGCCGATGTCAGTCATCTCCAGCCAGATAGGGACTGACGTCAGTCACCTATGTGGTTTCAAACTATGAGTTTCATGAATAGTTTGTTAATGAACCAGTTGTTTGCATGTTAAAGGCTAATTTTAGTCTTAGATCTATGGATCTAATTATTGTAATTAGATGTCTAATTATTGTTTGCATGAGATCTATTTAAGAGACTCATGGGCTATATTTTAAAGTGTGCTAGTTGAGAGTTGAGCTTGGTTAGCTCCTTCAGTGTGAAGAGAGCAAGGGTAGCTCCTCCTAGTTCCACAAGGGTGCCGTGTGTGTATGATCAAGGAGATTTTCAGGATAGTAAGATCTGGTAGAAGATCCACCAGGGTACTAGTCTGGAGAATCATAAGGACTTGGTGAGGCAAGGACAAGGGTTCTTTAGGGTGTAGAGAGATCTACATGTTAAGTAAGATCGGTTGATGTGCAGGTGTATGTGTGTGCAAGATCTAGGTTTGTAGGTGTGCATAACTAGGTTGATTTGTAGGTGTACAAGATCAAGGAGGTCAGTAACACGATAGGTAGCAAGATCAGGGGAGATCTACTTGGAGTATGTTGAGTACTTGGATTATGTGTGTATACTCAGTCATGGAGTATGTGGAGTACTTGTGTACTGGAAGTAGTGATACTAACTGGTTGGAGGTGAACACCAACTCTATGTTTGAGTTGTGTTTTGGGACCGTAATTGAGAGAGTGAGCTCTTAAAAAGATTTACTGTTTATGCCCTAGAGGTGTGGGAGCCCTAGAGGTGTGTAAGGAAGAAGACTGTGGCATCTTCTTTGTTGTATTTCCTTTTGGAAGAGTATTAATAAAATTGGGTATTGTCTCTCATATTCTGTGTTATTTTTGAATTCTAGTTACTTGTGCATTCTGGGTAAATTCTGTGTTTAGTTGCTTGTACATGGTAAGCAATTGTGCTTCCTAATCCTGACAGTGGAATCAGAGCTGTTTGTTGTTCTAGATTCCTGACAAATTGAACCTCATTGATAGAATGACATAACAAGAGAATAATATAAAAAGGAATAATAATGAGGATATTACGATTGAGATATTGATAGTAATTCACAATGTTGTAGCATTCGTCAAGGGTAACATACTTTATAACTTGCTCAACCACTTCATTGAAAGGAACTAGGAAATCTTCCCTTCTAAACCCACATGAAAATATATGAGACTTTAATCACCAACCATAAATTTCTCCTACTCTTGATCAAGGTTTGTATTTAACCTTATATTCTTGTTCTCTTCAATATTGAACCTTATAACCCTAGAGATAAGCTCCTTAGTGATTTATACCAAAACATTACAGATGTTGACCACCTTATCAACCTATTTTTTATCAAATTGATGTGAGATATACACATCATATCCATATATTAAATCAATAAAATTGGTAATACCCCCTTGTTTGGATAAATTCCCAAAACACCAACTTCTTTGTGATATGATTTTCATTCATGGTTTCCACTTTGTTCAGATCTCCCCATGGTAGAACAATGATTATCAGACATTCCCAAAGTTGTGATTGAAAGGAAGCCAAATAAATTTAAACCATAAATGAAAATGGCCTTCTAATTATTAAAGAGTTTGTCAACTTAATAATTATGAGAAATCTTATACTAGTTCTTGATATTGTTAAATTCTTTATTATTAATTTGCATAAGGTACTCACCCTTATCAAAGTAAGGCATGTTGTATCAACCCTAATCATATATCCCATACCTTTGTAACTATGGTTGTTATGTTATGTTTATCCTTGATAATGATATCATTGATATGATTAGGTTGAGTTCCAAATTATTCCAAATTTTTAACTCATTAGCCTTTACCCCTCTATTGGAAAAGGATTCAACCAACATATTACCTTCCCTATAAGTATGTTGAAAGACAACCTTATGGAATCCATTACTTAACTGAGTTATTTCCACTATAATATGTAAAATGGACTAGGTAACCACATTCTTCTTATTGATAAAATTTATAATATTGATATAACCCCCTTCAATGTAGATATTTTTACAACCCAAATTAAGAGGCACCTAAACCCTCTGAAAGGTTTTTAATGCTTCTAAGAAATGATTGGTTTGGAATCCCCTACTTCCTTCATAAGCAGGGATAAAATATCCCTGATTATCCCAAATAATCTCTCTTCTTCCTAAAAGTCTAGCGTTCTATTTGGTTGACCCATTAAAATTCAATTTCACCCAGCCAAGTTAGGGAGCTAGCCATCTCAAAATTCTCCACAAGGCAATCTTAGGATCTATCAGGGGCCTATTCTCAAGGTTGAGATGCCACTCCTTAGCAATCATTTCCTCAAATGACAAAAAGGGTATCCTTTTTCCCCATTTAATATTTTTGAAATTTTTAGATAAAAGGGGAAAAATCTTATAATACTCTCTAAATAAGGGGAATTTATTGTCCCAAAATATCCTTTTGTTGTGCTCCTTCCAAATATCCCATAGAAAATGAAGGAAATCTATATGCCAAAGCTCTTTGAGTTATTTTTTGACAAAGGAATAAGACCAAGATTTCCAAGCCTCCATAATAGATGGAAGTCAAACCTAAGAAACACTTAATTTTTGTAATAGAGACCCCCAAATATAAAAAGTATATGCACAATTAAATAAAATGTGATAAATGGGTTCTAAGGCATCCTCACATAACAAACATTTATTAGCCACAATAAGGCCTCTTTTACTTATATTATCCATTATGATAATTATTTTTTTGAGCACTCAACCACATTAAGATGTTGATTTTAAGCATACTATTTTTTTTTTCCAAATTTGACCCAAAGGATTACCCCTCTTTATCAAATTTTGATTCTTCAAATAACTAGAATTGACATGATAGTTCCCATTTGATGAATAAATCCAAATTAGTTCATCCTCTTGTTAAATATTTGTGATGTAATTATCCTTGATGATGAAATTAATTTCTAAAACAATGGTGGCTAAAACAACATCAACATTGTCAAGGGTCAAATGTTTCCAACATTTCCTACCATTACTAATGTAAATATAATCTTCCACCATATCTCTTGAAATAAGTGAGATGGGAATGGAAATTTTATGCCATAGTTTCAGAGTCTCTAAGGAGTGATTTAGAATCTAAGGTGTTGGTAATTTGGCATCCTAAGCCAAATTCCAACCCCTATAACCAAAAACTTTTCTATGACAAGTACCCAAGCCTCCACATGTTGATGTCTTGAGTCATGATGTCTCCTAATTATTTATTGAAGTTATTCAACACTATTAGAGGTGTCATAGAGTTGTATTATGATCATAATATCTCTTAGATGTCTTGGGGCCTTAGGTAATGTGCTAGATCATCATGATGTCATTGACTGTCATATGAAGGGAGTAGTTCTAAATGTATTGTCATTATAATTTCTCTATTTTAGCTTGTGTTAATTATCCTCATAATTTTTGAGTGTGTGTGTGGGTCTTTGAATAAGGTTTTAAGTGGCTTTAATAGTCTAATATGACTTGTTGGATATAGTTGAAGGTTAAAATTGATGACTCGCCATGAGGTTCTCTAGTGTATTCGATATTTTAAAGGTATGGGGATGACTATAAGTTTGAAAGTGTGATGAAGATACATATAAGCCTAATTGAAACCTTTATAAGGCTGTAAAGTACTCTTTATGATATTCATTAGCAAATCTCATTTTGAAGTTATATATATCTTATCTAAAAGAGAGGTTTTGGTCTTAAAATGATATATTTTAACCTTGTAAGGCTACCAAAGCATCAACCACACCTTTAATCACCCTCATGGTCATCATATTTTATTATTAAAATGGTTTTATGCTTTAAATTTACCCCCTCCATGAGTCTAAAATGTTGTTTTGCCATTAAATGAGGTCACATGTGTGAAAACATGCCCCTTTTGCTCTCCAAAATGTATTACTTGCTTTGGGATGCCTTTTGACTAGCATTTTCACTCATAGTACCCTAAAATGTTGTTTTAGAATTGAAACATGATAAAATAGAGGAGAATTTATAAGATTCAATAGTCTTTTTAGGTGGTATGTATTTGCTTAGGAGAAGTCATGGATATGCAAGGAGATTTTGTTATAAGCATATGGTGAAGAGATTATAGGGTTTTAGGGATTCAGAGACTAAAAACTAATGTACTTACCATACTAATTTCATTTGTAGATATCAAGATCACTTTAGATTTTTGCTCATCCCATACAGGAGAGAAAGAGAAAATTCAAGGTTTTGACCAAAATAAGTAGACCTTATGAAATTAAAATCATGGGTATTAGTTAATGGTTTAGTCTTCCCAACTTGATGGATAGATTCTAAGAACTTAAGGGTTTTGATAACTATTCACATCTGCACAAGGTAAATGAAACAAAATGGTTTTATTGAATTTATGACTTGTTTATTTAAACTAATGATTATTCCTAATTCTCTAGGTCTTGAAGAGACCTTTCATGAATTCCTCAATATTTTGTTCCTCATGTGTGAGTTTATGGGTTTAAGGAACATCTAAACTACTAAATCTAAGTTTGTTAGAAATGTTGAATGGTTGTATGGTTCAATGATGGATCCAAGTTTTTTAAGACACACTAATATAATGTATGATATGTTTCATTCATGACCATATGTCCTTCCTTGATGTTTCTCAAATATTCATCAAGCCCCACATCCTATCAACCACCAATTTATTCTTAACACTCTCGTAGTCTCACTTAAAAGATGTTAAGGTCACTTGGCAGATGTTAAGGTTATATAAATAATCCCAAGTTTCTCTTTTCCCTATGTATGTTTCTTTAAAAACCTCCAAAGTGTTGTAATTTGTTAAGCATATACATATAATGTATAGGATCCTTTTAGAATATATTGAGTATGTAATAATTATTATTCCCAACCCCCTCATGATTCATTCCATTTTCATAACTATTACACTACCATTTAACCATTATTGTGAGTTTAACACTCTATTCTTAGTTTACATATAACCCCATTATCATCACACACATATCACTATTCATTATCTAATCCACATCATGAATCTAATGTTTTAGTTTTTATCAGGATCTAGATCATAATGGTCATGAAGATGAGTCTTATAACCTTAAACATTGCTAAAGGAGTAAACTATTACCTATAGGATGTAAATTAACACCTATAATCAATAAGTATAGAGGCAGTCTTGAGACCTTTTTGAGTTTTAAGGATAGTTAAGAACATAAAATGAATGGTTCATTTGAGTGTGATAGCCTCAATTAATAAAAATATATTACTTAAGGGAACACATGGTCATGCCCTTTCAAACTCTCTCTAAGAGAAGATAACTCATAGCTAATAGACCTACAATAGTTACCTACAGGCTGACTATAAGAGAGGAAAGTTTTGGACAAAAAAACCTATTTGGCAATTAAAAAATAGAATTAAGGGGGAAAAAAATAAAGAAGTCAATCAATAATAATGAAGGCTCAGTGAGGGGATGAGAAACTAAAAAGGAAGAGGGGTTCATGTTTTTAGTCAACTAATCATACCACCTATAGGTTTGACTGTACCCAAAGAAATTTTGAACACCAACCCTATTTTGGGGTGCCATTAGGTAAAAGGATAATATATTGAGGGAAAAATAATATATGAGATGGATATTAAGACTATTAAATAGATTATATTTATAGAGAAATGACAAATCTTACCTCTTACCCACACATAATCAAGAACCTAGTTGAGACCTATAAGAAGGGTTAGAGAAGGAATAGCTAATTTGAATCTTATGTAGAGGTGAAATGTTATAATATAAATATAGTAAATTAATATTATTATATTAAGGATATTGTTTTACACTATATGGTTATTACTTAAGACACCAAAGGAGCCTTGGCAGACCATAAATAAGTCTAATTGAGAACCTACAGCCAAGCAAATAGGATTATACCTATGTCTGAGGAACTTTGCTTAATCAAGTTGGTTAAAACCTAGAAACATTAGAGAAGGTTAGTAAAGGAAATGAAATAAGGTATCTAGGGTGTTATAAGTCTTAATTGAGATAAGAGATAACCTAGTAAGGCCTAGTTAGACCTAATATTTCAACCTCTTCGACTGCATGGTCTGTATGAGGTAGAGAAGTGGATGTTGAGGATTTTGACTCAGAAATAAGGCACTCGATGACTTGATATTATTATTTAGAGTGAGTTCTATATTTTTGATAATCACACCAATTCCCAATCTTTCCTTCCTTTTGTTTCCAATTTTGGCCTCATATTTGACCTTCTTTGTCACTATTCCATTTTGAAGGCTAACTCTTCATATTCATTCTTCCATGCTTCTTCTCAGTATTCACTATGAACTTGTATGATTCACTAAGGGTTTCCAAATTGAAGAGTTCCATTTCTTCCTATATGTACCATTGTAGTCCACCACGATATTTGAGAACCTTGTGTTTCTCACTTTCTTGGATGCCCAGTCTCACATATAGAGAATGAAAAATGTTAGTGTAATCTTGAACAAATTATTCCTTACCTTGGCAAAGTTGTTTCCACTCTATCTACCACTGATCCAAAACTCAAAATCTTTGGTTGAAAGATAATTCAATAAAAAAGAACAAAACAATTCAAATAATGCTATCTCTAAGAAGAGATGTCTAATTTCCATTTCAAATTGCATCTTCATTTATACATGTTTTGAAGGTGGGGGGAGGATTTGGAAGGTCACCAATCTCGAGGGAGATGAATTGGTTTGACTTCCATGATTTACAACATTTGAGGAATTACTAATTTTAGACTACACTACTAAAATTGAAATTTGGGGCACTTTTGTTGGGTTTTTGGGGTCCAAACATAACTAAGCAAAGCTTAATTCCATCTCACCATGTTTTCCTCATTATTAGCTTTCAAACAGTTTAAATGGTGAGTCAATTAGAGCTACGGTGCAAAATTTATGGCTCCCAAAAGTTCCATCATCAATTGGGGTAGACCCATCACCTGAATTATTGCTCAGATCATTCCTCCCTCCTTGAGAAGCAATGGTCCCCATTGCATCAAAAAATTTCATCAAGTATGGTAGTTTTAATTTGATTTTATTCTAGATGAAAACTTGGAATGGACTATGATTTATGGAATTGTGCAGGGCTTGATTATTCACCATTTCTATTTAAACATTAGTCTATGGATGGAAGGCCATGAACTTCTTCACCTTGGTATATATTTACTTCTATTTTTGTGTTGTTTGTGTAGTTAGGACTGTAACATTAGCCCTTTTGGATTCTTGTGGCTTGAACACCATGAGAAAAAATTTCATGGCACTAATCAGAGAGATAGATGTAGAAGGTGGTACCATTGGTACCCTATAGCATTATGTTCCAAGAGTGAGAGTAATCCTTCGAGTTCTTGATTCATAGATGTCATGTTGATCATACATGAATGGCTGACCAAAGAGTACATCACAAACATCTAGATTGAACACATCACATAAGACCTCATCTTGGAAAGGTTTTATTTCATATGAGAGAAGACATTGGTGGGTGACACAGGGCTTCTCCTTGGACTCAACCATCCAATACTGTATGGCTTTGGGTGAGGATTCATGGACATATTTAGGATTTTCACAACATTAGTAGAGATTAAATTCTTTTTACTTTCACTATCAAGAATGAAATGTAGAGGCTTACCTTTCACCCATAATTTAGAGTGAAACAACCTTTCCTTATCATCTATCCTCTCCTCATGGGTCTGTGATGAATCAAAAATGGCTTTGAGCTCAGAATCTATAATCTCTTCTTTAACCTCTTCGGCTGCAGGGTCTATATGAGGTAGAGCAGTGGATGTTGAGGATTGTGACTTAGAAATTAGGGACTTGATGGCTTGACATTCTTCTTTGGAGTGAGTTATATATTTGTGATAATCACACCACTTCCTAGTCTTTCCTTCCTTTTGCTTCCAATTTTGGCCTCATTTTTGACCTTCTTTGTCACTTTTCCATTTTTAAGGCTGACTCTTCATATTCATTCTTCCATGCTTCTACTCAATCTTTACTATGAACTTGTACGCTTCACCAAAGGTTTACAAATTGAAGAGTTCCATTTATCCCTATATGTACCATTGTAGTCCACCATGGTATTTGAGATCCTTGTCTTTCTCACTTTCTTGGATGCCTAATCTCATAGATAGAGAATGAAAAATGTCAGTGTAATCTTGAATAGACTATTCCTTACCTTGGTGAAGTTATTACCACTCTATATACAACTCATCATATGCTACAATGGGGTAGTATTCTTCCTTTAAATCTATGAAATCATCCTAGGTAGGTTCCATCTCAAGGCCAATATCATCTGCACTAAATCTCTTTTTGTACACTTCCCACCAATTTTTGACAGGCAATGATGCTTTCAAAAGAGCAAAAGTGATCTTCTCTTTATCGGTGAATTTATTTACATAAAAATAAGATGAAAATTGATCTAACCAATTTTATAATACATCATCATTGATTTTGCCTTCAAATGTAGGGATATAAAAATTCACCTGAACCTTGAAGGGTGTTGGGGCACTGAAAGGATGTGGGGGTGCAGATGAGGAGCCAAAATTTCCCATCAAGATTTATTGGAGAATTTGAGTGAATTTTTGTAGCATCTATTCTTACTAATATTGGAGGGATTCATTCACCATTTCCTTGAAAGGATCAGATGTTTTAGTGTTGTCCACCATTTGAAGTCATTTGGAGTGAATAGGTGGATAGTCTACTAGTTTTATTTTCCACCCAAGCTTCCTATAATCTGACCTCATCCTTGGGATCATACACTCTAAAGACAAACCACTCTAATGCCACTGATCCAAAACTTGAAAGATTTAGTTGAAATATTATTCAAGAAACAATAACAAAACAATTTAAATAATGTTATCCCTGAGAAGAGATGTTTTATTGATCAAATTTGCAGACCCAAACATATGCTTATCTCTGAGAAGAGATGTCTGATTTCCATTTCGGGATATATATTCATTTATACATTTTTTGAAGGTGGGGTGAGGATGTGGAAGGTCAAAAATCTCTAGGTATATTAATTGGTTTGACTTCTATGATTTACAACAATACATAATTCGAGGAATCATTATTTTTAGAAACTTACTATATTTAGACTACGCTACTAAAATTGAAATTTGGGGAACTTATGTTGGTTTTTTAGGGGTAAAACTTCATTTATAAGATCTCAATTCCATCTCAACATATTATCCTCATTCTTAGCTTTCTAATGGTTCATACGGTGAGTCAATTGGAGCTACGATGGAAAATTTATGGATCCTAAAAGTTTCGTCATCAATTGGGGTAAACCTATCACTTGAATTGTTGCCCAGATCATAAGCCTATACTAAACTTGAGGAAATTATCATAAATTTTGGGTCCTTAAGAGATGTAGATATCTAAATAATTAGTTATAATAATTATCATAAGTTTCTAAGGTGATATAATCTTCAGATAAGGTAGGGAGTTTCTCAATTAGGACACTAGGGCTACTTGATCACAACTTTCTATAAATCTTGAACTTGGCTGTATAGGGTATCTAGGAATATAATTTAATGAAAGCTTGACCTTGATAGGTTTAAAAACCTAAAATTATACTATATAAATTATAACTCCATATACTTTATATTGGATGAATGTGTTTCTATGCAAAATTGCTTTCTACATTCAAAGAAGAAATAAGAAACTAAAAGAAATGGTCAAGGCTAGAAGATACCTGATATAGTCGTGTGCACCGAAATCAGACGTTGGAAGATTCTCCTCTTTGGCTGTGGAGGAATGACACCTACGAAGAAAAGAGACTGAAACACAGAAAAATGTTAATAAAAGGATATGGTGGGCTGTCAGGCAAACGCCCGATCCCAGAAGTACGAAGACTTCCTAGAAGGATATCAACCCACTGATAAAAAAGCAGAATATTGGACTAAAGTAGATATAATGAAAGATAAAATGACAGAAATAAAAGACAAAAAATACAATGCGTACCTGATAATGAAGTAAAATGTTTTGTGCAGTCGCCGATGTTGGTCTCTGTGGTGCCGGCGTCGGTTAGGGAAAGTATCGGCGTCGGTTAAAGTGTCGACGTCGGTCTGGGTAGTGATCGACGTCAGTCGGGGCAAGTTTTGGACAGAGTCTGGATGAGTTGCAGATGGTCTGGGAGAGTCAGGATAGGGTCTTGACAGGGTCTGATGGAGTCGAGACAAAGTTAGGGCAGAGTCTAGGTAAGGTTTTGGATAGGTTCTGGGCAGGGTTTTGGACAGGTTCTGGTTGAGTTGGGACAGGGTCTAGTCAGGATAAGGTCAAGTCTAAACAGGGTCTGGGGATTTGTAGAAAGTCGAGTCGAGACAGAATATAGAGTATAGAAATAACAAGCAAGCAATAACCAAAAATAAAAATAAACAGATGAGGATACTTACCTGTCACAGTGTGAAGACATGATTGACGTTGTTGAAGTTGTCTGTGCAGTGCCGAATTGAAGCGAATGCAGATTGGTTGATGCCGGAATTGGTTGATCATGAGAGTGTTGATTGCAAGAGTCTGTGAATGTCAGAGTTCAGGGGTTGATTGATTGATTGATTGATCGATTGATTAGCCTTTCGAATGGTTGGCAGATGCTGATGAAGACAAGGGACGGTTTGAGAGACGGTTCGATAATCATTCGGGAAACTGAATGATAACCGAATGATAACTGATAACGGATAACGGTAAGGTGACTGATGTCGGTAGGATTGCCTACGTCAGCTGATAAGTGACTGACGTCGGTGACATCGGCTGGGTAAAGACCGTCGTCGGCAGATGCACAATGGGGATAGAGTCTAGCTTTAGCTCTGTGCTCATTTTTACATGCTGCCAGGGTCAAGGTTAATGGAAAAAGTGATCGACAAGGGGTTAAATAGGCGAAGAAGAATAAGACAGGGAATAACCAGGGGAGTTGACACGATTTTGGTTTCTACATTTGCCCCTTTTTGTCTTGTTGGTTATTCTGGATGAACTGCAAGACAAAAATAGGAGTGATTGCCCCAGGTGAGGGATAAGGTTGATTTCATCTTGTTGGTTGTTCGAATGAACTGCAAGATAAAAATAGGAAGCGGATTGCCCTGATTATGGATGAGGTATTCCCCCTCAAAGTAGGAGTCGAGGGAAGGGAACCGGGAATCGGGTGCTGATTTGACAAAGAGTGGATGAAAAAAGGGGTGAGGGTGAACGCTGCAAAAGGCGTGATTGCGTGCATACCACTACACGAGATGGTTAGGTCAAAGGTGTCACAGGTCAAGGGTCGAGGAGTGCTAAAATTGAAATAACCAGGCCCCAGCATTTAGTCGTCTACTGATCGGGTTATTCAATCTAAGCTGAAGTTCCAAATGGGTCGTCGCGTTCTTGGTATCTCGAGCTCAGGAAGTGCTCCTAGAAACACAAAAAAGTCATAAGTAGTGTGGATCAACCGGCTTGTGATCTGATACTTGTGAGGGTCCAAAAAGGTCTGCACACAATTCTACTAACCAGTCATGAGGTAGCATACATGCAAAAACAACCAAGGCAACAATGTCTTGGAAGTGGTCGAGGTCGGAGGAGAGAGGTATGATCTCCAATGGTTGGTGGTCGAGGGGAGGAATGGGCAAAAGGATGTGGCCGAGCTAACCCCAGAAGACCCCATGTCAATTGAGTGGTGCCTACATAGCCCTGGTCAGAGGGCCTCAGGCCAATGTAGTTCTCCCTAGAAGGGAAGGAGGGTCAAAGGGAGGAAATTGGTCGTGGTCAAGGGCAAGGTTATGGTTAAAAGAAGGAAAGGAAGGTTGTCCATCAGAGAGACGAACAAACGAGGGTGGTCGAGCTAACCCCAGAAGATAGTCATGTCATCTGAGTGCTACCTACATAGCCCTGGTCATAGGGCCTCAGACCAATGTAGTTCAGACAAAAGGGTCTGAGTAGTAGACAGGGGGTCAAAATGGTCGATAGATTGGTCTTGGTTATGACGAAATGATGAGGAGAAGAGATGTTGCAGCCTTTTCCAAATGGTGTATTCTACAACATTGGTTGAGGGGTTTTTCATCCCTAGCAATATTCCATATTCGTGATGGATGTATGCTAAAAATGAATGGAGGTCTATTTATGCTTCAGCAAGTATTGGTTTATGCTGAACATAAATTGCGGCAGGTCGATAGTTTCCATGTGTATTGGTGTCCATAGAAACTAGGGTGAATAGGTTATGGGAGTGATCTGAAAAGAGAGTTGAGTTGATTGACAAGTGATGAAGGTGAATGTGACCAAAGTGCAGAAGAAGTGAAAAGCATATTGCTCTTTCATTGACAAGGACAAAAAAGATAGTATAGATAGGGGTTATGAGAACCAAGAGCCCCATTCATGCGTGACGTCGTTGACCATAGTTATGTTAGAGCGGTAATCGAATCACTTTGACATTAAAGTGAGCTCGAAGTCCCTTGAGCAGGTGATAGGAGGAGGAAAAAGGGTAACCCGATTTAAGAGTAGAGAGAACTATGCCCCTTTTTATAGGAGACCCTGAGACAACTATAAGTCAAGTCCATGACTCATTTTTTTTTTTTTTTGGGCGCAGACTGATCAATGCGGGAAGCCTGCATAAAGATGTCATTTGCTTGGTGGTCAGTTGTGAAGCTGATCAATGTGGGAAGCTTCTAAAATAGTGTTGTTTATTGCCAGTTTAGTCATAGCCATCCTTCGAGGGAGTGATCTAGATTTTTGTTTAATATAAAGGCTTTTGAATAGCTGTCCTTCGAGGGAGCAGTCTATTAATTACAGCAATGATAGTACAGCTGTCCTTCAAGGGAGCAGTCTGCTTTTTGATTTTGATATTGATATAGTGACCATTGATATTGTGACATCTTGATTTATGTTTACAGAAATGTGAGTCGTGGACAAGATTATAGAAGGTCAAGGGCTCCCTTTTATGAGGACAAAGCATCCATACAGCATAAATGGGTTATAGGAATTGTTAAGAGGAATAGGGTTGAAAAGAAGTAGGATTAAGAGGATGGGGATTGCTCAAGGGATGATCTCAAGTTAAGTGTCAAGTGGATGAATACTCGACTAGCAGTAGAACGATCGCAGATGCAATGCATTAAGAGGCTCAGGTTCTGGGCGTCCATCAATAGAAGATAGACGATAAGTCCCTGATCTATACTTGTGCGTGATAATAAAAGGTCTGAGCCAATTGGGAGCAAACTTGACTCGTTTAATTCACTCCATATTGGTCACGTGTTGATTGATGATTGGATGTGAAGTTGGTTGATATGATTGTTAATTGGTCGAGACTGGTTAAATGTTTTGGTTGAATGTTTGGTTGAGATTTGGTCATTTGATAGTTGGCCAATGGTTGGTCGAGGGTTGATTGGTTGGTATTTGGTCTTTGGTTGGGTCAAATGTTTGGTTGAGGTCAGGTTAAATGTTTGGTTGCTAGTCTGGTTGAGGCTAAGTTGAAAGAGTGATTGATATGTGGTCGAGGCTGTGTTGAAAAATTGGTCGAGGTTTGGATGAAGGTTAAATTCCCCCAGCGGCTAGGGAGAATGTTTGACGGATTGGTTAAGGTTGGCTGAGGTTTAGTGGTCAGATTGACAGTGTTGATGTCGAATAAAGAGGTTAAAGGCGGTGAAGGGACCCTAGTTTGGCATGGAGATCCCGATTTAGGTGACGAGGTTTGAGAGACATGGGTTGGTGTTGATGATTTGTCAAAGGGGTGGTCAAGAGGATCCTTGATGAGAAGGGTATCCTTTTTTCAGTGTTGACGAGTGACAGCCTTAAGAGTGCAACAACGCTCAGTGTCATGTCCTGAAGTGTGATGATAGTGGCAGAATTTAGAGTTGTCGAACTAAGATGGCCTTGATCCGAGAGTTGATGAGTGGGGTGGTGTTGAAGGTTTATTGATAACGTGGTCGAAAAGAAGGGCATCATTCCCCAGACATTGGAGAATGGCAACCTTGAGGGCACAACAATGCTTAGTGTCATCAAACCATGGTGGTTTTGGTCTGAGAGATTGATATGGTTTAAGAGGCGGGAGATAGATACGAGAGGACTGCAACAATTGCCGTAACAGCAAGGTGTAAGAACCTGCTAACTGGTCTGGATGTCTTGTTGTAGTGAGGGTTGGTGATTTTGGTTTGAGGGGCGTAAGAGATGTTGATTGATGGTTTGGAGGAGGTATAAGTTTGATGGGTTGAAGGAGTAATGGAGGTGACGTGCTGCTATGAAGTATGGGAGTGGGAAGCACTTCGAGTAAAGTGGACGAATGTGGGCCCAAGATTGAAGGTAATGACAAAGGTGGGGAAGTATGCTTTCGGTGTGGTTTAGTAGCCTTCTTTGGTTTGGGTTGAGGGCCAACTTTATGCGAGGTGAGATTAGATGTGGGGCAAACACCAAGAGGTTTAATCTCTTTGGGCATGATGGATGCCTGCGCAGGTTTGGACTTAGATGTGGACGGTTCTTCTCTCGATGGAGAAGAGATTGAAGGTGTGGGATCTTTAAGAGGAAAGAGCGCCGGAGTAGTCATGGCTTCTACGTGTGGTTGAGGAGTCAAAAAGGTATGATCATCTATGGATGATAATAAGGATGAAAGCGAGGCAGCTGGTGTTGATGTGGTCAAAGCGTCCTCCAATATGGGAGAAGTCGATGGAGGACAAGTAGGAGAAGAAAGTTCTTCACCATGTGGAGGAGGTATAGGGGAAGAAGGGTCTTCCACCTGTGAAAGAGGTTGGTCAGGGATAAGAGAAAAGATAGTGTCGACCCTGTGTATATCATGGTCTTGAGGGTCATTGATCATGGTTTGGACGTTGTCTTGAGTAGGCGGGTGATTAGGAAAGGGTTGCTTGAAGATTTTGAGGTTTTGGTTGGGTGATGCGTTCGGGTTATCCAAGATGAGATCCCCCTTGTCTAGCATGTCCTGGACGATGTTTTTGAAAGTTTGACAGTGATCCGTGTCGTGGCCTTTGACACGGTGATAGTTACAAAAGTGGTTCTCCCTGTACCATGCAGGGATAGGTGTTGAGGGGTTGAATTGATGTGGTCGGATTGAAGGGAGATTGAGGACCCCCTGCTTGACAAGTTTATCCAAGATAGAGGCATATGACTCCCCAATTGGAGTGAATTGACGCTGTATGGATTGACGTTGAAAATGTTTATTGATGTAGTCTAATGTTGAAGATGATGGTCAGTTGGTTATTGAAGATGATGGTCTAAAGATGATAGTGTTTGCCGACCCCTTGGATTGAGAGTGGGTAGAAGAAGGTCTGGAAGAAGAGTGGTCATTGGTTCTTGTGTTAGTGTTACACAATTTGACCTTATCTTCTTCAATGGCACGGAGTTCAAGCTTTCGGGCCATGGTGAAGGCCTCATCGAAAGTGTGGAATGTTTGAACCCGTAAGGTGGATGAGATGTGACTGACACATGCTTGGGAAAAGAGCTCAATGAGCTCGGGTTGAGGCAAGGAAAAGGAGATCTGATTAATCAAGCCTCTCCAACGGGTGACAAAATCAACTATTGATTCGTCGTCAAATTGCCTAATAGAGTAAAGGTCTGTGATCGAGATTTGTTTAGTGATATTGATTGAGAAATGGTCAACGAATAGTTGGGCGAGTTGAATGAATGAAAAGATAGAATGTCTGGCAAGAGAGCTATACTAGTCAAGGGCAGGGCTAGAAAGAGACATAGGAAACGTGCGTAGAAGTAACGCATCGTCATGGGTGATAAGGTAACAGGCATGTCTGAATGCCCGTAGATGTTGTTGCGGGTCCTCCTTACTCTGGAAGTGAGTAAATTTAGGAAGCTCCCAATGGTTGGGGTATGGTCGGATAGGGACAGAAGGATGGATGGGCTCGTTGTAAATCTGGTCATATGAAAAGACATTACTTGAACCAGAGATAGAAGCTTCGAGACTGGACATTTTATCCATCAGCATCTTGATGACGTCTGCTGACGGATTGGTGGATGGAGTGCCCCCTAGGTTGTAAGGCGCTTGAAAGAGGCTAGAAGAGGCGTACGATGTAGTCGGTTATACCAATAAGGGTGCAACATATGGATGACTAGTCGCAGGGACAGAAGTGGAGACCAAAGGTGGTTGAGTTATGAAGGTAGAAGGCATAGGCTGACCAGATACCGCCAAAGGTGGTTGCATGATGGCATTGGCGAAAGGGGAGGTAAACACTCCTAAATTTATGGGTGCAAGAGTGTGAGGGGTCGAGACAATCAAGTTCTGGTATGATGTAGAACTTGTTTGAGTTGCGTGTGGTTGAGGGGGTAATGAAACCCTAATGGAGGTCGGTCTAAAAATAGATGTGGAGGCCAAACTTTCTGTATTGGCCATGGTCGGGTTAACGATTGAGGTGAAAGGCTGAGTCGAAAAGGGTTGGGTGGCGAACGGTGTTGATGTCGTCACCATGTCACCCGAGAAGTCTCGCGTTGGGTTCCTCGTGAGATAGTTTTGGAGGGCTGCGGTATTGAGGTCCAAGAATCTTGCAAAATCTTGGTCCCCTTCTGGGATAATAGGCATTTGGGTCAGGGATGATCTAATAGGAATTCTTTTGGTTTCCGAGTGGAACTCCATTATAGGATTGGTTATAGATGGGGTAGGCGAAAGTGGTTGACGTCTAGCATGATCAAGAAGAGCCTTGGTTTGACTATGAGTCAGAACCATTCAAGGCAGGAAAGAACGTCCTCACAAGCTCAAACAAGCAGATAAGAACTAAAAAAATATGAAGACACAAGCAGATTCTAAAACCCTAGAAGTAAATTATTAGGATTATGGTGGCTTATGCCTTAAAATGTGTGTAGAGGAAGGTTGGCTTTTGAGTCAGGTCCTAGAAGAAGCAGTCTATGGATGGTTTCGGGTTTTGTTATGGTGCTCAAGAAGTCTGTGTTAGGTTTGGTACGTGGCTTGGTGCTAAGGGGCAAGCTCCCCTCACTTCACGATTCCAGTGGTTAGCTGGTTTCACTTAGCCAAAATATACTTCCACTATAGTTTAGACTCTGCCAGAGAATAGAGTTGGCTTTCCCCTTGGTGATGAAATCCAAGTAAGATCGCCGGGATGGGTAAGGTATCCGCTGGGGGATGAAATCCCAGTTGGGCCTTGTCTCAGGTAAGTTAAAATGTTTGTTTTGTGTAAGTGGTTTGGTCGTGTAACATCAAGTGATCTAGATTAATTCAATATGCGGTTTAATTACTATGTGTGGTCTAAAAGATGCAGGCAAACAGAAATGAATGCAAAGTGTTTTAATGCCCAAGTCGAAATGTTTTGTTCGTATGAAGACGAATGGAGAAAGAGTCGAAGAATATGAGTTTTAGCTAGTCTAGAAGTGCAAGAAAGAAAATAAAAGTTCGTTTTAGTCCTGCTTATGATGTCATTTTAAGAAGAGGCGAAAGGAGGTGAAAAGGAAGGAACCTAATACACCTATATGAATGAAAGAAAGAAAGAACCCAAGGAAGGCCCTAGGGTCCCACCGGGTGTGCCAGAATGTTTCTATGCAAAATTGCTTTCTACATTCAAAGAAGAAATAAGAAACTAAAAGAAATGGTCAAGGCTAGAAGATACCTGATATAGTCGTGCGCACCGAAATTAGACGTTGGAAGATTCTCCTCTTTGGCTGTGGAGGAATGACACCTGCGAAGAAAAGAGACTGAAACATAGAAAAATGTTAATAAAAGGATATGGTGGGCTGTCAGGCAAACGCCTGATCCTGGAAGTACGAAGACTTCCTAGAAGGATATCAACCCACTGATAAAAAAGTAGAATATTGGACTAAAGTAGATATAATGAAAGATAAAATGACAGAAATAAAAGACAAAAAATACAATGCGTACCTGATAATGAAGTAAAATGTTTTGTGCAGTCGCCGATGTCAGTCTCTGTGGTGCCGGCGTCGGTTAGGGAAAGTACCGACGTCGGTTAAAGTGCCAGCGTCGGTCTGGGTAGTGACCGATGTCGGTCGGGGTAAGTTCTGGACAGAGTCTGGACGAGTTGCAGATGGTCTGGGAGAGTCGGGACAGGGTCTTGACAGGGTCGTGACAGGGTCTGATGGAGTCGAGACAAAGTCAGGGCAGAGTCTAGGTAAGGTTTTGGACAGGTTCTGGGTAGGGTTTTGGACAGGTTCTGGTTGAGTTGGGACAGGGTCTAGTCAGGATAAGGTCAAGTCTAAACAGGGTCTGGGGATTTGCAGAAAGTCGAGTCTGGATAGAATATAGAGTATAGAAATAACAAGCAAGCAATAACCAAAAATAAAAATAAACAGATGAGGATACTTACCTGTCACAGTGTGAAGACATGATTGACGTTGTTGAAGTTGTCTGTGCAGTGCCAGATTGA
Organism: Torreya grandis; assembly: GCA_037957365.1. Lineage (NCBI taxonomy): Eukaryota > Viridiplantae > Streptophyta > Pinopsida > Cupressales > Taxaceae > Torreya > Torreya grandis. The sequence continues at coordinate 450,680 of JARHVA010002533.1, read as the reverse complement.
AGCGAATGCAGATTGGTTGATGCCAGAATTGGTTGATCGTGAGAGTGTTGATTGCAAGAGTTTGTGAATGTCAGAGTTCAGGGGTTGATTGATTGATTGATTGATCGATTGATTAGCCTTTCAAATGGTTGGTGGATGCTGATGAAGACAAGGGATGGTTCAAGAGACGGTTCGATAACCGTTCGGGAAACCGAATGATAACCGAATGATAACTGATAACGGATAACGATAAGGTGACCGATGTCGGTAGGATTGCCGACATCGGCCGATAAGTGACCGACGTCGACAACATCGGCCGGGTAAAGACCGTTGTCGGCAGATGCACAATGGGGATAGAGTCTAGCTTTAGCTCTGTGCTCATTTTTACATGCTGCCAGGGTCAAGGTTAATGGAAAAAGTGATCGACAAGGGGTTAAATAGGTGAAGAAGAATAAGATGGGGAATGACCAGGGGAGTCGACATGATTTTGGTGTCTACAGAATGAAACCACTCAAATCCCATACCACTATCAAACACTCTCAGACTAGTAGGCAAAATAATGACTACAGGTGGAATTTTATGATAAAATGGAAATAGAGTGATGGTTTTAATGATTATAATAGTTTTATAAGGTTTTTATAAGGTTAATAATAAGTTTTAATTGTGTTTTAAAACCTCAAGTCACCTATAGGTCACTTGGACCTCTAAAACTCAATCAAGGCTAATTAGGCCTAAAAGCCTATTTTAGGCCTAGAAGTCCCACCATCATCTTGAGGTACACTTATAACCTCCCAAGAAAATACAATATTATGAAAAATTGTGATATGATTTTATAGGCCTTATATATATTTTTCAATTAGATAAAATAATAAAGAGTTTTAAATTTAGTATTGAAGTCCATTTCAGGCTTATATAGTCCAGGAAACCATCTCAAGTTGCTCATTTAGATGATTAATATTCCATGGAAAGGGGACTTAGGTTATATTCTCCTAGGGAAAATTGATAACCATTATTAAATCAATATCCATGAATGATTGAGTTTGATTGGGAGGCCCAGGGTTATGAATGAAATGCTAAGAAGTTAGATTACACAAACTACCTGGAAAGGAGTTTGAATACCACCATCTTCTACTCACATTTCTCCACACAAGATATATGGAACCCTAATCTTGTTATAGGTTTTATGACGGTATACCAAATAAACATACATGACCATAAGTTTGGGATTAGAGGTCTCATATTTATGAACCATCATTAAGATGGTAGACCTATAAAACCCTACTTAAACCCTAAGACAAACCAAACCTAATAAAAGAGAATATTTTGGTATGTAAACACTCATGAATGACCCAATAAACACTAAAACATATATTACACTATAAAGTGACCCTATTCATGGTAATTTTTTGTATGGAAACTGTATAGAATTATCATATAAAGGTAATTTTTCAAGGTTTTATGAAATTTATAAGGTGTAAAGATGTTTTGAAAGATGATAATAATTGGAGGAGGATGTTTTAAACTTTTACCATATTCCCAAGACACTCTCTTTCCAAAAAATTCCTTGTAAATTCCTCTACAAATCTCCTCCAAATAACTAGTTTATAGATATGAAAGAGATGGTGACCCAATCACCTAATTTGGAAAGGTTATGGGTGTCTTTTGATAAAAAAGGATTATGAAATGATATATTATGTTGATTCATACATTATAATCACCTATTTATATGTTCCTAAGGCCTCATATAGGCTTTCATAGACATCAAATGCAAATAGTTAGGTAATTAGGCCTAATTGGCCTAGTAGACCTACATGGTCAACAAGGAGATACCAAATTTGGTATAGATGGATGCTAAAGTGAGTCAATACATAGATATTACACCATATAAATAATTAATTTAAGTATGAAAGTTCACATTCCATGGTAATAATGGAAAAAAAATCAATTTCTTGAATAGGTAAATATGCTCAAAAGGAGGATAGGCTAATGTATGCTTATGATGGCTTAATTAAAACTCATTAATGTTGTAACTTATAGGAAGAGGGGGTATTTTAAAAAATATGGGCATATCCATGCTTTAATATGTCTTGAACAAGTCAAAAATATCCTCCACTACCCAACCTCAATGCCTAAAGGGTCATTGAAGAACATCAACACATGGAGAGAGTTGAAAAAGGATTGTGTAGCTATTTGTAACTAAAGTAATAAGTTTAATATGGTAATTTATATCCCATAAATCTCTCTTATATACCATTATACCCCTCATAATATTTAATTTATACTATATATTCATCCCTTAAGGCCTTGATTTGTAACCCTCACCTAGGTATGAGGAAACTCTACCTAGTTTTATACATGATAGACCTCTTGAAATGTTAATGGACTATTATAGATTCTCCATGATTGGTTTATAGTTTGTAAATTCTTGTTTTTATGTGAATATGAGGTATAAATATCCCTTTTTCATGTACTTTCCACACCTATATTTTGGAAAGTTATCTTATGTAGGTTATATGAAGTGTCAAAAGTTGGTGATCAGAAATGAAGTGTAGCCTAGTTAGAAGTGTCTCAAGATTGGCATGTCACCCTTCACCTCATAGTTAATGTAATTTACCATCACCTACATGTAAAAAAATATTGAATAGGATATTTAGAGGTAATGTCTTAGTCTATGATTGGTTGACTAGTGTTGTTAGGATTTCAATTTGAGTGGATAAGCAATATTGGTGCATTAACACCCCTTAAAGTAGGTTTATTTTACACAACTTATATCCCTTTTCACCCCAACAGTAATATGTCTTAGTGAACTAAGACAAATATATGCACCAAGGGAGATAAACCCATAATTTATAGGTTTGGTCTACTTATAACATCACCCATAGCCTTTAGGCCATTCCCATGTTAGTCCATGTTTGAAGTAGAGTTGAACAGTCTCCTTCAAAGGGTGAAAATGTGGTTGCTAAGAGTTATGGAATGCTTAGTGGGACCAAATTTAATCATTAGAGCCTTCACAATAACATCTTGTATATCACAATCATATTCAATATTTTACAAGCTAGGTTGTAGTTAGAAGTTGATAACAAGGTCATCATGTGGCCATCATCTCAAGGGTAAGAGCAATTATTATTCATAGTTTATTATTATTCATTTGTATTATTATGAATTATGGATAAATATGGGACATAATTATATCACACACTTCCTTATCATCATCCCTATGATATATTAAAATTCCATCATGATCCCTATCACCTATTTTTTAACCCCTATTAGCCTTACATTCACCCTTATCAGCCCTATCATGAGTCTCCTTATCGACAATATTACCAACAATGTTTTGAGCCTCATCCACCTCCTTGGTAGCCTACTTATAAACCTAATTATCCATGGAAACATCATGATGTTCTTGATCAGCCTACTCATATTCAAATTCAATCCATATCAAGCCTTAAATAAACCTTATTGGGCTATGAAAAAAACATGATGGGCATTGACACCTTGTGGGGGTATGACCAATAAATCCCTAGGCATATGATTGATATTGTGATGAATTAATTAGATTAGGATAAATAAGGGTGGGTTTTTTTCATGAGACAAGGTCATTCAAAGGTTAGCAGTGATATGTTGGATATAGAGGGTCTATTTTAATGATTTAGGAGAAATTACTAGCATATGAGGGGCAATAAGTTCATCATTATAAATATTATGTCCCCTCTTTCATTCCATGTAAGTCCTCCATTAAACTTCCCTTTCCCCCTCAAAAGTCTCAAATAAATGTGTGTCATAGCCCTCAAAGTTCCTCACAAGCCCTACCAACTTTTCTTACTTAGAGGTATGTCCAAAATATATATCTAACAGTGGGAGAAGTGTGTTTTGAGAAGGATGAGTTCCATGATTAATAATATAATTTTCAAGGTCATTCACCTTCTTATCAGTAGGAAGAGACCTCCAATTAGATGGTTCTTGAATTTGAGGCTCACCATACTAAATAGATTAAAATTGTAGATAAGCATATACATTAATCAATATTAGTTATAAGATCAACATAATCTCAATTGAAGATACTTTCATTCTTTCCCCATGTTATGACACATGTGAAGGAGACCCATACATCAAAATTTCTAACTTGGAAACAAATTCAATAGTTAAGGGGAAGAGGAGATTAGTTAGGCATAAGACAAAGTGTTAAGGTGGAAGATAAGTCTAATATCATTTAAGATTCCAAGGCCTTCCCCTCATGGAGGTATATTCAACACAATGTGTAGTAGAGAGAGAAATTGATAGTTGTTAAAGGTGGGAAAATCAATGAGCATGATAAATCATCTACAACATAATTGGATTTAACTCACCTTCTTGAGATCTTTCAAGGATCCACCATACCATTCCTTGATAAGGAGCCTCTCATTTGTGAGGCAAATGAATAAGAAATAGTTTTAATAGTAGAGGTTGAGAGAAATTTGAGTTAACAAGAAGATGAAATCACCATTGGGAAACCACTTTCCAATGATAGGTATGAATCAATCTTTCAAAATGTAAAATATGATGAACTAAAAGAGGTTGTTTGGGTGTAAGATAAGCTTCAAGAATAATAAACTTAAATTGGACAAGAAGAAGATGGTTCCCAAGAGCTCCTTGATGACATGGAAACCACTATTTTTCATGACATCCTTGATGAGTGTGAGAGTGAAGTATCTATTCAACTTGTAGAAACTACAAGGCAAGGAGGTAGCTTTCTAAAGTCTTAAAATAACCAAGAAAAGTTATGTGTTAAAGAAGCTTCTAGTTTCATTGAAGATGAAGGACCAACTCTTGGCCACCAATATGAGTTTGTTTATGGGCATGAAACCCTAATGGTTGATGAGAATTTGAATTTTGATCATAATTACATAGAGTGATAAGGAGATAATGATCACCTTTGGAAGCAATACATGAGCAGTTGTAATAAATATCAGACCTTTAAAAGACACACACCTCCTATAGAACATATTGAAGATCAATTAGATGCTAACCCTATCAAGTGTTGTTTAGAAGAAGAGTAAGCCCAAGGTGATGGAATGAATGATGAAGTGTTTGTTAAAGTAGTACCTTAGGTTGATAATCATAAACACAAACCATGAAAGGATATCTTGTACCTTAGAATGCCTTACGAATTTCAATATGACCTTCATTAAGGTCTTAAAAATTGACCATACCATATGGAGCAGAGTGAAGGTATAAACCAAGACATGATATATTAGGAGCAACTCATACTGAGGTAGAATTAGAATTGTTCATACAAAGAAGGAAAGTTTGGAATGAGTATGATTGAGTGTTGGTCTCATATAGATAACCCATGCATCTATATATTGAACTAGAAGGTCTAACTAATTTCCTAAGAATCCATGAGCATTCTCATGCCCCTAGATGAAAGTGGGAGTCATCATATAGTGAGCATGCCTATTTAGACTCAAATTAAGACATGGAAATTAGACCTTAGGGTACCATAGTAACCAAACAAGTTTTCCATTTAGTCATGGAGGAAAGAAGTTAATCTCAGGTTAGTTTTTTTTAGTGTTGTTGTCTTATTTAAATAAGTGGTTAACACAATTTTGTAGTTAGTTTCCTTATCTATCTCGGTGTTTTTTTTGTTTTATTCTTAGTGTAGGTGTGTTTATCTAGTTATCTTTTTTATGTCTTGTTAGTTTTTTGTAGTCCTAGATGTGTTATAGGTGCTAATCTCTTTAGTAGTCTAGGAATAGTCATGAGACATATTGATTCATCATTGTCATGAGGAGATTATAGGTTCTCTTTACCAGTAGTCTGGTCAACCCCTATGAGTCACCAAAAATGTTGGAAATTTGGCCTCCCATGACAAATGCCAACCCATATAACTAATAAATTTTCTATGACAACCACCCAATTTTTCACATGGTGATCTCCTAAGACATGATGTCTCTTAATTACTTCTTGAAGTCATTTAAAACTATTATAGGTATCATATAGTTTACATGTGATCATCATATCTCCTAGATGTTTTAGATCCTTAGGTGATATGTTGGATAATCATGATGTCATTGAATATAATATGAAGGGAGTAGGTCTAAATGTCTTGTTATTGTCATGTCTTTATTTCAACTTGTGTTAAATATCCTCATATTATTTAAGTGTGTGTGTGGGTATTTTTCCAAGTTTTGAAGTGGCCTTAATAGTCTAAAATGCCTTGATGGAGATGGTTGAAGGTAGCAATTGATGACTCAACATGAGATTATCTATTATATTTGGTATATTCAAGGTATGGGGCTGAATATAAGCTTTGAAAGTGTGATGAAGATATATAAAATATTAATTTAAACCTTTATAAGGCTATAAATTACTCTTTATGATATTCATTTGTAAATCTCCTTTTAATTCTATACGTATGTTGTCTAAAAGAGAGGTTTTGGTCTTAAAATGATAAATTTTGACCTCGTAAGGCAACCAAAGTATCAACAACACCTTTAATCACCCTCATGGTCATCATATTTTTATAATCAAATGGTTTTATATTTTAAAGTTGCCCCTCCATGAGTCTAAAACATTATTTTTTAATTAAGTGATCTCACACATGTGAAAATATTCCCCTTTTTTCTCTAAAAGTATTAATTGTTTTGGAATGAATTTTGACTCATATTTTCCCCATATTGCCCTAAAATAGTGATTTAAAACTAAAATATGAGGAAAAAGGAGAATTTGTAGGATTCAATATTCTTTTCAGGTGGTATAAATTTGTATAGTATGGATTTATCCAATAAAAGTCATGAATATTCAAGGAGGTTTTGTTACAAGAACATGGTGAAGATATTATAGGGTTTTAGGGATTGAGATATTAAAACCCAATGCACTTTCCTTACTAAGTGCATTGGTAGATATCAAGAGCACTTCAGGTTTGTTCTTAGTTCATATAGGAGAAAGAAAATTCAAGATCTTGACCAGAGGAAGCAAACCTTATGATATTAAAATCATGGATAATGGTTTCTATTTTATTATTCCTAGCTTTATGAAAAAAATTCTAAGAACTTAAGGACTTTGGTCACCAATCACATCTTCACAAGGCAAATGAAACTTAATGTTTTTGTTGAATTTTTGACTTGTTTGTTTAAACTAATATATTATTCTTGATTCTTTAGGTGTTGAAGAGACCTTTCATGAATTCGTTAGAATTTTTATCTACATGTGTGAGTATATGGGGTTGAATAACATCTAAAATACCAAATCTATAGTCTATAGGCAAGGTTGAATGGTTGTATGATTCAATGATGTATCCAAGGTTATTAAAACACAATAAGATATTTTATGAGATGTTTCATTCATGAACATATGTCCTTACTTTATTTTTATCAAAGATTCATCAATCCTCACAACCTATCAACCACCAATATATTCTTAACACTCTCAGAGTCTCACTTAGCAGATGTTAAGGTTATTTAGAAAATCATATGTTTCTCTTTTAATTGTGTATGCATCCTTAATAACCTAAAAGGTGTTATATTTTGTTAGTCATATGTATAATATGTCTAAGATAATTTTAGACTATATTGAGTTTGTATTCATTATTTATAACCCCCTCATGATTAATTCCACTTTCATAAATTTTAAACTACCATCTAACCATTGTTGTGAGTTCAACACTCCATTCTTAGTTTCCACATAACCTCATTATCATCACACACATATCACTATTGATTATCTAATACACATCATGAATCTAATGTTTTGGTGTTTCTTAAGATCTAGATCATCATGGTCATATAGCCTTAAACACTACTAGAAGAGTAAATTATTACCTATGGGCTACAAAACAACACCTAAAGTCAATAAGTATAATGATAGTATTGAAACATTTTTTATTTCTAAGGATAGTCAAGAAGAGAAAATTAATGGTTTATTTGAGTGTGATATCATAAATTAATATATATATATTACTTAAGGTAACACTGGGTCATACCCATTTTAAGCTCTCTCTAAGAGAAGATAACTCATAACCAATAAACATATATTAGATACATATAGGCTAACTTAGGAGAGGAAAGTTTTGGTTAAGAAACCCTATTTGAAGTGTAAAAAATAGAATGAAGGGGAAAAATACATAATTAGGTCACTCAAAAATCATTAAGGGTCAATCAGGGGATGATAAATGTAAAAGGAAGAAGGTGTTCATGTTTGCAGTCAACTAATCAGACCACCTACAAGTCTGATTATACCCAGGGATAGTTAAAATACCAACCCTATTTTTGGGTGTCATCAGGTAAAATTATAATATATCAAGGACTAAAAAATATATGATAGGGATGATTAATACTAATAACTAGAGGATATTTGGTGAGAAAGGATACATCTTACCTATTACCCATACATAGTCAAGAACCCAGTTGAGACTTACAAGCAAGGTTAAAGAAGGTGTAGCTATTTTGAATCTTATGTAGAGGTGAAATGTTATAATATAAATAGATTAAATGGATATTAGTATCTTAATGGTATTGGTTTACACTATATTATTGGTCCTTAAGACACCAAAGAAGCCTTCGTAGACCACAAGCAAGTCTAATTGAGAACCTACAACCAAACAAATAGGATTGTAACTATGACTAAGGATCTTTTCTTATTTAAGTTAGTTAAAACCTAGAAACATAAGAAAATGGTATTAAAGGAAATTAAATAATATATCCAAGGTGTTTTAAGTCTCAATTGAGATAAGAGATAACTTAGTCAGGCCTAGTTAGACCTAATCCAATACACATAGGCCTGTAATAAACTTAAGGACATTCTCATATGTCTGGAGTCCTTGAGAGTTGGAGATATCTAAGGAAGGATTTAGAATACATATCAAACGTTTAAAAGGTGTTATAAGCCTTATATAAGGTAGGGAGTTTCTCAATTAGGCCCATAGGGCCACATGATCTTAACTTTTTATAAACCCTAATCCTGACTATATAGGGTATGTAGGAATAGAATTGAATGAAGACTTGGACCTAAGGGGTTTCATACCCTTAAAATATATTATATACATTATAACTTAGTTTAATAAATAGTGGAGGAGTGAAACATCCTAGATTCCATACCACTATCAAACACTCTCAGACTAATAGGTAAAATAGTAACTTATAGGTTGACTTGTATGAGAGAATGGAGATAGAGTGGGGGTTTAAATAGTTATAATAGTTGTAAAAGGTTGGTGGTAGGTGGAGAATAATGTTTCATTATGTTTTATAACCTAAATTCACCTATAGGTCACTCGCACCTCCAAAACTTAGTTAAGGCCAATTAGGCCTTAAAAGCCTATCTTAGGCCTAAAATTCCCTTGACAACTTGAGGTACACTCAAAATCTCTCAAGGAAATCCAAGATTATGAAAAATTATGATATGATGTTACAATCCCTATGAGATATGTTTAAAGCATAGAAAATAATAAAGAGGGCCAATTTAGTCTCAAAGTTTATCTCAAGCTTACACAGTCCAGGCAACTAGCTTGAGTTGCCTATTTAGATGCATATATCTTCCATGATAGGGGGACACATGTCAAATTTTCCTAGGGAAAATTGGGAACCAATATGGACTCAAGATCCATGAAGGAGTGAGTTGGATTGAGAGGTCTAGGGTTATGAAGAGCTTGAAGTTAGTCTACATAGACTACCTAGAAAAGAGCTTGAAGCCCACCATATTATGCTCACATCTTTACAAAAAGATGCATGAGACCCTAATATTTTCATATGTTTTATAGGTTTATATGGAGTAAACATCCATGACCATAAGTTTGAGATTGGAGGTCTCATATTTATGAACCATCGTTAAGATGGTAGACTTCCAAAACCCTTCTTAAAGCCTAAGATAGACCAGACCTAAGATAAGTGAAGATTTTGGAAACTAAACAATCATGAATGACGTGATAAACAATTGAAACATCTATTAAACTTAGCGGATACCCTATTCATGGTTATTTTTTGTATGTAAACTATACGTAATTATTAGAAAAAGGTACTTTTTCAAGGTTTTGTGAAGTTTGTAAGGTGTAGAGCTATTTTTAAAGATGTCAATCATTGGAGGGGAGGTTTGAAACTTTTTTAATCTTCTGAAAACAAAAAATATCATAAAATATGCTTGTAAATGCCTCTGCAACTCTCCTCTATATAACTAGTCTACATATACAAAAGAGAACGTGACCCAATCACCTAATTTGATAAGGTTACAAGTGTATTTTGATAAAAAAATGTTTATTACATGTATTATTTTTATTTATACATGATATTCACCTATTAATATATTCCTAAGGTCTCATATAGGATTTCAAGACCATCAAATGCAAACACTTAGATAACTAGGCCTAATTGGTATAGTAGGCCTACTTGGTCAACAAGGAGATATCAAATTTGGTGTAGAGGGATGATGAAGTGAGTTAATAAATAGATATTAAACCATATAATTTATGCATTGAAGGATACAAGTGCATATTTCATGGTCATTATGGAAAATAAAGTTAGTTTATTAACTTGGTCAATATGCTTGAAAAGAAGATAGACTGTTGTATGCTTACGATGGCTTAATTACACATCATTAATGTTGTAAATTATAATAAGAGGAGGTATTTTAAAAAATAGTGGCATATACATGCTTTAAGAGAGCTTTAATAGGTCAACTACAACCTCTACTACCCCACCTCAATGCCTAAAGGGTCAATGAATAACATCAACACATAGAGAGAGTTTAAACAAGATTATGTAACTATTTGTAACTGAAGTAATGAGTATAATATGGCCATTTATGACCCTTACCTCTCTCCTCCATTCAATTCTCCCCATTTTTATCTTCCCTTTATTCCATAAAATCAAGCCTTAATGTATTGATTTCTATCCCTCACCTAGGTATGAGGAAACTCTACTTGGTTTTGTACTTGATAGATATATTAAAATGTTAATGGAATATTAAAGATTATCCATGAATATTTTATAGTGTTTAAATTATTATTATGATGTTGATAAGTGGTATAAATCTCCTTTTTCCATGTCCTTGCCACACCTATATGCTACCAAGTTGCCTTATGTAGGTTATATTAAGTGTCAAAGGTTGGTGATTAGACTTGCAGTGTAGCCTAGTTGGAAGTGTCTCAAGGTAGGCCTCTCACCCTTCACCTCAAATTTGAATTCATTTACCATCACTTTAATGTAAAACACTATTGTATAGAATATTTTAAGGTAGTGTCTTAATCCATTAGTGTTGTTAGGAGTTTATTTTAAGTGGATAATAAATATTGGTACATCATGGCCCCTTATAGTAAGATTCTTTTATATACTTTGTATCTCTTTTCACCACAATATTAATAGGTCTTATTTAATTGAGTAAAATATATTCACCAAGGGATCTATCCCCATAATCTATAGGTCTAGTCTAGTTATAAGTTTACCCATAACATTTAGGCGATTCCCATGTTAGTCCAATTTTGAAGTAGAATTGAAAAATATCCTTTAAAGGGTTTAAATTAGGTTCCTAACATAAGGATCCTTGAAAAATCTAATATTTTTATCATTTCCCAGATTCCACTTACATCCCTTTAGTATAGTATCCTTATTATTGGAAGAAAATTCCAAACTGATGACCCTTTGATAGAGGTAGCCTCAATCAAGAAAGAAATAAAAGGTCTATAGCCAATATATTTGGCATAGAAAATGTTCCCCCAAGGAGTCAGTTCCTTAAGGAATCTCTAAAAAATTTTCATGAATAACACCTTATTCATAGAGGAGAGATTTCTAGTACCCAACCCTCCAAAGTATTTTGGTAGGTAAACCTTATCCCACACCACTAGAGGGAATTTATGATATCTTCCACTCCTATCCATAAGAACCTTTTTTGGATTTTATCAATTCTTTATTGGATAACCTTTGGAATTTTTAAAAGGGACATAATGTAGATGGGGAGGCTTTATAACACACTTTTTATGAGCAACACTTTTCTGACTTGAGAAAGTAGGGCCCCTTTCTAACCATAAAGCTTACTTTGAAACCTTTTAATGAGGGGGTACCCAAATTCATCCTTCATTATCCCTCTAAAGAACATCATGCCTACTTAATTTGAGGGAATATCCTTTATTTTTCAATTTAGAATATGAGTAATTTTCCTTTGACAAAGACCTAAAGTATTCATAAAAAATAAGTCACTTTTGGAGTAGTTAATCAATTACTTAGAGACAACTGCATATCTATCCAAAATAAGCTTTAATTATTTGGCCTCCCTAACATAACATATGTTTAATCCATTAATTTTTATTGATATTTAAACCCACATGGATTTATGTTTATACCTATCCCAAATGTCAGCCCAAACCTACCAGTCTTGAACCCAATCTTAAATGATAATTGGAACATCTCAATGTTAAATCATATACCGATTATAAACTAGACACAACTAAGGTAAGTGACACCTAAACATCACTTGTGATTCCTGAATCCAACTAATCATTAAATATAAAAATAATTTCATAGTCATTCACTATTCCTTATTTTCAAAAATGTCCAAAATCTACTCTAAGATTCCACCAAAAGAAGGTTGTAAAATATACAATGGATGGCCTTAAAGATTAATGATGACTTCTTAGGTATTCAAATACAAGTTGGGAACACTAGTGGAGAAATTACTAACCAAAATTTATCTTACAATTTTTATAACCATCCATTCAACCATTCTATCAACCACCCTAATCCTTCTCTGAACAAATTTCATGAGATTAATATCTATGAGCTCACCTTAACATCTAGTTTAGAGTGAAAAATATGACTCAACATGGAGGAGAGGTAATTTATATCAATTTATATAATGACTTTTATATCATTCAAAAGGACATGGAAGGGTATGAGGTAGTCCCAAATCACCATGATTCGAACAACTCACCTAAGGCACATGCACACCTAGATCTCTAAATACCACCATGGTATTATAGACCTTCAACTTATAGGATCAAGAAGAAAATCAACTTGAAGATGTTATAGATGATATCATTTCCTTTAAATAATACCAAATAAATAATTATGTGTTAAGGAGTAAGGAAAAATAATCAACCCTCATGAAATCCACTCATCCTAACATCAAATCTATGTCCCTAATATAAAATCAAATAATGACCCCCCACTCCAAAAAGATAGAGACAAATAACCTAATATCAAAACATAACTAGATGTAAGTATATTTGGTTATAACATAGTGTAAGATATGAATAATACCAAGTTAAATATTATTTTACATGAACTTGATCAAATCATAAATCAACATAACCTACTTCTAAAACCACTAATTGAAAAACCAACATAAGCTAAGCATAAAAATGAAACACACTAATGTAGTTATCCACTAAAACAAGGCCAAATTTCATCCCTTCATCCTCATAATAATCATATTTGGGAAGAATTTTCATAATTTTTTGGTAGATTCAGGTGCTTTAACCAATGTCATGTTGGCATAAGTATGTAAGAAACTAAGTTTGACTTTGATTAAGTCAAATAAGAGCATCATTCAATTATAAAAGTTAGAGTTTAAGGTAGTGGGAGATTTTTTTTATCATCCACATGTATCCAACATTATAACCTATGGTTTAACCATTCATAGACATCCAAGTATTTGAAATTATAGATATGTATGAGATGTTATTGAGTAGAGATTGGTCCAAAACTCTAAAAGTCTACATGGCCATATAATTTTCCCATATTTGGTTGCCTTAGATAGAGGTTAAAAACTAGATCTAAATAGAATAAACAATAAGATGAAATATATGATAATTGAGTATAATTCCATTAATTATAATTTATACATCATGTCATTGGACATAGGCCTTTATTCCCTTTCTACATAATCAACTAGCAGCATGAAAGTTGCGGTCCATTAGGCATATTGTCCCTTTATTTTGATGGGACTCATTTAAAATAAGGTTTTTCATCTTATATTATATTTATCAAATCTTAATAAAGTGACACTTGATCATGTATAGGTTTTAATTCAATTCTAACAATAACCCTTATTTAATATGAAGCACTAATCTAGGCTCGTGTTTTTCTCTAAAACATAAAGTTACGGAGTTACAAGTATTTAGGGATTCATAGTTGGTGATTAATAAAGTAAAAATTAAGTTATAGTACAAATTATATTACTTAAAATAGTATAAACATAGGGAATGGGTTTTTATTGAAACATTCAATGATTTTAATTTTATATCCATTCTTCATGAAAATAGTCAAATCATAGATTCCTTAGCAGAGTTAACTAAAGATATGTCCCCATAGATAGTTATTAGCTACAACATTTCCAAATCAGGTTAACTTTACCCTCATTACCTAATAACTTTGATAATTTCAGTTTAGTTTATGTTGATTGGCATATCATTAAATTTATGAAAAAATATGGTGGGTTCAATGCACATATCATAGATGATAAGGATAGAGATGACATTATGAGTAGCGAATTCAATAATTATAGATTATGAATATAAGGTAAAATAAAAATTTAAAGGGTATGAATTCATTTGGTTTTGATCTTCAACAATGATATGTCAAATGAGAGACCTAAGTGACCATAATTTTTAGGTCTCAAATCAAATACCATAAACTTAGGATCATTCAATGAACCTCAAAAAATTTATTTTATCCCTAATTGTATAACTCTAAGATGGAATAACTAAAATGATTTATCTTATGGTATAATTATGTAATCACTTAGACATATGATGAATTGAAGGTATTTGATCTAAACATCAAAACATACCCCATACCACTCAAACAAGGATAAAAACCTTTTAGGTAGAGGTAATGACCCATATATCCCATCTTGTAACCTCTCATCCACAAATAAATTTAGAAGCTACTTTTTGATGAAATTAGTTTCACAGTCTACCATTCTATTCAAGTGGCTAACATGGTTCCTATTCAAAATAAAGTGTGTAAATAATACTTTATGTCAATTAAAAAATTTAAATATAATAATTAACAAAGATAATTACCCTCTATCATCCCTAAATGAGGTAACCCACATGGTTAGTGGTTCCAAAATGATGTCCTTATTGGATGGGTTTTCAAGGTATAATAAATTCAGTCAACCAAGAAAATAGATTCAAAACTAAATTCAGAACCAAGTGGGGTGCATTTTCATATAAGGGAATTTTGTTATATTTAATAAATGAAAGAGATACCTTATAGAGAGACATAAATATTTATTTTTATGGATTGATTAGGAAGTGAATAGTTATTATACATGTGGCTTGACTATTTTGTTGAAATGCAGTTTTGATCACATACTTCATATGTAAAAATTATTTAAAAGATAGAAGAGGTATGGAATATCTTTAAACGCTAAGAAACATGTCATTGGATTTATGGAAGGTAAGATTATGGGTCACATCATCATGAAATAATGCATATCTATTCACCTTGAAATAACTAATGCAATTTTAAAAATACCTCTTCCTAATAGGAAAAATGATATGAAATATTTATTTAGAAAAATAAATTTTGTTTGCAGACTCATTTTATATATTTTTTTAAAAATTTCCAAACTTCTTAATGTTATGCTAAAATAAGACATAAAATTATAATAGACACCTCAATATAAATAATAATTCCAAGACATCAAGAGTGCCATCATGTAATCATATGCTATGGTAGATCCAATGAAGAAGTTTCACCACTACATTCTTAAAACCAAGATCCATGCCACTGTACCAGATCTAACCATAAAATTGTTTAACCCTTTGTAGATATTTTTAGTTTATGAGAAAATGGGTAGAATATCCAATTAATTAAAAAAATAGTTATATTAATACTCTGAATTAAAATGTTGAGTTATTTTAAATATTTAAAGTCACTCAAAATAGTAGTTTGATTGCATAAAATTAGGAAGAGTTAATACTTAGCCTAGCTTTAAATGCACCAAAAAATATGAGATATGTAGAGGTGGAAACATCCAGATAAAATATTAGGATCCATTTATTATATTATATAAATGTTATTTTCTAATCTTAGAAACTTGCATTAGCCTTGGGACACTTGCATTTGAATAGGTATCCAAACCCCAATGGAATTATCTGGTACATAATATTGGTTGTATTTTGGAGTGACAACATGTAGCTTTCTAAGTTTTTTGTCACCTTTAATTATAATATATTGTATTCATGCACATAGGATGTCAATTATTATTTCTATATTGAAACCTATCTCTTCACCTTATATCTTTGTACCTTTCCAAAAATGGGTTAGTTGGCTCATGTTATCAAGCTAACCTGAAGGACCCTATTTCTAATGATAATTACCAACATATCTATAATCCAAATATGGCCTCATACATATGTATTTATCCCCTATGTTTTGTATTTTCTGTGCATAAAGGTGAAATATACTATATGCAATGGCATGTAATAATCTAGCTTATAACCTGACAAATATATCTCATGGATTTTTCTTTAATTATTTCAAACCTTTAACGACTACTCATGTGATTGATATCAAAATAGAAAAGAAAAGGGTAGTTTAACTTATTTGTGAAATTAATTTGATTGATATTTAATATGTTTAATTAGTATATATTAGATAGAATAATGAGTAGGCTTAGATTTGTATTTATACCACACCTAATAAAAATATATCACAGAAGTGTTAAATTAAAAAATGCACTGACCCATATGATTCAAAATATTTGTAAATTATATTCCTTTTGAGGAATGGGAACTTACGTTGATGCAATTTTTCTATGTACGATGTATGTGTTTGGTAGGTTAATAAGATTTCAAGGATTTGAAATTGATAGTGAATTATATATATCATTTTTTTAGATTTTTGTATACTATAGGAGATTTGGGTTATCATAAATGATAAGGTTAGACCATAAGATAATAAATTTAGCACAATGAGATGATGAATTTGATATTTTATATAGTATTAAGGTCTATAAATAAGGGTAAATCCATAAAATTTATTTTTAAAGTATATAAAGTAGAGATACTATATAAATCATATTTAGTATCTATATTTCCCCGCTTTAATCTACTAATTCATAAGGATGTAGTACTAAGTTATAGGAGTGTATAACATATGATGCCTTTATAGTTCCTTGAGAGTTTTGTAATGTATGAAATGTAACCAAGATCACATTATATTATAAATTAGTGCATATAATTTAAAATTTGACATAATTGAAATGTTTTAAAAGAAGGAGAGCAAGGAAGGAATATACATGTGTGTCAACGTAACCATATTTCCCCTTGGTACTCTGACTTGGTAAATATGGTTCCTTACGAAGCATTGGAGATGATATAGGTTTAAAAATATAACTTAAATTTTTTAAGAGAAATATTGGAAGGTAATTATTCCCCTAATATGGTGCAAGGGTGAGTTTTGACATGACTATTGAGATCATTTAATCTCAATCTCACAACTCAATTGATAGTACAATTAAATCTAGGTTAAGTGGTTTAACCAAATCGAGTATCAAAATTAAGGTATTGGTAGGCTATTTATGAAATTTAATATCATACATAATACTAAAGTGAGCCAAATACTATAGATATAAATATCTCAAAATAGTGTTTCCTTGTAAAAATGGTATTTCTTAGTGAAACATTTATGCTTCATTGTAAATAAGTTTAAATAAATTTGAACATGTATTTTAAATTTTTAGTTCACTTACATGGAATATTAACCTTTAATGTGTATGAATATTAAGTATCTATAAAAAATTAACTTCTAATATATAATTAAGTATAACATATGTAATAAATTTGAGAAATTGTGTCCCGCAACAATAAAAATCAGTGCAATGTAGAGGATTTTATCCCAAGTTTATATATGAATCATGTAAATTTTAATTAAAATATATAAATTACCATAGTTATTTAAGTGTCTATTTCATGTATCTATGTCATTACTCCTCTAATATTCCTCTCCCTTCTGAGCTGAGGGAAATAGAATTTGGTAGTTACCTTACCCAAAAAGAATAAGATAACTATATAATTTATGTATGAATCATGTATCATATAGGAGTAGCATTTATAACTATATATATTAGTGAAGCTCATAATATGTTATCAAAACAATCCCTAATGTGCATGATATATATCATGGTAGTGTCTAGAAAGTAACATTACAAGCTCAACTAATAATCAAGCACACACACAAGAGCACTCAATGTCACACAAAAGGGGTATAAGGAGACCTAAAACAAGGTTCATATACAAATTTCACACACTTTAAGTAATGAAATATTAAAATATGAAAATATAAAATTAAAGAAACATATAGTGGCATAGGGCCCTTGAGCAAGTAACATATTCAAATGTTCCATAAGAAATATAATAGAAAAAAAGAAAAGGGACACTCAAGGAAGTGTTAATGTGAATAAATAAAGTATAATTAACCAACATAAATATATCTTACTAGTCCATGCATTTATGTGTTAACAAAAAAAATTATGTAACATAACATACCAAGTACACACTCAAAATGTAGACATGAGTATAGGCATGTGTAATCATTAGTATATGAGCTCAACATGATAATGTATAAATGATAATAAATTAATTTAACATGTATCAATCATGATTAAGGAAGAATATACCTCTAATGTAGTATATAACATGGAAATTGGAAAGGTTTAAAATCTGTATATAAATGTATAATGTACCTAGTGTATTTTTGTATCACACTTAAGTATGCATGAAACATATATTTGTAAATAAAATAAATGGAAAGATATATAATAACATAAATTAAACAACATAGATTCAAAGGAGATATAAGACACGTGAATATTCATTATTTTTGTCTGTTGCATTTATTTGTATGTTTTTGTATTTTATTTAATATTTACTTCTTTTGGATTTTTGAAATATTTAGAAATTAAAAATGTCTAACCTATGATCCCATCTAAGGGATGCTCACATGTATCTCCAAAATAAAAATATATTACATTAAATTATTCATAATACCAAGGATCATGTATAGGTGTCATAGTTAGAACTATAATATATGTGGTACTTTGTCTATGTCTCATAGGACTTTATGGTCATGAAAAGGTAATAGGAGTAGGGTTCTTTGAATCCATTACTTAGTGCTCTATGCTTTCCTAATTGAAAATTTAATTAGAACATGTTTATATTCTCTTATAACATATGCATATCATGTAGGTCTCAATAAGAATTATTTGAAATTTAGTGTGTATCTTTGATGTAATAATTTCTCAAGTATGGGACACCTAAGAAAGGGGATAACCTATTTGTTATCCTTTCATGGATGATTAACCTTAATAGGTTGTATAATAGTTTTCGAGGAATAAAATTATCTTATTCAAGTGGATGTTCATATGAAATTTTTAAAAATATGATTATCATGTTCGTATGAATGTATTTAATACACCCATGCCTAGTGGAAGGCACTACACATAATTTATGTATACAAGGTCATCTTAATAACATTTAAATACTCTTGTATATGGTATAAATGAAAAATTAGTAAAGATGTGTTGGAAAAGGTTGTAAATGAAAATCAATCTCACCAATAATGTGTTGTGATGTCCCATTGAATGCTCTAACCATTTTGTTTTAAGGGTATAAATAATCATGTGTATATTCCAAATTTGTAAGTGGCACCATGGTGCATAAATTTTAACTATAAATGTTGTCAATCATAACACTATGTATAGTTTCACAATCAATGTATACTTGAATATATAATGAATTAATAACTGATTTATCATCCACAAATTTAATTCCATCAAATGTAATATAATTTTTTGATCTATAGGAGGTATTATGTGTGTCTTAGTGAAAGTAATCCCATATAATGGGTACCCATAATGTGATGGAGGAGTAGACTCATTATATTCCATTTAAACTTTTTTATATTTATTAGAATGATCTTGTAATGGATTTTTAAATATCTGCTACTTTTTATGGTCACCAGATTGTGAACCTAAATCAAATTTAATCTATTGGTTAACAATAATATCTTAGATCTTATGTTTCAAGGTATAATGTTTCAAGGTATAATATCTTAGATCTTAAGTCCTTGATGATAGTCAAAATATGAATTAACATCATATCCTTTTCATATAGATAAACTCATATCAACCTCTATATGATTAGGGATAGATATGAGATGTCTCTCCACAAGATTATTAAGTAATGAAGTTGGAGACTTAGGTAATCATGTAAATTTTATCATAGTTGGATTCGATAAGATGAGTCAACTATGTTGTTTTGATATTTTTTTAATAATTTTTATTGATTCTTTTTTTTTTAATGTTTTACCTTATAGCTTAGTTTGATATGAAACTTGGTAGTAGATGTAACCAGTGTACTTTTTACATGCTTAATCTTTTTTAATGAAGTAAGTTTGGTTTAACAATATCATACAATATGGTATAAGCCATTATAATATTTGAACGTATTAAAATCAAGGGACTCATTTAATGGGGAAATAAAAATTTACTTAAATATATCTTTAATCTCTTTATTTTCCATTAGATTTTTCACTTTGTCCAAAGTTATTTTGTACCTCCAAACATATTTAGTTATAGGTTCACTAGTTCCATATTCGATCTTAGCAATTTGCGCATAAGACATGTTTTTAGTGATGTTTTTAGATAAATTTTCTATAAAATGATGTGTTAAATGTTTGAATTATTTCATATATTGGATTCATAATTCATAAAACCATCTTAAATCATGGTCCTTTAGGCTCCTTGGAAATAATTTGGTAAATTTTTTATCATTGGAATCATATTAAGGCATGCCACATAGAAAGATCAGAGATGTTATTTAGAATCACCCTTACCATCATAAAATGTGAACATGGGTGCATTAAAACTAGTTGGAAAAGGGTTCAAATATATCATAGTTAGAGGATTATGTAATGAATATTTTGAATATATCACATGAGCTAATTTGAAATCATTTTGATTAAATATGGTAACATTAGTTTCCAATTTTTTTATAAATTGGGGAAGAGTTTTCATGGTAGACCCATTGAGATTTATATTTGAGATTTGAGAATAAATAAAAGGGGATGAAAAGACCACTTGTGTTGATGCAGGCATTGAAAATAGTAATTGAGTTAAAGGATTAATTTATTCCCATAGAGGATGTGGAAAGAGTTATACAATCTAAGGATTTAATATTATTAGATGTAGATGCACTAGCCTTAGCATGTTTATTTATTTACTCATGTGTAACATGTAAGAATTAATTAATTAAGTATTTATTTTTAATTATGTGATTAACTAAGGATTATTTATCTTTCATTTCAAAATTATATTTATTAACACTTTTCATATTTGATAAATCAAATAAAGGTGCCAAATGAAATGGAAAAGTTCAGACATACAAATTAATGAAATAAAAAACCCTAAAAGACTAAGAACCCTACAAAAAACTAGGAGTTTCATGAAAACACAAAGATTTTTGGTTCACCAAAATTTAAAACCTAATTATGTATGTTTGGTTTAGGGTAAATGGGGTAGAATAACCTATACATAAAGATGAATAAAACTATTTTAGAATAAGCCAATTATTTAAAAACTCAAATAAATGAATATTCTAAATTAAAATGTTAAGTTATGATAAATATAGATATTACATGAAATATATTAGTTTGATATCATAAAGACTAGGAAAAGATAATATTTATCTTATTTACAAATGTGTAGGTAGGTCTAAGATATGTAGAGGTGAAAATAGGTAGGCACAAGATCAAGATCTAGTCATCAGATTCTGTAAATATTATTTTTGGAGGCTTATAAATTTACATCATCCTTGATAACCTTTAATTAATGTAGGTGTCCTTATCCCAATGGAACTATATGGCATGGAATATTTATGTATTACAAATTAAACACCTAGGGATTTGTAGGCTTTTTATTGACTTTATGTTGATATGTTTTATTCACATACATAGGTTGTTGATGAATATTTGTGGATCATATCCTATCTCTTTACCTTATGATTTTATACCTTTCCAATTTTTTTTTAATAGGATAATGGTGTCAATATGACCTCAAGGAACCTATTGTCAATTTGAATTACCTATATATCTAATACTCTAAGGAGGGATTCATACATATTTAGTTTTCCCCTAAGTGTTTGATTATGTTACCCAAGGGTGAAATATTCCATATTCAAAGGAATGAAATAATTTATTTAGTAACTTGGAAAATAATTCTCATGGGTTGTTATTTTAGTGATTTATAATAGTAATATAACTTATTGTATGAATAATATGAAAATAGGGAAGACTAGGGTAGTAGAAATCAGTTGTGCAATTAATTTTATTGAGATTGAAATATGTTTTATTGTTATTTTATAGATATAATAATAAGTAATATTATATGTGTATTTATACCACACATTTTTAAAATATCTCATGGAAGGGTTAAATAAAACAAATGGGTAGACTCAAAATATTTTAAAATTAGATGAATTTTAAGGACTAGACACTTGATAATAATCTATAAATATGCAATGACACAAGTGGCCTTATGTTTTATTCAATTATTTGTTAGGTTAGGAAGCTACTAAAGATATGAAATTTATAGTTAAGGATATATATCAAGTTTTAAGCTTTATGTATAGTGTAAGAGATCTTTGTCATCATAAATTATAGGGTCAGACCATAAGATAAGCAATTTGGAATACTAAGATGGTGAATACAAGCCTTTTGGTAGTAGGAAGATATAAAATTAAAGGGTAAATCATTGAAATGTATTTATCAATTATACAAGACTGAGATGATATATAAATACTATTTTATTATCTACAAAATCTCATGTTGTGACAAAACAAACTTGGGGAATGTAGAGGTGAGTGGATGGCCAAGCCACAATAATATGACCTTCAGATTAGGCTAGCCAAGATGGTAAAAGGTCAAGGCCTTACTTAATTGATTATGAAAGTCAACCCCAAAATCACCATGATGCATATATATCAATCTTAGATGTTGTTTGATCAGTGTTATGACCACATTATCCATTAACTCTTACATGTGGTATGCCCTCCTAAACTTAGTCAATAATAAAGGAGAGATTTATAATTGAATGCATCACATTAAATTTTGAATAGAGGAGTTTTGTATTACATAAATTATGAATGAATTTATATTATATGTGTGACTAGGGATGAGGTTGATGAAATCACGAGTATTTTTCATGATAAGATTGTAAATTATCACCCCTCAAATAATGTAACAACACATAAGATATTGAGATCTAGTATTATTGGACCACAATATTCAAGGATGTTAAATATAATGTTACAAAACTCCATGATTTCCATGTATTTGAAAAGAAGGAAAAACATGTATATATTCCCCTACAACTAATTATATAAAGTGGACCATTTTCCCAATGTAGAATCAACTTAATGGCTATCCTAAACCCTAGTTATATAGAAGGAAAAAAATTTATGCTCATGGATATTGATTATTATACTATATTGACTTATGCAATATAAACCAAAGAGAGGAAAACTAGGAAAGTGATTAAGTTCCTTGAATAAAATATCATCAAAATTTTTGGCACCCTTGTCACTCTCATTTGTGATAATGGACCTGAATTCTAG
The DNA here is from genome assembly GCA_037957365.1 of Torreya grandis. NCBI lineage: Eukaryota > Viridiplantae > Streptophyta > Pinopsida > Cupressales > Taxaceae > Torreya > Torreya grandis. The sequence goes on along the minus strand of JARHVA010002533.1, from coordinate 427,114 downwards.
TCAGCTAAATTCATCAAATGGGTTTCTAAAAATAATATATCTTTTAAATTTTCATAAAATTACTACTCCTATGATATTATAATATCATAATCAAACCAACTAATTTTCATTTATTATTGAAGTATTCTTTGTGGGTTGATCAAACCAAACATAAGCAGACCTTAACATATCCATCATTCCTCTTTATATATGGGTAGTAGCTAATGTTTCCCATTAATTTAAATATTACCAGATATTAATTAATTCAATATTACATTGGATAAGATGATAGGATAAAATATATATTACTTAATACATTATAAATGGAAGATGCATGAGATGAGTCACTACAAAATTTTAGCAGACATCATGATATATTGAAAAGATGGTTTGATAAGAGGTAAAAAACTAGCTATTAAGAATAATAGATATTGTATTGATATGTGACAATGTGTATGAAAATAAAGGACAGCATTCCAAGTTATATCTTCTTTGGATGGGTCATTATCAAATCTCATAGATTTTTGGATGTAATGCTTTCAATCCAAAGGACTTACAAGGGAAGTATCTCTCTCTACCCATGAATGGGAAAGTTATTAAACCATTAATTATTAGTTTTACCATCCATGTCCATCATGGAGTGACTGTAATTTTATATTAGGATTATTTTAGGCATATAAAATAAGTATATTATTTTCCTTTCTATTTTTTTGTTTTCTTTTTTACATGTTATTTCATTGTGTCATTTTTTTGTTTCTCTATTTTTTTGTTATTTTTCATAGTTTATTTTTATCATTCTCAAAGTTTTTCAATAATTTTATAGTGTAACACCTATATTAATAAAAAATCCTATAATATCCTCTCACAATTTTTTGAGTGGTTGAATTCATACCTCATTATTTGACCCTTAAACCCTCTTGTACTTTCAAATTGATGAAGAAGCATTGAATACTTTAAAAGTCAAGTTTTTCCTTAGGTACCAAAATTACATGGAAAACCATTTTATATTTCCAAGTCACAATGTAATAATTTTTTTAAGAAATAACATGTGAATTAAAATCAATTTTTTTACTGAATAAATGTCAACACTTCACTTTGACACATTAAATACATAATAACCTTGAGGTTTATAAAATAGAAAAAGATGAATCATTGATGATGATAAATTTTCTAAAATTACTCTAATATCATAGCTATATTGATACTCAAACCTCTTGTATAAATTAAAAATAAAAATAAAATCTAAATATATCAATAAAAAAATATATTCTAAGAAAGGGCAATTAGGATAACCTCCATCGAGGCTATAAACACCAAACTAAAAATAGAAAAAATCTTAGAGTAGAACAAAAGGTATATTTATTGGGGTTGCATATACTTAATTGATAAAATATCAATTCAAAATCTCCCCCCACCCCTTTCCCATGAATGAATAAAATAGTATATTCACTAAAATTAATATGTAATGATAAAAAATGCACTTGTGAGCATCCTCTAAGCACACTTAACCTATACTAAATTACACAATGTTAAACCACTTTTCTTATGATTTTTATATTACCCTTTACCTTAAATCACATTTGATAATATTTATTTATATTCCTAATTCCAAATAACCTAAGCTCATCCCTTTACTAATTTATAATTTTGGTGATATTTTCTCTTTAGGAAATGTTGATCCTTCAAGATAGTCCCATTGATTAGTAGTGTCTAAAGCCATGAGTTTAATCCTCCTACAAAATAAAATATTGTTTCTCAAATTCAAATTCCTCTAACGAATCTTACCACGCATTTCAAAAGTCCCAATCAAATAAATCCCAAAAATATCACTATATAAACATGTTTTCTATTTGTTTGTTCACTAGAGGATTCTATCTTGAAAATTTCCAAAATTATGTAACTACACATTGAGAGGAAACTACTTACTCTTCTCAATTATAATTTATTATGACCCAATAATATTATATCTAGATATGATTACATAATCAAGGTCACAAGTTATTGTTAATGTATGTAATCATACCAAGATTACACCATCAAATAATATTACACTATTATTTCATATACACCACCTTAGATTGGGATAACCACATGGATTTTTATCTCTCTTAACATTTTTGGTATGTAGGAAACACTCAACACATGGGGTGTTTATATCAAGCACAACACCAATGCCTAACAAACTTTTATATTTTAATACCTTTTTTCGTCCTTATTATTTTTAATTATTGTTAAAATGAAGAAGAAGGAACATAGTGGCTCCTAAAATGAATTAAGTGACCCAAAATATATAAACAATACCTACATGTGAATATGCACTAATCAAAACTCACAGATATAGAAAATTCTTGAAGGAATCTTACACACCCTATAGACATTGGCATAGGTCAACTTTATCTAAATAGTATGGTCTTATTACTAAATCAAATATAGCCTTGTTATTTATTCAAAATGACTTTAGATAGTCCCATAGTAAATTACATAGTCTTCATTACAATGTATTAGATCTAAGTTCTAGCTAAGTTATTTTTATTTAGCATTTTCCATTTTTAGCACATTTTTATAAATAGTAGGTTGTAAAACATTCATGTGTATTAACTACATATATTATACATTATGATTTACTCAAATTATTATCTTAATTATATTAATACATTATTCATATGTAATTTTGATTAAACACATTAGTAAAATTATTTATTGTTCAATTTTCAAATCCCTATCCATTTATGTTTCTAGGGTTTCTTTCCTTATTTTAAGTGTTTCCAATTGTTATATTAGGGTTTTTAGATATTGTAAATTTCTATTTAACAATAATTTTTCAATTTTATATTTCTTATTTTATGAAATCTAAAATAATTGTTTCTACCTCTAATAATAAGTGCTAGACTAAGTGGTACTCAAGTTGAGCATACTCAGATTTATTTCAATGAGGCACATAAGATGTATAAGGAATAGGGCATATCAGGTCCTTTAGATAATAATGAACAAGATGAATGTGTATAAGTGCATGATAATATTTATAAGCTTGAACAATATAATAAAGATAAAATTGACTCTCAATATGAACACCAAGATGTAATTCCACCAATTAGTGATGAATTACCAAAGATTAAAAAAGTGTAAATTATTAATAATTTTAGACAATTAAGTTATGAACAACCTTAGGATTATATTAAGGTCTTGAAACTATTTTTTAAATATGTAAGCATAGTTAAATCATATAATAAATATATGATATTTCCATGCATATATTTACATCACTAAATACAAATTTTATACCAATATATACTATGAGGGCAAACTAATAGTTTCACAAATTAATATGTCAATCCCTACTAAGTAACTCTTTATGCCACCTTTGGTTAACATGAATTTTATTCCCTATATAAAATCCCTTATGAAAAACATTGAATCTTGGTATACTAAGGTGTTACATTTTGAACAAGGTGATTTAAAATCTAATCAGACACTTGACTCATAAAATTTTACTAAATACTCCATTGGCTCAACATATTTCATCCTATCTTTTAACACCTAGTTTTTTTGCACCTAATATTACATTATATTATGAAAAAGGTGATTCCTAGAAACATTTAAGATTATTTCAAGTAACATTTTTTGAATATGCATCCAAAAATAGGTTGTTAACCAAGTTATTTCCTAGGATTTTAAAATATTATGCCTTAAGATGATTTTATGATTTACCATATCATCCAGTTAATACATTCAATAATTTGATAAATTTATTCCTTACACATTTATTAATTAACATAAGTGAAAATATTTCATATTCTCAAATTTCTCATCTCAAAGAAGACTCCAATGAGCCTATCATATATTGTGTATTATGGTATAATACGATGATATCCAAAATGATTAATCCTATGTAAAATAAGGAATGTAAATACACGTTAAAATTGAGTTATCTTATAACTTTGCATTAACATATTATGTTCACAAATTTTATATCATTCACAAATTTATGTCAAATGGCTAAGAAAAGAGAGGTTAAGTTGTTGGAAATGAATAAGCTAAGGTATGTACCCAATCTAGTTTCTACTTATCATGAGAAGAATTTAAATAATATACCATGAAAGGTAAATCCAAGTTAAAACACAAATTATCTAAAAATGATATTGAATGAATTTTGTGAACCTACTCTATGTATTGTGTTATTTTATCCTCCCTCCAAGGAGACAATTTACCAACTTGTGAGAATCTCCTTTCAAGGTGTTACAAAATTTATTAGAATGTAACCTCATATCACTACCTATAATTAAGGAGGTTGATGTGAGTAAACCTATATCAAAATGATTTTTATTATTTTCATAAATAATTATGGAATACAACCAACATATGCATTAGTTTGAGACCTAAAATATAAGATTTGATAAATGATAACATCATTAATGTGGGTACATCTACCAATAATATAAAGGCACAACCAAGTGAGAGTAGATCAATGAATATATTCAATGATCCTTTCCATAACCATACAAGTAAAGAAATAATATATAAAATATAGGTGTATTACACATAATTCACATCCTCCATAGATTATTTTCATACTCATATAGAGGAACAACATCATTTAAATGAAATTATTATTAAACATCATATTTTAGTGCCATCTAGACCACTTGTCATGTTAAAAAATCATGAGATAGTTGTTGATGATTTTTATTTACATTATTTTCTCATTCAATCATATGTTGATCATCAACCTATACAAAGTGTCATGGTTGATAATGGGTCAAGTGTGAATATGTGTGATGTTACCATTATCTCTAATTTTGGATTCATATATAAGTATATACTTCCTAAAAAAAATTAATAAAGTGATTAAATAGATATGTTAATATATTTATTGGTGAAATCATATTACCACTATAGGTTGGTCCAACACATGTGGCCACTATGTTTAAATTATTACCCAGAAAGAATCTTTTATATGTTATTAGGATTTCCTTAAATTCAACAACTTGTGTAATACATTCTATTTTAAAAAAATATTTGAATTTTTTTTTCTAATGAGGCTATCATAGCTCATGATATTCCATATAAATACCCCTAATAGCTAGGGATTATTATTCCTAGACTATAGATATCAATTGAATAACCTAAAATTTTGTAACCTATTCAGATAATTCATAATAAAGTGGTCAACTTGATAAGGAGACATATCCTTTGAAATCAACTTAATCAATAGTTTGTCTTAGATTTTAGAGAGGCACTTTTTACTCTAGCATGTCCTAGATTGATATTCCATGGTATTAAGAGTGTCCCATAATGGACACCAACACAAAGTTTGTTGATGTGGGTCTTGTGCACACCCTTATATTTAATGAGGTATCCTATAATGTTTTAGGATCTAAATGGAGGTAAACTCTAGTCCATGACACATGTTATAATATGGGTTCAAAAACTAAGTGGTGTAATATTAGGGGGATTATATGTGTTAATCAGGGGTGTGTGTGGGTGAGTTAAACCTAACAAAGAAATTAAAACTTAGTTTAGTTATATGGATGGACCTTATTCTAAAATGGGTAGATATAAATTAAATAAACTCCAAAAAAGAGGTAAGGGTAGAGTAGAAAAGGAGGATCTATGATCTCAATTGATTACTTCCAAGGTTGGTTTATTTGTGGACAAGTATTTTGGAACTAATACTTTATGCTTGTAGTTATTACACACTCACGTAAAAACATAATTATGTAGTCTAGGAAGATGTAATATAGGGAAATCAAAGATATCAGTTAAATGTTTCTCCTTTTAGAGCATTTGCTTCACACCCTTACTTAGAAGATTATAACTTAGATTATAAAGGTATCTAGAGTAACTATTGCTCACACTTAGAATACTATATCAAATAAAACACTTCTGCATACTCTAAAAATTGAAATAGTCAACCTAATTAAATACATTCAATAATACTTACTAATTATTCAATAACTGTTTTACATTTTAAACTAATAGATATTTAGTGATAACAAAATGAATTATCCCTAATTGTCACACACTTTCAATTATTGAATCAAACACCCAAGTAAATAAAATAGTTAATTACACAAAACTAGTATACAAATGCATCTACATAGTTATATGCTAATAAAAAATGTCTTCTTGTATTCATAATTCTCCAACCCCACTTTAAAATTATGGATTTACATCTACAAATAGACTTGGGGAGGGGTCACCTCATCATCCAAGTTCATGCAAAACTCTAAGTTACATGTTAATAATCAAAATGATGGTTTTATGTTGATGTTAAAAATTTCATGTATAATGATAATCGATCATGATCATGTCCAAAAATATATTCACCCACAATACTTCATGCAATGTGTGTATTATTATTACAAACTAGTTAGGCTAACTACCAAATGTATACATGAAGTATGAATAAACTATAGTTATATTGACTAATAATACATACAAAATTAACTTTAGATAACTAAGGCTTATTCAAACATGATGACTGCATGGTTTAAATTTTCATGATAGAAGACATTGAATTTAAAGGTAGAGTTAAGCTTAGAGGTGGAGTCAAGATAGAAAGTAGAGTCAAGATATAAGAGACAACCTTAGCCTTATTTTTTTGACCAATTCTTTGTAAAATTTTAAATTGACCACTTATTAAAATATAATAATTTACATGTTAAAAAGACATGGCTAATGTACCTTATTTGCTTGCTCCAATAATCATGCATGTTGAACCTTGGTGTCTCTAAATTGACCTAAAATATTTCAACTTCTATAAATTTCTTTATTAAAAAATTTAGCTCCATCTCAATGTATTTTAGTGCTATCCTTTGAGTATTTTGTTTCACATTAGCTAAAGCTTGCTAAAGGATCTGATCAAAATAGGCTATACTTATTAATTTACTTGTAGAGTCTCTAGCCTGGGGAAGTTTTAATTCATCTAAAATCTGAAAAATCAACTTCTCATGTTATATGAATTTTGGGATTATGGCCTTTACACTTACAACCCACTCTTTTGCCTCTTGCATTTGCATGATAACTAAATTAAGGGCATTTGATGCCTTCAATGGTGTCATCAAGTTCAAATGGTTGTAATCCTTATTTATTGTGTACAAAACAAGAAATTTCATTTTGTTTTCATCTTATAAATAATTTAAAAAAATGGATATTTTAGTAATATGAGGAGGTAATTCATCTCTCATTGATCCAATAACATCTAGGATATTTTATAAAGTTGAGGCTATGCTCATGACATTTATCTTAATTTATCTAGGATCATGAAAAATTTGTTGTTGTTCCTAGACTTGATCTAATTCTTACTATATCTCTCTTCTAGCTTGTTCAGTCCCATCATGAAGTTATATCAAACCTTCTTTATGTGTTTCCAAATAAGATATAAAATATTCATTTTAATGAGACTAGCCTAGTCTCCTATTGTTTATCTTAGATAGAGAGAAGATATATTGTCTCTCTTCTAAAATTATGCCCTTTCTAGAATCAAATTTGATCTTCATCTTCTTGAATATTTGGATAGTCCTTGTAAATTTGTCAAAGATTGAACTTACAGTGGAAAAATCAAATATTGTTATATTTTGTCTTTGGGAGGCTTGCTCTTCCAATTCTATGGCCCACTATGGGATCACCAACTAAGTGGAGTCAATTAGCTGAGTGTCCTTGGTAGTAGTCTTAGTCAACATGTCCCTTGTAGATTGCCTTAATGATTTTGTATTTAAGGGGTATGGTAGTGATGGATGAATTATCTTAGATTAGTTAATACCACCAAACTAGGGTATTGGATGGACTATGTATTCAGGGTTCTTCTTCCCATACTTCTTAAATGAAATTATAGTAGTGGTCTAGATAGGACTAAAAGATGGCATTGGCAAGCTTAATTGGGTAGAAGACACATGTAATTTTTCACTTTCCATGGCTCCCCTAGTCTTCTTAGTATGAACCCTTTTAGAATTAAGGGAAGCTGATGGAATGGTGATAGAGGTAATGCTAGTGGAAGTGGAGACAACTTGTGATAAAAAATTAACTAGAACTAAATAAATAGTTAGGTTTATAGATATAATAGGAATATAATGAACAAATTCAAACTTAGAAACCACTAGGGATGGTATGACATATAGAATAAGAGAGATAGGATCAAATGAACTAAAAATCATGTGAGAAACAATTGATACAAATAGAATTGTAGAAACAATGGGAACTAAAAAGATAGTTAAAGCCATATCCTCACATGATTTATAAACCTTTAGTGGTGATTTTATTTTTTCTCCTTAGAGGCTTAGGACATTGAATCCTTGTAATTATTCCTTCTCATCTTCATCAATAGGCTCACTTCCTGTAGATTGTTTTTATTTCTACCTAGGTCCTATTGATGCCTCTAGTTGTATCACAGGTGCTCTTAGTGTATAAAGAACACTTCTTTATTTTATAATTCAAATCATGAGTAGCAAGTTATGGTAATATAGTTACCCATGATGAAATAAAAATAGAGTAATAAAAAATTCATCAATATTTATATTGATTAGTGATTTGGAGCCACCATGTCCAATCCTAGTGAAATAAAATATATTTAACCTACTATTATTGAATTTGTGATTAGTTTATAAACTAAACACTAATCTAAATGAATATTTATAATGAAGCTTAAACTAAAGTTATTTGATTTAAGAAAAGGAGAAAAAGGAAGAATATGGTAGAAATAAGGTGTTCTAATTCTTAGTCCAAACATTATGACAACTCTTAGATTTTATCAAGACATACATTCAAACTAATGCATGGCATGAAATAGATATAACATAGATCTAACCATGTATCAAGAAATTATCTAAGGAAGGATGGAATAATGCAAATAAGAAATTAGATTCAATTTAAATATTTACTTCATAAGCAAATTTCATTATCACATCTACAAGATAAGCAAGGGAAATGAAATTAACCTAAGATCTTTCAATTAACTTAGCATAAACATAAGTTAACAACTCTGAATTCACATATGCACATCAAGAGTCAATGAAAACCAATCAAATATAAACATCTAATTAGATAATTGAGAAATCACCCATAATAATAAACACATAAACAAATATTAGACAATATTTTTAGAATTCCTTGCTCGTATTAATTACCCAAAGTTTAGATAAAGTATTTTGCTCAAAAATTTCTCTTTATTTTATAAAATGGTAATACTACCTTTTATAAGATGCTAAGGTAGTACACAAATTAGTCATGAGATTAGAAATGTACAAAGGTAAGGATAGTTATCCATTTTATAAAGTTCTAAAATACATTCCTCTTTCCAAAGTGGATTGACCTATAGGCAAATGTGATAACAAACTAACACATGCCTTAACAAAATGAATATTCTATTTTTGAATATTACAAAATTTCTTAACAAATAGAATATTATTAGTTAATTGGTGGGCCCTATGTTGAATAATTACACTATTGTTCTTAAATAATCTTTATGGATTTTTGATGTTGTTCATCAACCACTTTCAGGTTGATAGCTAGCTCTAAGAGGTAATCTCCTCATAGTCTACCAAGTCATCAAAATATCTATCATTCCTAGCCATTACTTCTTGATACTTCTTGCCTCAGAAATTTTCTCTTCTATAGTCAGGATCATGCCCATGACACTACTATTGTCATTCCTATATTATCCCTAACTCTTGGTCATGACTTATTACATAACCAAGGTGATGCTATGATTATACTCATCATCTACAATGATGCCCAGGGATCTAAGTGTGGTAATCATGGCAAGTATGGTTCCAAAAAACAACTCAATTCTACTTATCATTTCCTTATCATCCCTTAAGACCCTCTCCAAGTTTTTCAACCAAGTACTCATACCTTGGATCTTGTCAACAATTATTCCAATAATTTCATTGAAATGGGATTGGATGATGGTCCTATATCTAGGAATATAGTCCTCTACTAGTATGTTGATTAGATCATTGATTTTTTCCTTTGAATTCTACCATTAGGATATTGAAACCTTCGCTACTACATCTAGGTGGGCCAAGGGACTCTGCCTTCACGTCATTTCCTTAAAGGAATTGAACATATCATGAAAATATGACTCAAACATCTTTATCATTTCTTCAAGAAATGACAAGATAACCTGTCTCAATATTTTATTTTTTCTTCTATAGGTTCTCTATCTTTTGATACAGGCCTTTGATGCTTTATTTTACTTGGGATGAATGGGCATTAGCTATTCCAACTATGTCTTCTTCACAGATTATGTGTTCACCAGGTGCTTGACCTCCTGCTAGAGTTAAGACCATAAAAGGTTCAACTCTTAGAAAATTAAACTCCAAATTCCCAACCATGGTCTTCTTTGTAGTCACTCTCTCTAGGCTAGCTATCTCTAGATTGATCTGCACACTTACTAATGACTTTGTGATCTTTGAAGGTTTTAGGCCTCCATCTGTGTGCTACTTGAGGCTCCATGGGTTTTTACTTGAGTGCTACTTAACCCACCAAGGGTGGTCATAATTATTTCCTCTTATTATTTTATTAGAGACACTATCCATGGCTTCAACTCATCATCAATAGTTATGTTAAATGTCTAGGTCATGGCCCATGAAAGCTAAAATGTTGGAATAATTTGAATCTTCCCATAAATGAACCATTCAAGGATTATGGTCCCATGAATGGGATTCTTGTTAATGAATAAGTTAACCTCACTTAAAGGATGGGTGAAGGTTATCTTTAGCTTCTTCTTTATAACTATGACCAATTCCAACTTATCCTTCCTCTTGTATAGGGGTGCAAGTGGAACTAGGTCTAGAGCTATCTCCTTCCCCTTTTGTTGTTCTAGTTCCTTAGTTTGGGCTAGGGGCTCCTCAATTTCTTATTATTCTTCATCTGACCCATATGCCTCAATAAGCACTCTATGCACATCCTCCACTATCTCCCTAGGACTTAGTGTAATGATGTTAAGGAACTCAATTGGGAACTCTGGCCTTTTAGGTTGGGCTGAAGATAAGGTCCCCTCACCAGGTCTTTCTTGTAATTTCTCCTTCCTAGGTCCTTATGCAATTGGTGCTTGAGGTTTTTATAGTGGTTGATCTAGAGGGGGATTATAAGAGGGTCCAGTTAATAAGTGGTATTATAGGGGCCCCATATACCATATCTCACTAGGTTTCTCATCTCTAGCTAGCCTGGGCTCAAGCCTAATATCGTGCTTCTTCAACCTGACCAACACTTCTATGAAATTTGTGGCCTTGATATAAATCATGTCATGAACACTAAGCCTATATTCATAGGTGTAGTTCATTTTTCTTATTTCAAATGTTTTTTGACCCTATCATGAGGATCTTACTACCTCAAATCATCTAATTTTAAGTTGAAGGAGTATTTATGTTTGGTGATGACATCCACATGATCCCAATTTTATAGTATATTCTTGTTAATGGTCAAATGAAAGGGGTGAAGGATTTCTTTCCTTTTCTACTTGAACATGCCATCTATACCATTAAAGAGTTGGCATGCAACCTCTTATTATACCAATATGGTTAGCACATGCACTAGTAGTTTGAGGGGTTAAACTAATGTCCCTTTAATTCTTATCACTATGTAATCTAGATACAACTAGATATCTCCAATCAACTCCACATAATTATTGTCTAGAGGGCTGACCCTACCTATGGGGATCCCTATAATAGCTTCTATGAAATATGGATATACACAATCATAAATAAATTGTACATTCTGTCTATATTTGAATATGTGCAATTTGGAATAGTGATGGGAAATAGTGTGTCTCCCATTAGGTGACCAATTACTAATGTTAGGGATCTTGGTAGCAACCAAGAGGGAATATAGAAGATAGTACATCATGAAGAAGTGGTTATTGGTTTTCTCCTTAATGGCTAACAATTTTTGTTTCAAAAAAATGTTAATCATCTCACCTATTATGGGAGTGAGTCCCTTTTCTACCATGAAGTATACATAAGGCACCCAGATCTTATTAACAGTGTGTAGAAGGGGCTCTAGATAATATATTTAACAAGGTTATTATTACTCTAAGCCCTTCCCTCAATTAAAAAATTAGAATCTTCTTGGTGGGGTCTTGAATTACATGGGTTACAATGAGTAGCCATGGGGCAAGGATAGTGTTCAAGTCATTCTTACTAGTCCATGCTCTAATTGTAAACATGTCTACCTAGGGCTTGTATAGCTTGTAGTATCTTTCAAATATGAGAGGGGAAATATATGCTATTTTTATGAAAGTATGTTTATAAACTATCCAATCCTAATAAATTTTACAATCTATGAAAATGGTGGTAATAACATCAATAGAGTGCAATACCTCAAGTTTTATAGGAGCATAGTGGAGACTAGTCATCTCAATGGAGACTAGATCATTGTACCTTTGGAGGATTGTGGAATTTTTCTATTCTTCCCTTATGATGGCTTGCATATCTTTAATAGTCTATAAAATCTTGAACCAATTTTTGCTTCCTATGTTTAATCCTACAACATCAAATTTAGTATCCTTGAATACTCTTCCCTCATTATCTTAATCTAAATAAAACTATGTGCCATCCTTTTATTGCTGCCTCCAAGTTGCCATGACTATGAAACTTGAAAATGGCTCACTAATGGTCTTCAAGTAGCCTCTAGATTAGTTTTATCTTGCTCAAATAACAATTAGGATCTTTCTAGCTTGACTATGATTGATTAGAGTTTAAATTAGGGCTTTTTGTGGAGGCTAGGGCTTCTTTATAGATTTAATGGCAAAGTTAGCTCCTTAGGATAATTCATGCCTTGGGTTTGATTAAGACCCTTGTATTTATAACTTTGCCTTTTTGTGGCCACCAAATCTTTGATTTTGTCATTTTGTGCTTATATGGTGCTTGTGTGGCAAATTTTATGGCATTTTCATAAATACTTTAAAGTAACTAGTCATTGTCTTTTAAATCCTTCTTTTGCTTTATTTTCTAGGGGATCGATGCAGACTATTGATCAAGATCCTAAGGGTTACATGTTATTGGTTATCTTTGTATTAGGCTCAATGGTTGTGCTACATGGCACCTTCACAAGCATCTTAGGATCTACATTTTATTAGTTAGTTATCACCACATGTCAATCCTAGAGGCCTTTAGGAGTCTGATTAGATAGTTTTTATCAATCACACTCCATTTGATCGAATTGATCAAATTTGATCCTACAAGATACATGAACTTTAATTAGCATCAAGATATAAAAGAGATAGGCTAAGTACTTTAGACTAAAGTTTATTTCATGTTAATAAACATGACATAGAATTTAGGTTAAAATATTTATGCTAAGATTTAGAAAACATAAAGGGGTCTCCCCAGATGATAAGTAGACTTAATGTAAGGTTTCAACCTAGGTTTTTATCATGTTAAAAAAACATGATAAAACTTTAGGTTAAAAATTTTAAGTTAATTTTTATGGAATAGGGATGAAATATAAGTATTTATCCTAAGGTTTATTTTATTTAAATAAATGCAATTAGAAGCTTAGGATAGAGAATTAGATTAAGTTTATGTTTATAGATATTTAGACCACAAGATCATTGTATCATTAAATTTCAAAGACCCTAAGTACTTTACTTTATCATAACATTTTAAAGTATATTCTTACATTTAAGAAAGATGATTGATGAGCAAAAATTTAATGGACTCATAGAAATCAATGATGGCCTTATGGTCATTAAATGATGTTCATGAGAATGTTAAATTTAAGTTCATGAAGTTCATAGGTCCATAGATTATAGATTTAACATGCTCCATCCAATCATTTGGTCCTGATCAAGTGCAAGCCAGTGATCAAGGTATGAGCATATGCTACCATTGGTCCCTATAATCATGAAGAAGATTGAGTTATCTTATGGATAAATGTGTATGTAAATTAGACTAAGTAAAATCCTAAGTCTTCAAAGCATAATTAATGGGTCCCTTTGAATATTATAGTCATGACCTAATGTTTTAGCCTAATGTTTAATCCTTAGGGTAAAAACTTAGGTTATGTATAATTTTTAATGTACTAGGCCCTTTTAAATCTAAGATCAAACATGAGAGTGCCATGTGGTAACTCCATGGGAATCCTTAGCTTTTGACTCTGTTTGACCCCTAAGAAGGGTTTTTATAGCATTTATAGAGATTTAGGTTCTTAAGATGGTGACACTTATCATCCTAATGGGGGTTTATTAAGCCTTTGACATTTCAACTAGAAATTTTCTCTATTAGATATTTTTAAGGCAAGTAGGCATATATCATTGATCACAATCTAGATGCTTGAATAAGATTATCTCTTTTTATATGTTTTATCCTAAGGTTTTTTTGTATTAAAAAAATACAATGAGACCTTAAGGTAAAACTTAGTCTAATTCAAAGTTTAATAAAGGGGGACCCATTTAATCTTGAAGATGATCATGCATCATTCGATCTTCGGTCCTGCTTACATGTGGATCATTGATCATCATCTATGTGATCATGTAGGAGTAGTTTTATGGATCAAGGTTTTAGATTCATCAGGTCTCCTTCACACTATTTGATCATATTCCATGATGAAGCAAGAGTTGTTGATCCTATAAAGAGGCTAGATGCTTAATTTAGGGCTCAAGTCGATATGGAAACTTAGTCTAATGTTTTTAATACTAAGGTCTCATTCATTTTAATAAACATGAATGAGGCCTTAGGACTAATAATTTAGGCTAAGTATGTAATAAAAGGGACCCTGTAACATAAATAATGAGACCAAGATAGGAACATAGAGGACCTTATAAACATAAATGTTAGGCCTTGCAAAAGTAAAGAGAACAAAAGGGGTAAATATAAAGGGACCAAGTATAATCTTTTAGGTTAAGGTTTGGTCATGTTAAAAAACATGACCAAGCCTTCATATAAAAATTTAGGATTAATTATAAAGTAAATTTGAAATGTTTTCACCAAATTTCTCCCATTGAATCTAAATTTCAACCAAGGGTCTAAGCTAAGGTTTCCTGAAGGAGAGTTTCAGAGTGTGAATCCAATTGTGAGTTCTCAAATACCAAAGGCTAGTGAAAGACTGAATGAGGATAAAACTATGAAAATCCTAGCATGATCCATTAATAATAGCTCCATGAAACCTAAAACTTAAGACACAAAGGCCAATTTTTAACAACATTAGGTAGGGGTAAAGTAAAACCATGAACAAATGGACCATCTTATCAGACATGGATGATATTCAAATTATAATAACATGTAAAATATCAAAATTTTAGTGTAAAGGTTCAAAATATGCACAAAGGTCCCTATTTTTAGAAATGGGGGTATGTTGACCTTAACAAATGGTAACTTCTCATGGAAACATATCAATATGTTAGAACTTAGAGACTTTGGTTCAGACAAATAACTAGGTTACTTATTCCACTTTATCAATGCCATTATCAAGATCAGTTCATGGTTGAAACAAACCTTGCACATGTAGAATTAGGATCAAGCATCAAGACATAACCATGCTATGTGTGTTCTTTGATTTTACTTACTATTTGCCATGAGATTCATGGGATAAATCTTAGGTTTCATGCCTTTAATCATTAACATTGACTCAGAGCATGTTTATATATTCAATAAGAATCATGCTTATAGTTTAAGGAAGGCTAGGGCATTGTTTTACTGCTAATCAAGAATCCATATCCTTGACAAATATGCCTTTGGATATACTCATGGACTTTCTCCACTATCATCTAGGCATCCATAGCCTTAGTGGAGATTACCATAATCACCTTTGCTTGAAAATATTTTTATTTTGTAATAAGTTCTTATTTTTTGTATTTTGGGCCTTTTAAGCTTTCAAAAAGGTTGGGAACTAGGGTAGCTAGGTTTAAATATTTAATTAAGTGTCTGATCATCAAGTAATCACTTATGGTTGCAACATTTATCCCAATCAAGTATGTTTGTTAAGTGTAAGCATGAATGTACCTTAATAGATCAAGCTTTCATTTTATATATAGAATTCTTCTTAGAACCAAGTTTAAATTAAGACAATATTTAAGGTCTTATGGAATGGCTAACATATCCATCAATCCTTACTAGTTTCTTTAAATTATAACATAAAGTTATATCTCAAATCTATGGCCAACATATGCATGAGGTTCATACCAGTATTCATAAACTTCTAGAGTTTCAAGAAAACTAAGTATGAGATGAGGGATGTCCAAAAGGACTTATTGGAAACAAGGAATAAAACAAAAAAAAGAAAACACACAACAAAAAGTAGCAAAGTAAGAAGCAATATATATATATATATATATATATATATATATATATATATATATAATAATGTAAAAATAAGAGATAGGAAGGAAAGAGATGAAGGAAAGTAATTAGCCTACCTAAATCAACTCTAACCATCTTACATATTTACTCCATGAAGATCCCAAGAGGAGAAGTAGAGAAGTAATGATTGAGATACTACCTATTAGTGGGTGGTGTGATTTATACTCCTTGTAGATCTTTTAGCTTGAAGGTGTTATCTCCAAGTGTATCTACAATCTGATAGGGGCCAATATCCATAGAGGTGTGAACTTTCCATGTTTGTCTTTAAGTTCAAATGTTTTCTCCCAAAGAAGAACCAAGTCTCCTTATCTGAACACCTTGATCTTTGATTTCTTGTCAAACCACCTCTTTATTATAGTTTGGTGCCTACTAAAGTTATAAAAATATACTTCTCATGCATCTTCCATTTGAATAATTTCCAATAGTCTTGAGCTTGTAAATTCTTGGTCTTCCTCCATATAATTTTACATAAACTTGTAAGTTGACAGCTTGAGTGTGATGGGGAATATGGGCCATTGGACATATACCAGTAAGAAGGGAGATGCTTTAAGATCCTACTTGAATCTTGTTCTATCTTCACAAAGGGCATACTTGAGAAGCTTATGCCAAATTATAAGTTTATCTACAACATAATTCTTGATGACTTTCATCAAGATTTTATTTTTTGACTCAGATACTTCATTACCTTGAGGATAATGGTTAGATGAAAAATTGAGAATAATGTTGTTGTCATATACTCATTTTGTCATCTCTATGGATATAAATTTTTAACCACTATGACATAGCAAAGAGACTGGTGTCTTAAATTTGGTATATATGTTTTCTTATAAAGACTTGATCACTTTTTTTGTTTTGCATTATTTGATGGCTACTACCTCAGTCCACCTAGTGCAATAATCAGTAGCTGTCAAAACATACTTGTGACCTTCTAATGAGTTGGGGTTGATTACCCCTATAAAGTCTAGTTTGCACTGGGAAAAATGTTTGTTAATCATGATTGGTTGTAAAGGCATTATTACCTTTGAATCCTTTATGTTTAAGATCTATAATGAATGTCATTCCCTCACATGTCTATGCACATCTTCAAAAATGGTGGGCCAATAATAACTAGCCTTAAGGATCTTATGGGTTGTTGTTATACCTTATGGATGCCCACTTCCATAATTCTCATGGAAAGTGTTCATTACCTCAGTAGCTTTTCTATTACAAATACATCTAAGGTACATACCTTCAAAGTTATTTCAGTATAGGACTCCATTTTTTTTAGGTAGTGAGATGCCTTGAGCCTTATATATTTTATTTATTTCTTATTTAGTCCTATAGGACAAGTTCCATTAATTACAAAATTAATTATGGGATCATATTAGTCATTAGGCTGAAAATTATGTTGATCAACTTGCATGATACTTAGATTAGGGCTAGTATTAGAAACCATCTGAATAAGACCTTAACATCTTACCAGTTTTGTAGTTTTCATCTCTATGTCATATTATTAAAGGATATACATCTACTTACCTCTTCACTCTCCAAGCTCACATTGTCTCAACATTAGCTTAATAGCCGGGTTTGGTAGAATGACATGCACTTTGTTCCTAAGAATGTAGTGCATAAATTTTTTGATGACCTTAACTAATGCAAAATATTATTTATCAGCTAAAGGATAAATTAAATCAACATTTTTCAAATTATTTCTCATAAAATAAATTGGATGGTCACATCCCTCTATTTCTGAGTCAAAATAGTAGAAATAGTGTCATCAAAGGAAAAAGAGTAGAGATAAAAATCTTTTTAAAAGTTTGGACTTATCAAGACTAGAGCTTGGTTGATTTATCTTTTAATATCTCCAAAGGCCTTCTTTGACTCCTCACTCCATGAGACTTTAACATCCTTATTTAACATACCATTCAATGGTTTGACAATCTCTGCAAAGCTAGAAATGAATTTGATCACAAAGTTTATTTTACCAAAAAATGATTTCAATTCTTTTCTATTATTGGGAGGTTATATCTTCTATATAGCTTCCACTCTTTCAAAATGAATAGAGATTCCATATTTAGTGATATCATGGCCTTAGAATTTACCATTAGTGACAAAAAATATGCTTTTCTTAGGGTTGAGGGAAATTCCATACCTTATATACCTTTCAAATACCTATTGTGAATTCATGAAATGGTCCTCCCTATTTTTAGAGAAAATAGTTAGATCATCCATGTAAATTATAATTCACTTACCAATCAATCCCTAGAAGGCATGGTCCATGGCCCTTTGAAATTTGGATCCTATGTTTATCAATATAAAATTTAGTCTTTTTAGGAGAAGGTACCCCAATTAGTTTTGAATGTTGTTTTAATTTTGTCTTCCTTGTATACTAACACCTAATTTTACCTTAAAAATCCATCAAGAAAACACATCAGGGCTAAACCAAAAAAAATTTGTATTACTTGGTGAAGAGAGGGAAGAGGATGATTATCCTTTTTAGATGCTCTATTTAGATTTATAAAATTAATACATATTCTAATTTCACCATTATTATTCCTAATTGGTACTAAATTGGTGACCTAAAGAGAGTGTTTAATGGGAAATACAATTCTAGCATCTAAAAAACTCTTGACTTCTTTGAAATTCATAGGTTCTAAGACTAGATTTACAGGTCTCTAATTCTAACTAAAAGGTTTGAAATTATATTTTAGAGGTATGGTATGGGTGATTAATATTGGATCAAAACTCTTTAAGTCATCATATAACCAAGCTATCACATCTTTTTATTTTGTCAACAATTCTTTGGCTCTTTCATTTTCAACACTTGTACAATCTTTTCCAATGTTGACTAGTTGAGGTTGATCTTGAGGCCCAACATCAACTACATTTTAATCATTTCCAATCACTTTTGGAACCTTAGAATATTTAGCTATCTTATCTTGATCAATAATCTTTCTAAGGTAATCATCCCCTTGGGGATCTTGTTGTCATTCAGTTGAATGACTTTGCCATCAAACTTGTTCTCAAGGGTGGTCTCATTAGCTTCATCAATGATTTGAGCCTCAAATGCCCTTGAACTAGTCATGAAGTTTAGGATCCATTGATCATCACTAAAGACCTAAAAATTTTTTATGTTATCTAGGATATAAGGGCAAGGTATCATATCAATACTAAAGTTTGGTGAATTTTGGTCAGGTATGAGATTAGCTATAGTAGAGGCTAGCACATCAGTAGCTTTATTTTATTCCCTAGGGATATAAACAATATTGGAGGCATTAAAATATTCTACCAGATCCTAGACTCTAAATTTTTACCTCTTGAGGTATGATAGTTTGCACTGATACTTACTTCTTACCTGAGTGACTACTAGTTTTGAATCACCATAAACTAGTAGTTCGTTGACTTTTTTTTATGTCAAATTATAGACCTAAAATGAGATCCTCATATTTTTCAAGGTTATCGATGCAAGGAAATTTTATCCTATAAGATGCATGATATTTATTACCAATAGGATGATCTAGAAAAATGCCTACCCCAGATCCATGTTTATACCTAGCCCCATCAAAATGCATCTTCTATAATCTAGGAAAAGTATGAGAAGCTTTAGGATCACATACTTTGGTAGTTTATAGAGTGAAAAATCCTAAATCAAAATCAATTATGTTGACCCTTTCATTCATAGAATTATATTCAATGATCATGTGTTTCATTATTGGCTCCCTTTTAACTCTGATCTTGTTTGGAACTCCTTTTTGAGATATTAATAGGTGTGAACAATCTATGGATATATATCCATTTAGAACTTATGTCCATTTTATACTTTAAAGTAGCCCACATGCATAAGGGATATATACTACTTAGATATCTATAAATTATTTGAATCTTAGCTCAAAAGCCAATTTAATGTTGACATACAATAATTCTCTAACCACCTTGACTGTAGACTTATCTAATTATGTGAAAATCCTATTATAATTAATGGGAGTTGAACCAAGATACTTATAAACACCTACAAGCATAATATTTTTAGAGGCACCAAAATACAAAAAATAGTTATGCAAGTTCTTACCAAACATTCTAACTATAATCAAGAAGGATGGGGACTCTATTTTAGCTTTGTACATATATACATTTGCATTATCAATCTTGGACATCTGGTTAGACTTCTTGGACAAGGATTCTATAATAGATCTCTTTGCTTAATTATCTATGTCAGTTCATGTAGAGTAATATTATCTTTAAATTTCTTCATGTCTTCTACAATATTATAACCAGTCTCATTAGAATAATTGGAAGTATTAATGTTAGGCTTATAAGTAATTCCCTTTGGAGGCTCTGGATTGTTGTCTGCAGTGATATCCAGAGGAGTACCAAAGTTGTTTAGAGGAGTAGTAGTAGTAAAAGGATTCCTCTATTATTTGTTTCTTAGAGGATGTGTCTTCTTCAAGAACTATTGGAAGGCATGAACTTCTTCAGAAACACCATCAATTTCATTTTCTTCTTGGAAGGGGAAATCAAGTGTTTCCACCATGAAGGTTTAGTTAATAGGCTTAGATCTTAAAGTACCTACACCATTATATTTGTTATGTACCACCTTAAAAGTGTCCAAATATTATTGAAATGCTTTAAAAAATTCAATGCAGTCAATCTCACCATACTTATAAATATAATGGACTCTACAATAATCAGGTAAAGGAATATCAATAAGATTAATATCCATAGTCTTCTTTTCATATGCTAGTTCACTATTCTTATTTTTGTGTAAGCTATCATTATTAAAATTATTATTGGGCCTATTCAATATTTATACTGAGAAGTTATAACATAATTCTCTCTAGTATTACCAACTTTTTTTTGCAATTAAAGGAAGTTAGTGTTTAGCTTTTGGACCATTTTTATAATGGATTCATTCTCATTTTTAAGGGTTTCTGAATTATGAACCTAGTTTTTATTGGTATCAATGGCTGGTACCAAGGCCCTTTGATCATTTTTATTAAATATATTGGTAGTAGGTTGATTAAATAACCCTAAATTTGGGTTAATAACAACATGTCTTAGAGGCAATTGGTTTAGATTTGGGAGATAGTTGAGAGTAGGTGCATTCTAGTTATTATTAGGAAAGAAATTCAATGTAGGCATATATGGATTAAAATTTGGGATATATTAGGCCATCTAAATTTGATTTTGTATTTTATTTTTTAATTATCACAACCTTATCATAGGCTAAATTCTGTGTGTTCATAGGAACTACAGCCCTCTTTATGAATATTGCAGTCATGGGATCAAGAACATCTTTGTAGATTTCCAAGGCTAACACCTGATTAGGTTTATAAAGGTTAATGGTTATATTTTACATATTATGGAACCTAAAATTAAAATATATTATAGGTTCATTGGAATCCCTTTTGAGGGTGGTAAATTATTGGTACAAGACATAAAGGCTAATGATTTTTCCTAACTAGTTAATGAAAATGTTATTAAATTCATCTTAAGTGGTAATGTAATTGTCATATATGTTTAGGAGCCATTCATATGTAGAGTCCTTAAATATTAAAGGAAAAAACCTACATGATAAATCTTCATGAGAAAAAATTAAAAATCTTAATATAACTTTGAAGGATTTAACATGTTATTTTTCTATCATGATACCACTAGGACTAAAAGTTATCAAATATTTTTTTGGATTGTGAGGAAGCTCATGAATCACACCTTGAATGTTAATAGAAGAGACTCCTAACCAAGCCATACTTTTATTAAGGTCAAATTTAGTATTACCTTGGAGTGGTGAAGTCGGTAAAGACTTCGAATCTCTATGTTTACCTTTGTCTCACCTAGATTTCCTATGGATGTCTAGTTCCAACAGAGGTTCTCTTATTTTTTAATGTGATATTATCTAAATTCTTAGAAATTCTAGATTGAGGACTTTGGATCTTACTTGAAATATTATGTTTCAAATCAACTTTTATGAGGAATAGGGATTAGACTTGCACATTAAGAAATTTTATAAAGATTCATATAAAGAACAACAAAGGGTGTTAACCTTGAACTAAGTTAACTCAAAGATGTGTCTTATTATGTAACTATGACCAATATTTATAACTCTAAGTTAAGATAAACTTAGATCCATAAAATATATTTTAATCCTTATTCAAAACAAGCTATTCTAACCTCAAATACTTTGGATTCTCAAATCTCAAGCTATCTTTACCAGAAGTAAACATGTATCCTCAAAGACTCTTAATATTTGTCTAAAATTAGCACAAATATGGGTCAAAGAACAAAAATATTGATGATATTTATAATTTTGAGAAAATAAATTATGCAAATGTGTAAAGATAACACCAATATTTGACCAAAACACACCAAAATTAGCAAAGATCCTATAAATTCACAAGGAGCCCTCTTTCTAGTGCCAATGGAAGATTGTTCTTATTGATGCCTCTAGATTTATCATAGGTGCTCTTAGTGTCTAAAGAACATTTCTCATTTTATAGTTTAGGGAATTCAAATCATGAGTAGTAGGTAATGGTAATTTGGTTACCCATGGTGAAATAGGGGTAGAGTAATAAGGGGTTCCACAATATTTGTATTGATTGGTGGTTGGGAGACACTATGTCCAATCCTAGTGAAATATAAGATATCTATGCTACTATCACTAAATTTGTGATCAAGTTATAAACTAAAGACTAATCTAAATTAATATTTATAGTGAAGCTTAAACTAAAGTGATTTGATTTAAAAAAATGAGCAAAAGGAAGAGTGGGGTATAAATAAGGTGTTTTGATTTTTAGTCCAAACATTATGACAAATCTTAGATTTCATCAATACATACATTCAAACCAATACATGACATGAAATAACAATAACACAGATCTAACCATGTACTAGGAAATTATCTAAGAAAAAGATGAAATAATGTAAATAAGAAATTATATTCAATTTAAAGATTTACTTCATAAGAAAATTGCATTAGCACATCTACAAGAGAAGCAAGGGAAACAAAATGAACCTAAGATCTTTCAATTAACCTATCATAAGCACATGTTAATAACTCTACATTCATATGTGCACATTAGGAATCAATGATAACCATTCACATCTAAACATGTAAATAGATAGTTGAGAAAACATCCATAATAGTAAACACACAAACAAATATTATATAATCTTCTTATAATTCCTTGATTTTATTAATTGCTCAAAGTTTACATAAAGTCTTTTCCTCAAAAATTTATCCTTCTTTTACAAAATGGTACTACTACCTTTTATAGGATGCTAAGGTAGTACACCTGTCAATCATGAGATTAGAAATGTATAAAGGTAATGATAACTATCCTTTTTATGAAGCTATAAAATACATTCATCTTTCCAAAGTGGACTGACTTATAGGAAAATTTGCTAAATAACTAGCACATGCCTTTACAAAAAGAATATTCTAATTTTGAATATTACAAAATTTCTTAATAAATAGAATATTATTAGTTATCCAGTAGGCCCTGTGTTAAAACAATGCCCTGTTATTCTTGAAGAATCTTCACAACTTTCTAATGTTGTTCATTGACCAACTAGATCTAAGAGGTACTCATCCTCCTAATCCACCAAGTCATCAAAAAATATATTATTCCTCACCATTTCTTCTTTGATACTTCTTATTTTAAAAATTTTCTCCTTCATAGTTAGGATAATGCCCATGACCTTGTTATTTTTATTCCTAGAATACCCTTACTCTTGATCCTAACCTCTTACATAACCAAGGTGAACCTATGCTTTTACTCATTATCTACAATGATGCCCAGGGAGTTAAGTGTGGTAGGCATGACAAGCATGGTTGCAAGGAATTTATCAATTCTACTTATTAGTTCCTTATCATCCCTTAGGACCCTCTCCAAGTTTTTAAGCCAAGTACTTAGACCCTAGATCTTATCAATAATTATTCTCATAATTGCAATCAAATGGGTTAGGTAGATGATCCTAAAACTAGGAATTTGGTCCTCCTCTACTATGAGGATTAGTTCCTTAATTTTTTCCTTTGAATTTTTTCATTGGGATATTGAACCCTTGGCTACTACATCTAGGTGAGACAATGGACTCTGCCTTGTCTTCATTTCCTATAAGGAATTGAACATATCATGAAAAGATGCCTCAAACATTTTTATCATTTTTTTAGGAACTAACAAGATAACCTGTGTCTTAAGATTTTCCTTTTCCTTATATAGGTTCTCTATATTTTGATATCAACCTTTGATGCCTAATTTTAGTTGGGTTGAATGGGTATTAGCTATTATAACTATGTCTTCTTCATGGATTGGGTGTTCACGAAGTGCCTAGGTTAAATGGGCATTAGATAGTCCAACTATGTCTTCTTCATAGATTGGGTGTTTACCAAGTTCCTAACCTCCTACTAGAGTTAATCCCACAAAAGGTTCAAATATTTTAAAAATGAACTCCTCATTCCCAACCATGGTCTTATTTGTAGTCACTATCTCTAGGCCTATTGTCTCTAGATTGAATTACACAATTACTGATGACTCTGTGATCTTTGGATGTTTTGGGACCTCTTTTTGTGTGTTGCATGAGCCTCCGATGGTTTCTACTTGAGTGATAATTAAACCCCCAAGGGTGGTCATCCTTCTTTCCTCTTATTCTTTCATTAAAGCCACTATCCATGGATTTAACTCATCATGAATAGTGATGTTAACTATCTGGGTCATGACCCAATAATGTTACAATGTTGGAATCTTTTACATCTTCCCATAAATGAGCCATTTAAGGATGATGGGCCCATGAATGGGATTCTCATCATTTAATAAGTTAACCTCACTCAAAATATGGGTGAAGGTTATCTTTGGCTTCTTCTTTATAACTAGGACTAATGCCAACTCAACCTTCCTCTTATGTAAGGGTGAAAATGAAACTAAGTCCAAATCTATATCCTTCCCTTTTATTTTTTTCCTTCCTCAACTTAGATTGGGGGATCCTAAATCTATTATTATTATTATTATTATTATTATTATTATTATTATTATTATTATTATTATTATTATTATTATTTATCTAATCCATATGCCTCAAAAATCACTCTAAATACATCTTTCACTATCTCCCCAAGACTTAGTGAAATCATGTTAAGGAACTTAATTAGGGACTCTAGCCTTTCAAGTTGGGCTGAAGATGAGGTCCCCTCACTAGGAATTTATTCTAATTTCTCCTACCCAAGTCCTTTTGAAACTAGTGCTTGAGGTTTTTTTAGTGGTTTCTATATAGGGGACTTAGAAGAGGGTCCAAGAAACAAGTGGTATTGTAGAGGCCCCATCTATGATATCTCACTAGGTTTCTCATCTCTAGCTAGCCTAGGCTCAAGCTTGACATTATGCTTCTTCAAAATAGCTAACACTTATGTGAAATTAGTGGCCCTAATATACATCATGTCATGAACACCAAGCCTGTGTCCATAGGGGTAGTTTATTGATTTTGATTTCAAATGTTTTATGACCCTATCATGAGGGTCTCACTATCTCAAATCATCTAATTGTAAGTTGAATGAGTATTTATGTTTGGTAATGACATCCACATGCTCTTAATTATATGGTATATTCTTTCTAATGGTGAAATGAAATGGGTGAAAGAGTCCTTTCCTTTTTTTCTTGCACATGCAATCTATACCATTAAAGAGTTGGTATGTAACCTCATGTTCTGTCAATTTGGTTGGCACATGGACTAGTAGTTTGAAGGGTTAAATGAAGGTCCCTAATATTATTATCATTATGAAATATATATACAACAAAATATCTCCAATCAAATCTACATATTTCTTGACCAGAGTGTTAACCCTACCTATGGGGATACCTATAATAGGTTCTACAAAAGTTGAATATACACAATCATAAATAAATTATACATTGTGTTATATTTGAATATGTACAATAGTGATTGGAAATAGTGTGTCTCCCATTAGGTGACCAATTATTTATGTCAAAGATCTTGGTGGTGGCCAAGAGGGCATCTAGAAGATATGACATCATGAAGAAGTGGTTATTGGTTTTCTTCTTAATGGCTAAGAATTGTTTTTTCAAACAAATGTTAATCATCTCACCTATCAGGGGATTGAGTCTCTTTTATATCATGAAGTATACATAATTCACCCATATATTATGAACATGTGTGGTGGAAGGGGTTACAAATAATCTATTCAGCAATGTCATGATTACTCCGATCCTTTCCCTAAAGTGAATAATTGGTATCTTCTTAGTGGGGTTTTTGGATTACATGGGTTCCAGTGAGTATCCATGGAACAATGATAGTGTTTAAGTCATTCTTACTAGTCCATACTCTAATTGTATGCAAGTCTACCTAGGCCTTGCATAGCTTTTAGTATCTTTCAAATGTGAGAGGGGAAATATATGATACTTTTATAAAGTATGTTCATGAACTTTCTAATCCTGATCAATTTTACAATCTATGAAAATTGGGGAAATAACATCAACATAATGAAATACCTTAGGTTTTATAGCAACATTGTGGAGACTAGTCATTTGGACAGAGACTAGGTTATTGTACATCTACAGGATTGAGGCATTCTTATGTTCTTCCCTTGTGATGTCTTACATCTCTTCAATAGT
This sequence comes from Torreya grandis, assembly GCA_037957365.1. Lineage (NCBI taxonomy): Eukaryota > Viridiplantae > Streptophyta > Pinopsida > Cupressales > Taxaceae > Torreya > Torreya grandis. The sequence continues at coordinate 400,242 of JARHVA010002533.1, read as the reverse complement.
TTATAAAATCTTGGACCAATTTCATTTTCTATGTTTAATGTTGTATCACCAAAGTTAATATCCTTGAATAATTTTCCCCCATTATTTGAAGCTAAATACAACTTTATGGAATACCTTTGTTTCTACCTCTAAGTTTCCATGATTGTGAAACTTGAAAATGGCTCACTAATGGTCTTCAAGTAGCCTCCATATTAGTTTGTTCTTGCTCAGATAATAATTGGACTCTTTTCATCTTGATTGTGATTGATTAGAGTTCAAATTAGGGATTTATATGGAGGATAGGGTTTTATAATCTTTAATGGAAATGGTAGCTTAGAATTAGGATAATTCATGCCTTGTATTTGATTGAGATCCTTACCTTTATACCTTTATCTTCTTATCCCCACTAAATCTTTGATTTTTTCATTTTGTGCTTATGTAGTGCTTATGTGGTATCCTTCATGACATTTTTCATAAATTATTTAAAAGAAATATTTATTGTCTTTTAAATCCTTATTTTCCTTTACATCATTGAATATTTTCTCAAGGATCAACATGGACCATTGATCATGATCCTAGGGGGTTGCATTATATTGGTTATCTTTTTATTAGGCTCAATAGTTATGCCACTTGACACCTTTGCGGGCCTCTTAGGCTTTGTATTTCATCACTGAACATGTTCATGCTACATGTCAATCCCATGGGCCTTTAGGAGTCTCATTAGATAGTCTTTATAAATTATGCTCCATCTGATCAACTTGCTTCAATTACCTACAAGCCATCAATCCTAAAAGATGCATAAACTATAATTAGCATTGATATATAAAAGATACTTAGGCTAAGTACTTTAAACTAAAGTTTATTTCATGTTAATAAATATGCATTCAATTTAGTTTAAAATATTTACATTAAGTTTTAGAACACATAAAGGGGCCCCCTTAGATGCTAAGTGGACTTAATCTAAGGTTTCAACCTAGGGTTTTATCATGTTAAAAAAACATGATAAAACTTTAGGTTAAAAATTTTAATTTAAGTTTTATGGTATAGGGACATAATATAAGTATTTAGCCTAAGGTTTATTATATTTAAATAAATGCAATTAGAACCTTAGGATAGAGACTTAGATTAAGTTTATGTTTACAGATATTTAGACCACAAGATCATTTTATCATCAAAGTTCAAAGACCCTAAGTACTTTATTTCCCAAAATGGGGGTCCCATTGAATTAAAACACAATTAATAAGATTTTAACAACATTTTAAAGGATATTATTAAGTTTAAGATGATTGATGAAATTAAATTTGATATCATCTAAAACATCAATGATGGCCTCATGGGTGTCAAATGACATTCATGATACTATCAAATTTAAGTTCATGAAGTTTATAAGTCTATATATCATGGATTTAACATGCTCTATATGATTATTTGGTCTTGATCAAGTGCAGATCATTGGTCAAGATCTGAACATATGCATGTCATTGGTCCTTGTAATCATGAAGAGGATTAATTTATATCATGGATCAATCCATATAGAAATTAGACTAAGTAAAAGCCTAAGTCTTCAAAGCATAATAAACAGGTCCCTTTGAATATTATTGTCATGGCCTAAGGTTTTAGCATAAGGTTTATTATATTTAAATAACATAATAATCCTTAGGTTAAAAAAATAAGTTAAGTCTAATTTTTAATGCACTAGGCCATATAAAAATATAAGCTTAAATATGAGAGTGCCATGTGGTGACTCCATAGGACTCCTCAACTTTTGACTATATTTGACCCTGGGAAGGGTCTATAGAGTGTAGATAGATATTAGGGTTCCTGAGATGGTGACACTTGTCATCCTCATGGGGTTTTCTTATTCCTTTGAAATTTAAACATCGAATTCAATTCAATAGATCTTTTCTAAGTGAGAAACCACAAACCATTGATCACAATCCAAATGCTTGCACAATATTAGCTCTTTTTGTAAGTTTTATCCTAAGGTTTTATTATATTAAAAACTACAATGAGACCTTAGGGTAAAACATAGGCTAACTCCTAGTTTAATAAAGGGGGACCCATTTAATCTTGAGGATGATCATGTGACATTCAATCTTTAGTTACAATTAAATACGGATCATTGATCATGATCCACATGATCATGTGAGATTGGTCTAATGGATGAAGGCTTTGGATTCATCAGGTCTCCTTCACATCATAAAATCATATTCTATGATGAAGTGAGATATTTTTATCCAACAAAGAGGTCAAAAACTTATGTTAGGGCTTGGGTTGATATAGGAACTTAGGCTAAAGTTTTAAGACTAAGGTCTTTTTCTTGTTAATAAACATGAATGAGGCCTTAAGACTAATACTTTAGGTTAAGTATGGAAAAAAAGGACCAGATGACTTAAATAATGGGACAAAGTTAGGAACATAGAGGACCTTGTAAACATAAATTCTAGACCTTTCTAAAATAAATAGAACAAAAGGGGTAAATATAAAGGGACCAAACATAATCTTTTAGGTTAAGGTTTGGTCGTGTTAAAAAACACAACCAAGCATTCATATAAAAACATAGGTTCAAGTCTAAAGGTAAATTTGAAATGTTCCCACCAAATCTAAATTTAAACCAAGGGTCTAAACTAGGGTTTCTCAAAGGATGGTTTCAAACCATGAATCCAACAGTGAGTTATCAAAGACCAAAGGCTAGTGAAAGCCTGAATGAGGATAAAACTATGAAAATCCTATCATGTTCCATTAATAGGAGATCCATAAAACCTGAAACTTAAGACATAAGGGCTAATTTCTAGAAAAATTATTCAAGGGTAAATCAAAACCATGAATAAATAGGCCATATTATCAAGCATGGATGATATTCAAATTTTAATAATGTGAAAAATATCAAGCTTTCAATATTAAATTTCAAAATATTCGCAAGGGTCTCTATTTTTATAAATGGAGGTATGTTAACCTTAACATGTCCTTAAATATGGTTTGTAGATAATTATACTCATAATAAGTCCATGGGCCTTTGGTTTCCCCTTATAGGAAAGAGTTACATTTTAAATTGAGGAGGGAGCCATATGAGTGGTGGAATTTGGGACTTCCACACTTGCAATCACATGAGATGAAGAGGTAGTAGGAAGACTAGAGTCTTCTAAATTAGAAGAGTAAATGAAAATTGGCTCTTTTTCTCTCCCAAGAGATCATGAAATATTAGGAACCTCTTCTACCCTAGTCTTTTGATTTACATCAATCATCAAAATAGGTGGCATTGGAGATTGTTACCCTATTATAATGATGGTTGAAAATTCTTATTATTCCAAAATTATATACTAGCCCATCCACCTAGAGGTGAATTCCTAAATTATGTATCTAAAATTGAAATGGAAGGCTCTCCTTAAATTATTTTCAAAATATCCTCAATTATTATAGCCATATGATCCCTCTATAGAACCTAGGAATCATTCTTGGCATTCAAGAAAAAAAAGTCATGGTCTTAAGATTCTGTTGGTATAGGATACCTAGTCCTTGGATATGCTTATGAATTTGACCATGAGAGTCCTAATAAATATGTGATAGGGTGGCCAATGAATATTATTGATTGAAATTTAGAACCTCTCCAAAATTCTTCCAATTGACATAGCACATTTTAACAATCATTCAATGAGAGCCATGAGTTATACTCTTCTTCTTATTCTTTGAGTCTTCATTAATGTCCCACCACAACTGGTATGTGATATCCTCTTTGGATAATTTATTTGGCACATATTTTTGAAGGTACAATGAGGCAATCTTGTTCTCTATGATCATAATAAAAATATAGTCTAGGTAGAGCCAATAGTCCTTATTGATGTGGGTTTTATGCATGCCTCTAAAAGTTTAAACAAGGTAGCCTCTAAAATTTTGGGATGTATATAAAATAGGGTTCCACTCTAAGGTACAAGTTTTAGGTATGTGGTTAAAATAACCATGTGGTAGAATAACAAGTTGAGCATGTGGGTTGTTTAACCAGGATTTTAGATGAATGCATGGAATCTATTAAAAGGTAAATCACTAGGTGAGTTGGATGGGTGGATAATTATTCTATGTTGGGTAGATCTCAAAGAAAATCAAAAAAAGGGAAGGGAAAGGAAAGAAAGGTCTTGTGTTCTTCAAAGGTAAATTCTAAGGTTTTTCCCTTAGTGGAAAAATATCTCCAAGATGATTTTTTGTTGTTTATAGATTTTGTAGACTCATGAGCAAACACACTCAATAGTTTGGAATAAAAAATATAGGATGCTTACTTATCTCACCCAAAAGTTGATCTTATTAGGGTTTCTATTGTACACCATTGTCAAATAGGTTAAAATTCATACTAATAAGTTATCTAGGGTAGTCATGGTTCATACCTAGAAGACTATATCAAAAGAGATACTTATACACACCTTGGATTATCAATTCAACTTTTAGTAACTATTTAAATCAATGAAACCTATGAATCCTCAATTATTTTAGTACATCTAAGAATAATATTCATTAATAAACTAGTTAGATTCTTTTGTAGCATTAACACACTTTAAAATTATTAAATAAATACAAATAAAGAAACTTCAAGTTCATTAACACAAAGAGAGAAGAAGAAATAATAAATAAAGGTACATGAAAATCAACTTGTTGATATCTTTTTGTATATTATCCAAAACTTTTACCCTTTGACAAGAGGGTTTTACATGTATATAAATAACTTGGGGAAGGGGTCACCTCTTCCTCCTCCAAGTTTAGAAAACTTTTATTACATCATAAAAGACTATATGATAAGTCTAAGTTAAATGTCATAACTTATAGACATTTTAGACATACAACATGTGCATGCTAACAATAATGATTTAGTTAATTATAATATGGACACAACTAGGACTTATATGTTCATTTATAAACATAACATGAAAAATTGTAAAAAAAATAGCCTTTTATATTTGGGTTGAATCAACTCTTACTCGATATTTCTAAAAACTATCATTGGAACTATAATTGTGCTTGTGATTCATGACATGGTAAGTAGAGTTGTGTTTGGTGATACAATCATTTATTGAACTAGATATATAATTAGAGATAGAGTGTGAGGTGGAATTAATGTAGTTTTTTTTATTGGCACTATAGGTAAGGTATGTGGATTAGAACTGGAAGGTGACACTAACATTGATTTATTATTTGCATCTAACTCTTTTTAATACATATAAACCTTATCATTTTATGCATGAATTAAGTTCATATCTAGAAGATGAGGCCTAATCACCCTATTAGTTTGATCTATCAGTCTAGTATGTTTTATCTTGGTGGCAACCTAGAAGACTTATACCTCTGTTTCCTTTTTCTTTGGTGCGCTCAACTTGGATTCAATGTCCTCCAAGCTCAATATTTGTAGACTCTATTTGAATCCATTTGATAATTGTTGAATCATCTAGTCAAAAGTGTCTTGAGCTACCAGTTTCCATATATTGTTTGAATTATTATGAATTCAAGCTTACTCAAAATTTACTTTGCTTGATTCTCTTATTTAGCTAGCTTGTTTACTAGATATTCAAAATATGACACCTAATCCTGGGACTCGTGTGTTCTTATTATATCTATATTCAATGAATTTGATGCCTCCATAGGATTCATCAGGTATAGGTGGATAAATACCCTATTGGGGGTGTAAAATACCAAGAAATTCACATTATCATCATTTTCTCTAATAATTTTGAATAATTTGGTTATTGAAATTATACATGGAGCCAAATTGACTCTCAAATAATGTATTGAATCCAAAATATCATATAACCTAAGTGATGAATTTTGAACATCTTGTTCAATACCATGGGGGATTCATTCATCTATTGTTTTTATCTAAGATTTTTGAACTCTTCTTCCATACCTTGTCTAGCCATCTCCATTCCCTCATGTATAGCTAGGATTTCCTTTGTATGGGTCTCCATGTAGGACATGAGGTCCTCAATGTATGGGGACTGACTCTTCTTCCTATTCTACCTCTTTGAAAGGGAATAAACTTCTTCCCTTTCCTTTAAGATCAAACTCCCATTATAACTATCCTCAATCTTCCTCTTTCTAACCTATTGGACCTATGTTTTAGCTTTGTTAAATAGTTAACTTACCATTGAAAGTTTAGTGATATTTAGATTAAGCCTCTTAGAGGTGAAAGATCCTAACTCCATAACATAGTCTAGAAGAGTGAGCTTCAAAGGATCTGATAGTTGAGCTTCTTATTACACATGCTCTTTAGGATTGGGATCAGGCTTAGAGGAAGGAATGGTCATTGAGGGTCAAATTATTTTTGACCAATCTATGTTTATAAATTATGGCATTGGGTGCAAAACATAGACTAGTTGCTTTCTTGAAGCCCTCTTGGTTGTCACTACTATTTTTATTGATATTGGTGTTAAGTAATGTAAAGGTGAACCTAGTTGGGTATAATAAATAATAATTTGAATAATAGGTTGGCTAATGGATGGGATGGATATATCTATAGTTGAAGAGATGGACATTAAAGGAATAGAAACTACAATAGTGGGGGCTGAAGAAGGTGAAGTGGAACTAAGTAGAGTAGGAGATGGATGCATGAAAATAAGACTAGTAGAAAGTTCTTGAACAAGAATGAAAGCTAAAACAATTAGATTAGGGATGGTAAAAATCATTGGTAATGACATAAAAATGAAAAGGCCTAAGGGGTATGTGAAAAGAGGACCCTTACCAGATGACTCATCATTGAGAGGTGCCTTTTTATTTAGTGTTTTTAATATTAAGACCTTAGCTTGTTGTAATTCCTCCTCATCCACCTCTTATGTTGTCTCACCTTCTAGTGAAGGTTGTGACTCCTTGAGTTCTTGCATGGATGGGGTTTAATTTTTATCCACCTTAGGTTTCCTTTGATAGCATCATGTTGTTTTCACATTTTTTGGAGCAGTCATCTATTAGAGAAGAAGAGGGGTAATCATGCTAGATACTAGGGTTATTAAAGCCATTATTTCTTCTTCATCATAATAATCCAATCTTGATATATTCCCATCATGTGTTATATTATTGTTGATCAACTCCTCTACTAACTCCTACTTAACCATCCTCAATTTAATAGTTGATGCTTGAACTAGAGGAGTCTATTCTTCTTCTTCTTGCACAAGGGAAGGCATTTCATTTCCTCTTTATTTCATGTCCTCAAGTAAGTGATGCATCACATACTAATTATTTTCACTCCTTTGGTTATTCTTGGGGTTCAATTAGACCTTTGGGATCTTGTCCCTCTTACGTTATTTATTGATATGGCCTACCACTCCAAAATTTAAAAGATCTCCATCCTCTTGGAGGTGGGATCCTTAATTTTTCTTGGCCAAGTGTGAGAAAGGGTTCATATTGTATTGACATTAATATATCCTCATTCAATCCTATTGTCACTACTCTTTTTTTCACTTATTTATCATCCTTGGCATTCAAAAATAGAAAATCATAATCAAATTGATAATGTTTATATGATAGGCCAAGGGTGTGGATATTTTATTGGAGATTCCCATGGGGGTCTCAATACCTATGGGGGAGCGTGGGTAATGCATATGATTTACTCACATTTTTAGCTTCCCTAGATTTCCTCTTTATGGTGTAACACATCCTCTCAATAGTGATGTGGGGCCATGAAAGGTAGCCTTATTATTACTTATCAACTCCTCATTGATACTATTTTATATCTAGAAGGTAATCTCTTATTCAAATACCCTATCTAGAATAAACTTAGAAAGAAAAAGAGGGTCCACCTTATAGCCATAAACCATTATGATAATGTAGTCAAGGTATATCTAGTAGTCTCCTACATTGGAAAGTGTTCTAGTGATACTGGGTAAAATTCTAGCCAAAGGTTGACCATGAATGGCCATCCAGACATGAGGGTAGATATCCTTAGAAATCTTGGTGTTGTTCATGATATATGAGTATATGTGCACAAAAGAGTAATAATCACAAATTCAATTCTTGATAATACCTAGGTTGGGTTCCATAGGACTCCATTTTACCTATATACCATCCCCATGACTATATCTAATAGATAGGATGTCATATAAAATTTTCCACCATGTGGCCTCCTATCTTTGTATAGAGTTTTTCCTAGAGGTGGGCACTAATTACTTCTCCAAATGCATAGGTTCACTCTTAAATATTAATTAAGTCTATTAAGGGAGCCCATTCTAGTTATAAGAAGTGGATGCTTGTGTGGACAAAGAGTTGATTCAATAATACCTTGCCTATGTAAATCCCCATTATAAATTGGGTAATGGGAATGGTATTCTTAACATGTTATTTTACAATAAATGTATCCCCTGGGAGAATCCACATTTATAGTGTTCACTCTACATCATTGGCCTTCTTAAAGGTTACTATGGTATTAAAATCAAACATAACCTTTGGGATAGGGGGACTCAAATAAATGCTTAATGATTCCCCAAAGATGTACATGATGAATATGTTATTTTTGAAATGGTGGAGGTAACCATTGTATATTATTATTCCCTTGAAGAAGAGATCTCACAATAAGTCTATATATGACATAACTTTTGACTTAAAAATTGCATAGTGAAGGGCCTATCATTTGAATGGGAGAAGGTAATTTATTAATTATTTCTCCTAAATAATGATGTCTTCTTCCAATGGAAATGAATCCACATTCTGTATAGTTTCTCATAAGGTTGAGTAATTGGAATAATGTCCATCAAATATAGTTATGTCAAAAATTATGTCTAAATACTTAGTAGAATCCTTTATGGGGACCATGGAGGGTGTTGAGGGTCCTTTGTATGACCTAGATGATGATTCCTTGTATGTTTGATGGATGTTGATATGCTTAAATATTTTTAAAATGGCATGTACTAAACTAAATTACATGAACTGCAAATCATTTTGGTTATAGCTAGGTATTTTAAAATTATTAAAGGCTAAAGTTTATTCAAGCTCTTTAAAATTTAATGAGATGAACCTGGTTGGGAGATTGATGTTAATAGATTTATACATTCATTTATAGTTTGTGAACCATTAATTTAAAACATGAATGAGCTCATCACCTTAATTGAATTTGAACTTGACCATCGAATCCCAGTGTACATACCATGCAGGATACTTGATCATTTAGGGTGCCATGGTGTTACATTTCCCCTTTTTTCCATTTATCATTATGTGGTCTAGTCAAGGGAAACCAAACTTTACATTCAGTTTTAAAAGACCCTAAAAATTAAAATGATCTTAATATAAATTCATTCATTAAGATTTTATCCCAAAGTATATTAAATAATAGTTGTCGAAGACTAAGTACTCTTTGGAAAGATTGTGTTTTAGGTAGAAGTGGTAACATAGAAATTTAAATAAGTGAAGTCTTCAAAGTGAAAGTTCCAAAAACAAAGTTTTCAAAGAGAAGTTTCCAAAGTGAAGTCTCTAAAATGATTATTTTTTAAGTGGTCTTTGAAGTGAAAGTTTCCAAAGAAAATTCTTCAAAGTGAAAGCTCCCAAAGAGAAACTTCTTGAAGAGAATATTTTCAAAGAGAATATTTCCAAAGAGAACCTTCTGATGAAAAGTATCTAAAATAAAAATTTTGAATAGAAGGTTTCCAAATGGAACAAATCTTCCAAAGAGAAATTTCTCAAAATAAAAGCTTTTGAAGACTAAAAATAGTTAAGGGTCCTTTCCAAAGAAAATATTCTGAAGTCCAAAAATAGCCAAAGGAAAACCTTTCAAAGAGAAAATTGTTGATATTTTTTCCCAAAAATATAATAACATCAAATGACCTGAGGGATACCCCATAAATTTTTGATAAAATCCCTTGAAATTCCTAAAAACCAACTTTTTATTTATATTGGAGATCCACCTCCCAAAATACATTAACTTCTCATAATTGATAGAATCCATAACTCAGGATGCAATTTGTAGTTTTGAAAATTACAAATTTCTTCCTAAGCTCTACCTCCCACAAATAAATAACTTGTGGAATTATAAACTCATAATGTAATTTTAAATTTGAAAAATTATAAATTACATCCTAAGCTCTAGATCCCACAAAAAAAATTCCTCCCATGGGATCCAAAACTTGAATTGTAATTTACAAAATTGTAAATTACATCTTGAGTTATACCTCCCTCCAACTACCCAAGCCATGGAATCTATAACTCCAAGTGCAATTTGAAATTTTGCAAAATTATAAATTGTACGTAGAGTTTCACCTTCCCATTTCTAAAGTAAATTGAAATCCCAATGTTTCAGACATGGGACTTGTTTTAAGCACATCAAGGTTTTACCACCAACCACCATGAAAGCATTTATTGCAAGGATTTTCATATTTACATATGTGATTTGGATATTTTTACTCATTTTTTAACTTTTATAATTAATATTTTGAGCTTTGATAATGACCTTGCACCTTGACTATGCCTTGATCCACATGTCAAGCCATATATGCAAGTAAGAATCCACCATTGTGAACTGTAAGGTATTCCCATGAACATCCTTGTGATTTTTTTCCATTATTCCTATAATTAAATTAATTATTTCCATTTCCAAAAAACTTTAATTGCATTTTCAATTAAATTGCTTAGATGTTTGGCATTTAAGGGCATGTATGCTTGTATTTCTAGGGTTTACATTTTCAAATATCATAGTGGCTTGTTAGTTATTTGTGAGTTTATCATTTTCTCAAAGTTTCCAAGTAGGTAAGGTCTAGGGTTTTTAGGGTAACTATTTTCCATTTTCATCATGAAAGCCTTAAGATTTCCCCAAAGAGTTTCACATTCAAATCTAAGGATTTACCAAATCCAAGTGAATATATCCTATCATACTCTTAGTATTCCCAATAAATATTCCCCAAAGATACCTCTAAAGGTCCTTATGGATATTATAACTACCTTAAACACCTCACTTTCCAACAAGTTTTACCATTGTTTTAAGCACGTTTAATCTGCACAAGGTTCTAAGTCCCTGTGGACATTGTACATATTCTAAAAACTTCCCATTATTATGGGATATATACTTACTTATAACACCTCTTAGTTCCATAAAAATTACCATTGTTTAGAAAACTTCTTATCTCTATGGAGTTGAAACTTAATTTAATCACCTACTAGTTCTATCAGAATTTTTTATTTCATAAAGTGCCTCTCATCTCCATCAGAGACTACACTTACTTCAAACACCTGCTAGTTTTATAAAAAAAAATTATTGCATAGAGCTCCTCCCATCTTTGTCAGACACTACACCTACTTCAAGCACCTAAAAACTCTACCAACTTTTATAGTTGGTTTTCTATAAGCATTAACTCTAGTTTCCATGTCTCTAAAATATATGAAGTTCAAATCAAAAAGCCTTGGAGTGACTCTTGGCTTAGATTCAAACACAATAGAAATAACTAATATAGATTTAAGTCACATTTACCTAGGGGACTTTTGGACCTAGATTAATGTAGAGTTTAAGAATGATTAGATCAATGGTATGTATGACTATGGACTTCCACAAGGAGTAACTTTCCCTATGATGGTATAAACCCCTGAGTTGGTGCTAGATCTAGCCCAACATTATGATTATGATAGATGAGAGGTTGTAAATGACAAAGGGAAAATATTTTGAATCTAGACCCTGACTTCATCAATTTAGTATTTGTTATATAAAAGTTTATGAGTTATCTTGATATAATTCCAAACGCATCCTAGTAATTCTTTGAAGATAATAGAGATGGGTGTCAGAAGATGATAAATAAATAATGGCTTAAATCACCCAAGTCTTCATCTAATAGGTTACCTAAGACCTTGTATAGGATTAATTTCATAGATGAAGTTGGAGATATTATAATATTGTTACACAAGATTACTAGTAGTCTTGATGCTAAGAGCTTCCATAAATGGATGTACTAGTACATCTAGGTCATCTAATACAATTCCTAATACATATACTGGGCTCAACTCATTAGTGATTCCATCCATAAGGAATTAATAGAGGTGTAAAAACTAGAAATTTCTTTATGAATTATTATATTACATACATTTTGGCCAAAGGGAGATCTTTCCTAGGCCTTAACACATTACCTAGAGATCTAAGTAGAGTATACAACTACTATCCTAACCTTACATTAGAGGATAGTAGACAACATTTTAGGAGAGTTAATGATGCTTTCATCTATTTCATCATTATCATGTTTGATCAAGAATTATGGAGAATTATATTCTCATATGCAATAATTGTAGAGATCACCAAATGGGGCTCCTACTTCATTTAGTTCCCCACTTATTCATATATCAGGTTAAGTGGATTTAGTGGATGCCCATACAAATTTCCAAGAAATGTTAGTGACAAGTGGGCATTGATGGAGTTGGTCAGACAACTTGTTGAAACCTAGAAACTTATATCCAATAAGCACAAGTTAGGAATTCATTTCCTAATGTCTATTGGTAGATACACATGCCTCTCCCTCCTCAAAGCCAAATGTGTTAAAGCATAAATGTGATAAATGACCCTAATGACTTTGGATTCCAAAGCTTATTTTGATGTTTATGGAAATATCACCAATACATTGGGAATTTCTACATACTTCCATGTTCCATATTTTGAAGATTATTGGAATGACTTGGAGGATGAAGGGAGAGTCAAAATAAAGGACCATTCTTGAAAGAACTTACAATAGATCAAGGATTATTATTTGTCACTAGTCATAAATGACTTAGTGGATGATAATTCCATAATGGACCCAAAATACTACCAATATATTATCACTCAACCCCTATCATCAGTTAGGTTGTCAAATCTTGAATCTCTCTCCTTGGTTGATAAAACAATAGGTGTGATCAATAGAATTATCAATTGGATGAGGAGTAATGGAGTGAAAGTAAAAAATAACACAATATGTGTCAAAGAAAATATTTTAAATCTTAAAGTATAAGGAGTTTATCCATCATTAGAGGGCCCAATAAGACAATAGGTGAATAGGTACAAGGGTCAATGACTCATCAAAAGAAGAAGAAAACTAAACCCAAAAAGGGGAAATAAAGTAGAGAGAGGACAATAGTAGATCAACCAATCGACATCTCTTTAAGAGACATAATTGTAGTAGGAGCATCCACAACTTCTACCCCCATGACTGTAATAATAAAAGACCCTATTTCTATTGTTCACCCACCTCTTGTGTACATTATTCCAGAAGCCACAACACCTCCACCTTATATCTCCACTCCAACTCTTATTCTTACCACCTCACCTACCAAAATCAATCCATTACAACCTATGTAATTAATTCAAGTGGACACTCAAGGCCCCCCATCAGTGGATTTTTAAGTTTCCACTCCACTTTCCCTTCCTCCAATTTCACTCCCTCCTCCCTTTCCACTTCTTTTTTCTATTACATTCAAAATTACTTCCATTCTAGCCCCATTGATTTCCAATACCACTCAATAGTACAAAGTTGTAAACTTGATCATCTTGACTTTAGTTCTACTGGTCATCCCAAATCTTAAGATAAGTGTTACATCTGCCTCATCCTATTTCATATTCCCTACCCTACTAAACCTAAGTGACCCAACACATTTGATTAATTCATTAAATGATTAGCTTACACCCTTCTACCCATTCCTAAATTCAAATCCCCTATGTCTATTTTCCCAAAAGCATCAATTCCATCTTCCACTTCCCCAATAGACATAACTATCCCCATTTTGTCCACCTCTTCCAATTTCATAGTTTCCACCAAACCTTCAGTGGAGATAGGGGAAACACAAGTTATTGGTGTAAATTTAGATTTAAAAATAAATGGAGATAGAATTTCACAAGCATATCCCAAGAAACCAATGGCAACATCTACTCAAGATTTCATAATTGTCAAGTGCCTACTAGTGCAACAACATTATTTATTGATTCTCATGTGATATTGTTAACATAACAATATGTTTCCCCTAGTTGGATAACACATATAATGGGGAAGAAGTGGAAACAAATGATTTCCTCATGTACATTAGACTTTGGCCTATTAGAGGTGAAGAAGAAGTCTAATTCTACTCCCTGAACCTTTTTTAAAATACTCAGTGATAATAAAGGGGAAAGATATGTTGAGATTGTAGTCCTTCAACAAGATAAAACTAAGGAAGATATTACAATGAGGGACTTTCAAATTTTAAAGATTCACTTTGGACAACAAATAAGGGACAGATTAAAACATGATGTCCAATTTGGCATCAACTCCCTCTTTGAAATAATAGATCATGATAAGGCCACAAAAGATGAAGTGAAAAACAAGGTGAATAAACTTATGATTTCCCTTAATAATTTCATAAATTCTAGTGGATCATCATAATAACTAGAGTTAGCATAGCCAGTCAACTAAATCTCAGATCAAGGTATAATTGATGTAGTGACTAAGATTGATAGTATGGGGAGGGCTACCAAAGAATGGTCATAATAACTAATTTATAAGGGAAATAAGGTTATTTATATAATAATGGACTATTATGAAGTTATCAAAGAGAGAAATAATGTCCTAAGAAAATAGGTCAATGAATATGAGGTAGAAATACAAACCTTAAATCTATATTATCCTAAGTTGAAAACTATAGATTCTATCAACATGGAAATCCTCCTTTATAAAAAGATACTAAATAATTATGATAAGCTATAGGAGTTACATAGATCAACTCAATTTTGGATAAGGATACTCAGAGAAGTTACTTACAAGACCAAGGTTACATATGATAGGGCTAATGATATATTGTATGACATTGAAGGAATGATGAGTATGTTATCATGCCAACCAACAAATGATGGAGATAACCTCTTAAAAAAAGAGGAAGTTCATATTAAGTTCAAGGAAATAGTTGAAAAATAACCTACAAAGACTACAGTTTTCACCTTAAGCTCTATCCATTGCTTTATCAGGTACCAAAATACACTGGATAAGATGAGAACAAAAATGTAGGGAATCAATATGTCAAGAGGGAATTATTTTAAATAATAACAAATTGTGCAGCCTCCAACCTCCACTCCTTTAGACCAAATGAAAAAAGGATATAAGAAATTTTCAATAAATTTGATGCATATGTTGAAAAGCAATAGGCCGAGAAAGACAAGAAGGTAGAGGAAGTTTTCTAAATTGATTAATCCTTTATATTGAAACATTTTCATGAATTGTAATTTCATTTTCAAAGACATTTTAAAGTTGTATATTATAATATTGTAACTATATTTTATAGTTATTTTGAGAGAGAGACACATGTATTTTTAAAATTTATATATTTGATAGGGTGAAAGTTTTAAAAATTACAATTATAAATTATAGTTTCTACTTTGACAAGTTATAATTTATTAAAGTGTAAAAGAATGCATTAAAAATTGTAAATTCCATTTTGACAAAGTGACATGACTTGAAAGTTGTAAAAGTCTCACTTGTAAATTTCAAGTTAGGGTTTTACAAAAAGTAAATTTCTAAAGTTATCTTTTGTTGAAATTTTGAGTTCCATTTTGGGCACTCCCATTTTCATGAAGAGCCACTTCTAGTTGTATTGATAAGGATGAGTGTTGCATGAATATTATTCCAGTTCCATCTACTCCAATCCAAAATATAATATCACACCTCCTTTGTGTGGAGTTCTAGATCTACATGATTTCTTCTACTAGGTGTTGAAGTTTTTATAATTGCATCTCATCTATGGGATATTTTTGTATAGATATGGGTGGCCCTTGTGGCTCAATTTATCTTTTTGTTGTTAGTGATATATTTATAAATTTTTAATGTATTGTCTATAATCTATAACCCTGAGAATGAAATTAAATTGAATATTTGCCTTTATTGTCTGAGAGATCCTTATGTATGTAGAGTTATTTAAGTCACAATAAATTAATTTGTGGTATTTTATACCCTTATAAAATATTGTTTGATTGAAAAGTAATTAAATCTTATCCCTTTTATGAAAAATATCAAATATTGCCTTTGATTTCCCATTTGCATGAGTCTGTGCTAAAACAAAATTTCAATCTATTTTCTATTCTATTATGTTTATCAATCAAGCATTAAAATCCACTAAAATATTTTGTGCAATCATTATTTTTAGTTTTGAAAGTTTTATTCTCAGACTCTTTTCCCACTCAAACCGTAGTTTAGGATCAAGAACACTAAAGGAGTAGAATTTTTATAAAATTGATATTCTATTAGTTACATCAGATTTAGTGAAAGGAAGCCATCCTACTCTGGAGGTTAACTTTAATTTTCCAAAGTCCCACAACTTGAAGTTTTTCCCACTGTGTCATTACATATTGTACAAAAAGCTATTAGACATCAAGGAATGGGTACAAAACCTATATGATAATAGTTTTTGGCATGCTTGGTGGGACACAAAAATTATAAAAATATTGGTGTTATTCTCAGTGAGCATTGTGTAAGCTCTATACACATTAAAAATCACTCGGTGACTCTACCAGCCTATGGATTCAAAATTTTAAGGTTTATGTATGCCAAGAGAATAAAAAAAATCATCTACTAGAGGTAAGAGAGATGATTCTTTAGAATTATAATTTTTATCTAAAAAGAGATCAAAATAAACTGTACCCTACCATAAAGTATACCCTATAAATTTGTTTACATCTCCTACAAGTATTCCTAATATTATTAGTTTCATACCTCCCATAATGGCTATAAATTTGAATTTCATGGATTTCAATGGAGGCATCCTACTCTAGTTGGCCTAGTATGATGATATACCTACCTTGGGTTTAAAAATCCTACCATGTTTTACTAGTGAAACTTTGAATACTCCTATAGAGCACATACAAGACATTTTTAATATGTGTTTAGTTCATAATGTGGTACAACACAACATTACAATCATACTCCTAGTCTGCTCTTTCAAAGGTAAAGCCTTAAAATGGTATATAAATATTTCTTCCAACTCTATTTGAGTTTGGGATGAGATAGGTTTTTCACTATTTACTCAATTTGAAGATAAGAGTGACCACCTTTCCTTGGATTAATAACTAATTGTCATTCAATAGGCTCCTCATGAACTCATGACTAATTTCTATTTTTACTTTTAAAAGACTTGGAATATATTTTAGTATTGGTCCAACCAACTCAAAATAATGCCTTCCTATATTACTTAAGATCCTTGAATAATTATATATCTATTATGATTCATTTTATGGGTGGCATCACACTTCTTATTACCTATGAAATTGCAATAAGGGCAGAAATTTGTTTAATCCAAGATGGAAAAATCACCCCAAGGCCACCAATGCCCCTATTTATATAAATATCTCCTATCCCACTACCTAAAATTTATTTAATTCCCACCATAAGCAAATTACTAGCTTTGAATCCCATTCTAATGGATGAACTCTATGAGGTTAAGTCACTACTCAAGAGTTTGGTAATGAGTTAGTAGCGATGAAGAGACAACCATCCTAGAACTACAAGCCTTATCAATAGGCTAATCTAGCATACCAACCCAATAGGTATCCTTACCAAGGTAGTTCATAACCAAACTAGGTAATTTATAGCCACAAGGTCAGGGTATGCAAGTAAATTCTCTAAATATCTATGCTCTTCCTACATCAAGTGCATTTAAAGATATTGTACCTATTTAAAAAAAATTGGATCAAGAGTATGAATGGTGTTATCCTTGTTCACAAACACATAATTATAATATTTGTCCTAATTTAATTATCATTCAAGCCTTGATCATGCAAGGCATATCAAGCACATAAGGATAATAGGAGGAATCCATGTCCCAACATATAGATACACAAGAACTTGCACAAGGTGAGGCAAATTTTCTAAACTAGCAAGAGGATGATTTTTGTGGTGTAAATCAAGAAGAATTTTTTTTCAATGGTTGAGGTCTAGTGGTAGCCAACACATGATCAAATAAAATATCAATATAAATTTATCAGCATCCTAGGGTGGAACAAGCTATGACTTATAAATTTATACTAGAGCCTACAAAAAATAACATAGTACAAAGGCCACCTTTTATACCTACAAGCCAACCCCAAGAAAAAGTGCCAAACCAAAATATTATAAAATAAGAATTAGATCCTACAAAGGCACCAACAAAGGTTAGTAATATTCCTTTCATCATAGCTGAGCAAATGAAGAAGACCAATCTGAATGTCATTATGTGTGAGGCACTCTCTATACCAACACAAAGGGATTTACTACAAGAGGCTTTGAGGAACTTATAGATAATAGATAAGGTTCTATCTAATGGATCTAATATTGAATTAATTTGTGTCAACCACAAACTAGCACTAAAATAATAATAAAATGTTAAGGTTCCCCCCTTCTATCTTTTACTTATAGTAGGGAAGAATCTTGTTCATAATTGCATGGTAGATTCAGGGGTTAGTAGCTCCATCATGCCCAAAAAGATATCCATTTCCCTTGGAATAAAATATGCACCTATAAATAAGGGAGTGATTTAATTAGATGGGACTGATGTTCACATAGTAGGGATAATAAAGGATCTAAATCTCACTATCCACACATGTCCAAATTTGTCAATTTCTTAAGATATCTTAGTTATTGATATCCCCCTTATTTTTCCATTTGTCTTTCACAATATTTTACTACAAAGATGGGAAGGCATCTACCTACATATTGGTCTCACATGTTGCTTAAGATGAGATATGGAACAAGAGTAATAATAAAGACTAATCCAATAGCCAGAGATCATATTGAGTCATACACTCCTCCCCCCATAGACATGAATTGTATATTACAAGATAAAGAAGAAAAAAATTGATCATGAAGTTGTAACACCCATAGAAGATATCCCAAATAATCACTTAGATTAATATGGATCAACTCTCCAATTCCATCTTTATGACTATGTATAAGAAACCAGGCTAGGTACATATTACATACATGAGAATGATGCAATCATTCCTAATATTGTAAAAATAGCTAAATATCTCTAGGGAATATGGGAACTATTATTTTATGGTTTGATAAGTAGGAATGGTGTTGGTATAGGTGTTATTTGTATATCTCCACAAAAGGAGAGCTATTTCTATTCTTTAAAACTTTAGATTAGCTACAATAATAATATAGGTGACTATGAATCTTTAATTTGAGGACTGTAGTTAGCCAAGGAGAGATGGATAGAATCCCTATAGATATTTCATGATAGTGAAATGATTATTCACCAAGTAATATCTAAAATCATGACTATGAATAATTTATTAATATCTTATAAACACAAAATTTGGGACCTATTAGAAGATTTCACCACTTTGATTATTTAAGTGGTGTCAAGATCACAAAACAAAGATGATAATTGTATGGCCTTGGTGGGATCCCAATATAATATACATAATTAAATAAAGAAATAAAACATTTAGCATGCAAATTTGATAGTAAGATCATCTATTCCTGATAATGCAATCAATTGGTAGGTCTTCGACAGTGACCAATAATTATCAATTTATTGAGGGAAGAAGCTAAATTATCTAATAGAAACCAGTTAAGAATTCTAGATCAATATGGAGATTAGGTCCTTTAATCAAAAAAATAAATTAATAATGTGTCTAATTTATTTATAAATCATTTTTAGTTCTGACAATCAGTTAAAGAGTGAAAATAAGAATATTAGATCCAATAAAAAAGACTATGAATTGATGATAATTTTAGAAGGAAATCATTAAAGATAGAAAAGGTATACACTAATTATAAAAAGCAAGATTTTATTGAATTATTTCAAGAGTTTAATGATAACTTCACTTGGATTTATCCTGATCTAAGAGGGTTTGATCCTAGCTTATCCTAGCATATAATAGAATTGGATCTGAATACCAAGCCCATCAGACAAAGGTAGAGACCTATTTATCCAAAAATAAAACCCTTGATGAAGAGTGAACTATCTAAATTAATAGAAGATAATATTATTTTCCCTATCAAACATTCATATTGGGTCATAAATTTGGTCCCTATAAGAAATAAAAATGGTGAAATCAGGCTATGTGTGGATTTTAGGGATTTGAATAAAATGTCTTTAAAGGATCATTATCCTCTCCCACCCATGGAGTTTTTTTTTAAAAATGTAGTAGTATCTAAAAGATTTTTTATTATGGATAATTATTCTAGTTATAACCAAATCATGGTGCAGGAATTAGACCAATATAAGACTACCTTCACCATAAAATGGGGTACATATGTATATAATAAAATGCCATCTGGTTTGACTAATGCTAGTACAAAATTTTATAAGGCCATCTATATGGCATTTAGAGGTCTGATAAATGAAATGATCCTAGTATATCTGGATGATATCACTATTTACTCAAAGCATGCAAAAGCACATTTGTATCACCTTAGGAATTTTTTTGAAAGGTTAAAGAATATGGAGTTTCTTTAAATTATAAAAAGTATATTTTTGTAGTCCATGAAGGGAATTTATTTTGACATATAGTGTCAAAGGAAGGTCTTGAAATAGACCTAAACATATTAAGTTTTATTTATACAATTAACACTACCATGCCATAAGAAATTATTATAGTGTTTCCTTGGAAAAATAAATTTTGTGAGAAGATTTATCCCAAACTTTGCCTTTTTGGCAAAACCCCTCACTACAATACTTAAGAAGGGTATTATTTTTAGTTAGACATAAGAACGAAGAGACAAATTTAGATCCATTAAATAAGCTATCTCTTGGGATTCTACCCTATTCAACCCCAACTATGATAAATATTTTATTCTTTATTCTTTTGGAGGGGAAGGAAATATCTTGTCTATTCTAACCCAAAAAAATAAATAAAAATTAGACAAACCAATATATTTATTTAGTCAATCCTTAAAAGGATATGAGGAAAATTATAGTTTCATGGATAAGTAGGTATAATCCATAATTAAGACTCTTAAAAAAATTAAGCATATGGTCTCCAACAATAAAATTCATTTGATGGTTAGTCATCAAAGTGTTAAAGAATTTATGCTCAGTTGGGATATAAATGAAAAAAGAGTAGGATGGATTGCCAAGGTCATGGAGTATGATGTGGACATCAAAGTTACCAAGATGGTGAGTAGAAAGGGTTTATGTGAATAGATATATTCTTATATATGAACTGATAAAACAACATTTGAAGTAGTATGTGCTCAAAATGCACCTCATCCAACCAACCCATTTTTTTTAATAGCTAGATCCAAGACATGATTAACTTATTTCAAAATGGTGAGTATATGTATGATATTCAATAGTCTAAGAAAAGGTATTAAAGACTCCAATCCATTCCTTATTTCCTTTTTGATGGATAATTGTTTATAAAGGATATGAATGGAGTTATGTTAAGATGCATTGATCATGATCAAATTCCTAATATACTCAAAGAATTGCATGATGGCCCATCAGGAAGACATTTATCCACCATGACCATGACCATCAAGATAATGAGGGGGGATATTAGTGTCCTAAGTTATTCAAAAATTCACATTAATGGGTAATAAAATACAAAAAAATGTGCTTAATTCACCAGTTTATAGAGATTAGCAACACTCCACATTAGACCAATTCAAGCAGATCAACTATTCACTCAATCGGGATTAGATTTCATTGGTATGATCAGTCTACCATCAAATGCAAGCCATAAATGGGTTATCACAGTAATATATTATTTCACATGATGGAATGAGGTATTTGTGCTAAAATATGCCATAAAAGCATCCATTCTAGACTTCATGGATGATATAGTATCAATATTTAATGTACCTCACACCATTATCTAAAATAATGCTAAAGAATTCATGGGAACTCAAGTGAGTGAATGGGATGTAAAGTATAATGTGTAACTAAGTAATTCTTCCAATTATTACCCTTAGGGTAATGCATTGGTTGAATCAACCAATACAAAAAATAGAGGATAACCAGAGGACATGGCACAAATTTGAAATCAACACTATGGGATAATAAGATTATTCATAAGAGAGAAATTGGAAACTCCCCCTTCTATTGGTATATGGAATACAAACATGATTCCCACTATCAATTTAAATACCATCTCTATATCTCAATCACCAATTGGACTTGATTGACGATGATGAAATGATAGTAAGATTGGTTAAACTAACGGAACTAGAAGAAATCAAGAATCAATCAATGAAAGTCTTGGAATCAAATCAAGATAAATTAAAGACTTTCAACAAAAGGGCATCTGAAAGGATGTTTAATAGAGGAGACATGGTTCTCAAATAAGATGTAGACAAGGCTAAACCAGGCAAGCACACCAAGTTTGATGTGATATGGAGTGGTCCATATATTATAACTTAGTGAAAAGAAGCTAATTCATTCTAGATATTCAAGATCTGTGGATCAGTACTACTTATCCATGTCAATGGGATATATCTCAAAGCTTGATTTTTAAGTAGGAATTCATTGGAAAATAAAATAAAATTTTGTACATAATTAGATTAGATGTGTTTTCAAAAATAAAATCTTCTACATAGGTCAACTCATTAAGAGTTTTTTTTCCTATTTTTTTTATATACTTTCCTTATTTTGTTATTGTTTAGGCAAATCCTAGTTTGTTCTTCTCCAAGTTAAAAGTTTCTTAATCAAAATTGACTCCATGCCCAATGAACTAGAAGGCTACTGGATAAAAAATTATTAACAAGCAATCATCCCATAGAGGTTACCAAAAATGTTAATATTTTTGACCTAAAATATCCTAACATCAATTACCCTAAGGGAGACCCCCTAAGTTTTTGAAAAAATCCATTGAAATGCCCAAAAACCAACTTTCTCATTATGTTACAAAATCTAGAACTATAGATGCAATTTTCAATTTAAAAAATTGCATATTACATCCTGAGCTCCACCTCTCGCAACACATTAATTTCATGTAATCAATAATATCAAAAACTTGGGATGTAATTTTTAGTTTTACAAGTTAAAAATTACTTCCTAAGCTTTGTCTCCCATGAAGCATTAACCAATAGAATCCAAAACTAAGAATACAGTTTGTAATTTAAAAAATGACAAATTGCATCTCGAGCTTTGGATCCCACAAAAGCAAATACCCCCCATGGGATTCAAAAATCAAACTACAATTTGAAAAATTACAAATTGCATCTTGAGTTCTACCTCTCACCAACTAACCAAGCCATAAAATTTGAAACTCTAAGCGTAATTTTCAAATTTTCAAAATTGAAAATTGCACATAGATTTCCACCTTCCCATTTTTAAAGAAATTCAAACTCCCAATCTTGTGGACATGGGACTTATTCGAAATGCCTCAAGGTTCTACCACCAACCACCATAAAAGTATTTATTTCAAGGATTTTCCTATTTAAACATCTAATTTGGGAATTTTTTCTCATTTGTTTAACTTTTCTAATCAATATTTTTAGCTCTAACAATTACCCTACACCTTGACTATGCTTCGATCCACACATCAATCCATGTCTGCAAGTATGGCACCACCATTATGATCTACATGATATTCCCACAAAATTCCTTGTGATTTTTTACCATTATTCCTAAAATTAAATCTTGTTTTAATCCTTTCCATTTACACAAAATTTAATTTGCATTTTCAAATAAATTTCTTATATGTTTGTCATTTTAAAGCATGTCTAGTTGTGTTTCTAGGGCTTACATTTTCTAATATCATAGTGGCTTGTTAGTTGTCTATGATTTTGTTATTTTCTCTAAGTTTTCATGTAGGTAAGGTCTAGGGTTCCTAGGGTAACTATTTTCCATTTTCATCATGAAAACCTTAATATTTACCCAAATAGATTCATATTGAAGTCTAAATCTTCACCTAAGCTAGGTGAATATACCCCAACATATTCCCAACAATCCTAGTAAATATTATACAAAGATACCTTAAATATCCCAATGGATTTTACCATTGATCCAAGCACCTGTAATCCCCATAAGGTTCTAAGTCCCTATAGATATTAGACCTGTTCCAAAAACTTCCCATTCCCATGAGATATATACTTACTTATAACACCTCCTAGTTCCATGGAACTTACCATTTCTCATAAAACTTCTTATCTCCATGGATTTGACACATAATTCAAACACCTACAAATTATACTAGAACATTATACTACATAGATCACCTACCATATCCATTGGAGACTACACTTGCTTCAAATACCTACTAGTTCTACCAAAATGTTTTACTATACAAAGCACCTCCTATCTCCACCAAATACTACACTTGCTTCAAACTCTTACAAACTCCATCAAATTCAATAGTTGGTTTTCTAAAATCATTAACTCCATTTTCCATGTCTCCAAAAGAGATGAAGTTCAAAGAAAAATTCCCTAGAGTGACTATTAGATTAGAGTCAAACATAATTATATACAAATTTAGGTCACATTAACCTATAAGACTTTTGGACCAAAATTACTGTAGAGTTTAGGAATGATTAGATATAAGGTATTTATTACTCTGGACTTCCATAGATAATATATTTCCCTATGATGGTCTAAATCCATAAGTTCATGTTAACTCTATACCAACATTATGATATAGATAGATGAGAGGTTATAAATGGCAAAGTGTAAAATATTTTGAATCTAGACCTCAGCTACATCAATTCAATATTTGTTATAATAGAGTTTGAGAGTTATCTCACCATAAATATAAAGACATCCCAATATTTCTTTGAAGAAAACATAGATGGATGTCATAATATGATTAAAAAATAATGGCTTAAAGCCCCCAAGGTTGCATCCACTAGGCTACCTAAGACCTTGTATAGGATTGATTTCATAGATGAAGTTGGAGATATTATAATATTACTACATATGATTAATGGTAATATTGATGATAAGAGATTTAAAGAGTGGATGTACCAATAGATTTGGGTCATATAACAAAATGCCCAATAAATACACTGATCTCACTTCATTTGTGATTCCCTCCACAAGTAATTGATGGAGGTGCAGACAATTAGAAAGCTTTTTATGAATTATTACATTATATACATTTTATATAAAGGGAGATATTTTCCAAGCCTTAACATAATACCTATAGAGATTAGAAGAGTATATAACTACTATCCTGACCTCACATTAGAGGCTAGGAAATAACACTTTAGGAGAGTTAATTATACTTTCATGTATTACATCATTATCATATTTGATCAGGAACTAGGGAGAATGAAATTGTCATAGTCAATAATTAAAAAGATGACCAAATGGGTCTCCTACTTCATTTAATTATATTAGAGCAAGTGGATTTATTGGCTACCCATACACACTTCCAAGATATGTCAGTGACAAGAGGGCATTAATGGAGCTAGTTAGATAACTTGTTAAAACCCATAAAATTATATCCAGTAGGCACCAGTCAAGAATTCATTTCCTAATATCTATTGGAAGATACACATTCCCCTCCTTCCTCAAAGCCAAATGTGTTGAATTATAAATGTGCCAAATGACCCTAAGGACTTTGGAGTCTAGGCCTTATTACGATGTTTATGGAAATATCACCAACACACTGGGATTTTATACATACTTTCATGTTCCATATTTTAAATATTATTAGGAGGACTTAGAATATGAAGAGAGAGTAATAATGAAGAATAATTCTTAAATTAACTTACAACAGATCAAGGATTTTGATTTGGCATCAATCCCTAATGATGTGGTGGATGATGACTCCATAGTGGACCCAAAATACAACCAATAGATTATCACTCAAACCCTACCACTAGGTAAGTGGTCATCTCCTAAATAATTTTCCTTGATTGATATAACAAGTGTGATCAATGGAAAAATCAATTGGCTAAGGAACAAGGGTGTGTAAGTAATAAAGGATACAATAGGTGTTAAATAAAAGCTTTTGAATCTTAAAGTAGAAGGAGTTTTTACATTAGTGAAGGGTCTTCGTGGGAAAATAAGTGAATAGTTAGAAGGGAAATTGACCCATCATAAGAAAAATAATAAAACTAAGGCCAAAAAAGGGTAATTAAGTTAAGAGGGGTCAATATCATAACAACTAATCGACATCTCTTTAGGAGATACAACTATAGTAATAGCATCCACAACTTCTACCTCCATGACTATAATAGTAACAACCCTTATTTATATTGTTCACCCATCTCTTGTGTACATTATTATAGAAGATCCAACACCTCCACCTTAGATATCCAATACCCCTCTCATTCCTACCACCTCACCTACCATTCCATTAATAATTCCTTGCATTCCATCCCCATTGATTTCCATTAGAACTTATGTAATTGAGTTAAGAGGACACTTGGGGTCCCCCATCAATGGATTCTCAAGTTTCCACTCCACTTTCCCTTCTAATTTCACTCCCTCATTCCTTTTCACTTCCTTTTTCCATTCCATTAATAATTCCTTCCATTCCATCCCCATTGATTTCCAACACCACTCAATAGTACAAAACCATAGACTCAGTCATCTTGACTTCAGTTCCACTGGTCATCCCAATTCTTGGGATAGGTATTTCATCTTCCTCATCCCCTTTCATATTAAATACCTTACTAACCCTGAGTGTCTAGCACATTTTATTAATTCATTAAATACTTTGTCTTCCACCCTTCCACCCATTCCTAAATTCAAATCCCTTATGTCTATTTCCCCAAAAGTATTAATTATATACTCCACTCCCACAACAAACATAGTTGTACCCATTTAAACTGCCTCTTCCACTTCCATAGTTTCCATAACACCTTCAATGGAGATAGGGGAAACACAAATTCTTGGTGAAAATGTATATTTATAAACAACTAATGAGATGGAATTTCACAAGCATCTCCTAAGCAACCAACAACAACATATACTTAGGATTATATAATTATCATAATGCCGACCAGTGTAATAACATCAATTGTTGATTCTCAAGTGAAAATGTCCATAAAACAATATGCTACACCCAGTTGGATAGCATAGACAATGGGGAAAAAGTAGAAACAAGTGATTTCCCCAAGTAGATTGGACTTTATCCTATCAGAGGTAAAGAAGTCAAAATTTAATCCCTAGATCTTCTCTAGAATACTCAGTGATGATAAAGGGGAAATATATATTGAGATTGTAGTCTCCCCACCAAATAAGCCAAAGTAAGATCTTATGGTGGGGGATTTTCTTATTTCTAATATTCACCTTAGATGGCCAACAAGGGAGGGATTAAAATATGATGTCTAACATGGAATCAACTCCCTATTTGAAATAATAGATCATGATAAGGCCACAAAAGATGAATTGAAAAATAAGGTGGATCAACTTATGGTTTCCCTTAACAAGTTCATAGAGCCCACTGGATCATCAAAATAACTAGAGTCAGCACAACCAGTCAACCAAATCCTAGATTAAGTGATAATTGATACAATGACTTAGATTGTTAGTATAGGAAGGGCTAACAAATAATGGTCAAAATAATTAATTTATAAGGTAAATAAGTTTATTTCTATAATTATGGAGCATTATGAAGTTATTAGAGAGAAATAATACCCTAATAAAATAGGTCAATGAATATGAGGGAGAAATACATACCTTGAATCTATATTATCCCAAGTTGACATCTATAGATTCTATCAACATGGACATCCTCATTATTGAAAACATATTGAATATGATGCATATAAAGAGGAGTTGCTTAGAGTAGCTAAATTTAAGATAAGGATAATAAAAAAATATACTCATAAGGCCAAGGTTGTACATGATAGAGCTATTGATATATTGTATGACATTGAATGAATGATGAGTATGTTATCATGCCAACCAATAGATGATGGAGATAATTTCTTATGAGTAGAGGAATTTTAGAGTAATTTAAAATAAATGGTTGAAAGAGAATATGCAAATACTATTGTCATCACCTTGAGTTTTATCCATTGATTTATCAAGTACTAGAATACACTGGATAAGATGAGAATAGAAATGTAGGGAATCAAGACTTTCAAGAGGGAATTATTTAAAATAGTAGTATATTGTGTAGCCTTAAACCTCTACTCCTCAGACCAGATGAAGAAAGGATAGAATAAATTTTCAAGGCCTTTGATTCATATGTTGAAAATCTATACGCCAAGAAAGATAATAAGGCAGAGGAAGTTTTGAAAATTGATTAGCCCTTTCTATTGAAATATTTTCATGAATTGTAATTTCATTTCCAAAGAAATTTTAAAGTTATAAATTTTAAGATTGCAACTATCTTTTATATTTATTTTGAGAAACAGAAACATGTATTTTACACTTTATATTTTTGATAGGGTGAAAGTTGTAAAAATCACAATTATAAATTACAATTTATACTTTGACAAGTTATACTTACTTAAAGTGTAAAATCATGTATTGAAAATTACAAATTCCATTTTGACAAAGTGGTATGACTTGAAAGTTGTAAAAGTCTCACTTGTAAATTGTAATTTAGGGTTCTATAAAAATTAATTTTTCAAAGTTATCTTTTGTTGAAACATTGAGTTCCATTTTGGGTGCTACCAATTTGCATGAAGATCCACTTCTAGACACATGGAGAAGGAGGAGCATTACATAAAAATTATTCTAGTTCCATCTATGCCATTCCAAAATAGAAGATCATGCATCTTGTGTGAGTTTTAGATCTGCATGATTTCTTCTACTAGGCATTAAATTTTTGATAACTACATTTCATCTATGAGATATTTTTGTATAAAAATGGGAAACCCTTATGGCCCAATCTATATTTTTGTTGTTAGTGATATATTTATGCATTTTGAATGTATTGTCTACAAGTTGTAACCTTGAGAATGAAAATAAATTAAATATTTGCCTTTCTTTTCTAAGATATCCTTGTGTATGTAGAGTTATTTAAGTATTTATAGATGTTACCATTTTTATTTTAAGTCACAAGAAATTGATTTTTGGTATTTTATACCCTTATAAAATATTTTTTGATTGAAAAATAAATCAATCTTGTCCCTTCTATGAAAAATAACAAATATTTCCTTTGATTTCTCATTTGCATGAGTCTATGCTAAAATAAATTTCAATCTATTTTTTATTATATTATGTTTATCAATCAAGTATTAAAATCCACTAAAATATTTGGTGAAATCACCATTTTCAATTTTAAAAGTTTTATTTTCAAACTCTTTTTCCACTCAAACCCTATTTTAAGATCAATAACACTAAAGGACTGGGATTTTTATAAAACTAATATTTTATCATTTGCACTAGATTTAGTTAAAGGAATTCAGCCTACTTTGAAATTAACCTCAATTTTCCAAAGTCCCATATCTTGGAGGTTTTCCCATTGTATAATTTGGTATTGCATAGTGAGATATTACACATCAAGAAATGGGTGCAAAACCTATGTGATGATAAAAAATACCAATCAGGATAACGTCTATGAATAAAAGTTCCCAAACACCAAGTTTTTTGACTAAAACAAAACTTTTGAAGAAAACTCTTGAATATAAATTTTTTGAAGAGAAATATTCTAAAGACTAAAAGTTTATGATAAAAAAACCTTTAAAAATAATATAATATAAATACATGTCATGAAAAATAATTCTTCCCAACTTTACATTAATATAAATACATGTCATGAAAAATAATTCTTCCCAAGGATAATCTATTTACTTTGTGTTTTTCCAATTGTGCTATTTTTATTCCATGATACAACTCTATGTAATTCAAATGTAGGATCTACAAAAGGAAAATATAGGTACATCTAGAAGGATATCCAAAATGTAGGTAGTGATAGTTTATGATCCATGTGATGTAGAAAAGTGCCACTAGTTACCTTTCCCATATAGAACAAATCCCATAGTAGATTGATGTAGGGAATTACCTCAGCCTTCACTACTACAAAGTGTAATCCTTGTTGTTTGAGTGTGATAAAATCTATAGCCAATTACCTTTGTGTTGGTGTTATATTTTCTTCACATGTATGCATGCCTAATTTACCAATTACGTCCCACATGGCTAAATAACTAGAATACTCATCTTTGAACATTGTCAAATAAAAAACTATGTCTAGGTATTCCATGGAGTGTTAGCTTAAAGACCTATAAGGTGGTTGAACTCCCATGAATGTCATAGATGAAGAATCCATTGTTAATTTTTTATGCACATAGAGTTCTAGTTATTCAATTTAATGGCTTGGCTATTCAATAAGTAATTCATATTATGGACATAGGTGGTTAGGGCTTTGAGTTCTCTCAGTGATGAAAATTTGATCAAGCTCATTAGTAATCAATTGGCATAATGTTCACTTTAAATTCAATGATAAATAATTTAGTATTTAATTATAGATCATGAGACACTAATTACCAACATCTCCAAACTTCTTTTACTTGTTCAATTCAAAATTTTACACTTTATTTTGGTAGGTATGCCACATAGGTTGTCTATATGGTCAAATGAATGCCACATTATTACCTTTGACAAGTGTCATCTTTTCACTTATTTTACTCTAATTTAGCTATTCCATAGAAGATTTTAGGAGCTAGGTGTTGGATGTTACATTTTAATAGGGTAATCCCAAATTCTTGAGATGAAAACACATCTCATGAACAAAAGTTTTGAGGACCTAAGGTGGATACCTTTTATGCAGCCTCCAAGGGAGACTATTTTTGAAAACAAAGTTCTAAACAAAAGTTATAAAACATAATTTTTAATATTTTTTACTAAAGACCAAGATGTTGAAACCTAGTTTTGAAATTTAATTCCAAATTTTTTAATTGAAGAACAAATCCTTGCCAATGCCTATGAAGAAAATTTTGAACACTACTTGTAGACAATTTCTTCGACTACTTTTTCCAAACATTTTCTCTTAATACCTAATTCTGATCAAAATCACCTTTCATTTTCCATGAAGTATAAATTCCAAACACTTTTACTGAAGACCAAGAGTTTCTAAGTGCCATAGTTTTGAATAGAAACACTGATAAAAATGTTGAAGACATGCATGCATAAATCATAAGTGAAGTTGTGAAGATAAAATCTGAAAATAAAACCTATGAACAAAATTTTTGAATAAAAGGTTTGATGAACATTTTTAATGAAGGTCAAATAGATGTGAGGATCAAAAATTCCAAAATCTAACTTCCAAACAAAATTTCCAAAGACATAAAATATGTCAATAACACTTTTGGTAAAGGAAAATATGTGAATCCAAAAAATTTATAATCATTGTGCATGCTAAGAAAACTTGCGTATATGAAAAAATTCTAAAAAGTATTAATAGTTTAGTCTAAATAAATGAAACATGTGAAAATATCCATTTATTTTTATACTAAACAATGAATTTAGTTGTACATATAAAGATTTATGAAATAAAATTTTCAAAATAATCCTAGACCTTCAAAAATTTATTGGGTACCTATTAAAAATGAAAAATAAAGAATGGGGGCATGTTGAGTAAAATAAATGGTGACTCCCAGGGTGAATACTCCTGAGTATTAGAGAACCTAGAACCTCTGGTTAATAATTACAAATGAAACATGAACCATTTCACAAGAGAATAATTTAATAAAAAACATGAAAGATACTCCAAATAACTACATATAACATACTAGCCTTGCTCATACCCTAGATCTATGTGTGATAAATTGATTTTACTCTTACCCTTTTTGTGATTATTTTAGTAAAGACTTGGAGTAACTATAGGTTTCATTCTAGTTTCTTTTAAAACATATTTAAAACTAGGGAAGATCATAAATTGCTCTACCAACAAGGCATCAATAGCCTAATAGATATACCTTTGGTTCCTCCTAATTTCTCCTCTTGTATTCTTGCATGATGCATGATACATTGATATTATTTCATCATGTGAGCCTTTGATCACCTTTATATTTTCTTTAGTTTTATTGATCACTCTTTTAGGATGTATTGTTCCTCATTTTATTTCCTTTTCTTTAGAATATAGTTAGAATAAGGACAGTAGAAACCATAGTGAGCTAGTGTATGTGAGGGAAAAATTATACGAGATTGTCCCTACTATCTATATTCATATAAATGATTATTACCTTAAACAAGTATTGATACAATAAGTACATTTGATCTAGTGAAAATGAGAAAAAATTATAAATTTTTATGGAGTAATGAGGGAAGATTTTATATGCTTGATATAAGTATTAAGTGGTAACATGAGCATGGTTAATTTTTTATTACATACCTAAGTTATAAAAAATCTTAAATTTAAGGGTGTAAAACTTGAAAAAAAGCTAATTTGTGTTCTTTATTTTATGTACTTCCCATGCTAGTTCTTTTTTTTAGATACTTTCTCATTTATTTAAATTTTAATATCAAACATGGATAATAAGTCCAATGGATTGGGTAGTTTTTGGAGTAAACTAGGATAATTCAATCATATTGTGACAAAATAAATCTAATATATAAAGTAGGGAACTAAACTAAAGAAAAAAAAATGTTGAAAATAGGAAACACTAAACTAGAATGTAGTAAAACTAGCTATGAAAGTAGTAAATCTATTCTAATCCTACCTCTACCATAGAACCTGTTGTTAATCAAGGACATATCAAAATGGTAAAACCATGAAGGAGTGATTTAAAAACTATCCATTAAATTGACATGTTAATTTATTACCTTGGAGGTCCCTCAAATAAAAAGCACTTTTACCCTAGATCTATGAAATATAAGAAGTTCTAATCCATAATGGGGTATACTTGTCATGTATCTTTTCTTTTCATGGGATTTGTCCCATACACATACAAATTAAGATATTATGAATACTTTAATTTTTTCTCTTCTATCAAACCACCTTTTAAATATGTCCTGATGTTTGTTGAAATTATGTAAGGCTTTGATCCTTTAATATCCATCTCTATTATGTCTAATAATAGAGACTCCACTTTTTTTCTTAGTTTCGCGTACTCTTGAATAAATTTATATGTTGTAAATTTGAGATTGATTGGAAAATTTCCTATCTTCCATATACCATCAAGTAAGGTGAAGACATGAGGACCTAATTTTATCTTGTTTGATCATCCTATAGTGCATATTTTAGTAGATGATTCCACTCTCTAGGTTTATCTACTACTAAATTTTTAATTGCATGAATTAAGTTATTATTATTTTTATTTATTCAATCCATGTCCCTATGGGTAATCATTTGAATAGGAATTGATGGTGATTTGATTATTATAGGCCCATTCAATAAACTCATTTGATTGTAATGATGGCCCATGGTAACAAACTAAAGAAATAGGGGTACCAAATCTAGTTGTGTTGTTTTCTCCCAGAAAGCTAATTACATCTTATGTTTTAGAATGTGTTGTAGCTACTATTTAAATATATTAGGTGTAATAATATATGGTAGTGAGTATAAATTTTTAGTTGGATAAACAATTTGGGTTGATGACACAAATGAAATCTAATCCCCATTGATAAAATGTTATTCCTTCAATAATAGGTTACAATGGAATTTTTGCATGTCCTTATATTTTTAAAAAGAGTTGACATTCATGTCATGTTATTACATAAATATGTGCATCCTCAAATAATATTGGATAGTAATACCCCATTATAAGGATCTTATAGGCTATGTGTTTCTAGACAGATGATCACTACCTATATTTTGGGGTCATTTTTATAGATTTTTTTTTTTCATGATATGCATCTTAGGTAGATGCCTTCATAAGTTATTCTATAGATAATCCCCTTTCTAATCATGTAATGAGTATCTTTGAGGCTCAAATATCTCCATTTTCACTATTAAGCTCTGTTGAACAAGTAATTGTGAGTAAATATTAGATGATGTCATTATACCAATTTACTCTAGATACCTAGGTTTTACAAACTTACTTAATGGTGATGTGTGGGTTGGGATCAGTCATAATCTTAATAATGTCATATCCTTTGATAATTTTGGTAGTCTTGATTTCTATGTCAAAATTATATAATTTTGCCATCCACTTTACTATGTGCTCTCCAAATTTATTCTTCCCTAAGTAAACTTGATAGTAGGGTCTGACACAATGGTGATGGTCTTATTCCTCAAGATGTAGTGACAAAATGTATTTATTACTTTTACAAGGGAAAATATTTGCTTATATATCATGGAATATTTGAGCCCTACTTATTTTAATTTTTTTCTCATAAATGTGATATTATTTTCACTTTAATCTTTCCTCTAAATAAGCCATCGACAATTATATGTTTTAAATTGAATGAATACAAGAAGAATTATTTAGTTAAGTCTTAGATTATTAGTACTGGGGCATGAGATATTGCATCTTCAATGTCTTGAAAATACTTTTGAGTCTGCAGTGTCCATTACACTTTAGCATATTGTTTGAGTATTATATTTAGAGGTTTGATAATTTATACAAATCCTAATTTAAAATTTATCATGAAATTTATGTTTCCATAGAAATACTTGAGATCCTTATTTTTATTTGGGAATGTAATATTTGAAATCCCCTAAAATATATTTGGGTCAATTATAATTACTTCTTTGGTTATAATGTGTCCTAAGATATTTCCCTTGGTAATGACAAATATGCTTTTATTAGGCTTTATTGAGATTCCAAACATTGTAATATTTTAATGATTGATTGTACATGGCCTACTTGATCAATTTTTTTCTTTGAGAAAATAGTAAGGTCGTCCTTGTAAATGATTATGCATTTACCTATCAACATGAGGAATAGATTGTACATTATTTAGTAAAAGTTAGATCCTATGTGAATTAGGCCAAAAGCCATCTTATTGTATGCATAAGTACTCCAATTTATGGTAAATGTAGTCTTCATTATACCATTGGATTCAACTATCACCTAGTTATATCTTGAAAATCTATCCAAGAAGGACATCATTCCAAAACCAATTACTATCTAGATCACCTCATCCAAGGAAGGTAAAGGATAGTTGTATTTTTTAGAAGACTTATTCAAGTTATTGAAATCAACACAATCTAATTTCCCTATCCTTTTTCCTAATTGGAACTAATTTTGAAACCTAAGTATAATGTCTAAAATGGAAACCTATTTTTGCATTTATCAATTTTTCCAATTCCTTATAAACGAGAATCTATAGGATAAGATTGACTTGCCTCTATCTTTTCTTAAATATATTATGGTCTAGATTCAATGAAATTATATGGGTGATGATCCTTTGGTTAAAAAATTTCAAGTATTCATAGGTACATGCAATCACATTTTTATAGTAGATGAGTAAATCCTTCACCCTTTATCTTTATTCTAGAATATAGCTAAGCCCAATATTGACATAGCATAGATCACACTCATCTCCTAAATTTTACCTATTAAAATTAGATTAATTTACTTTAGGATACCTTTTATCTTGGGCTTGGGGATCTAAATCAAATTTCCTTTCCAAAGAAACTATTCCTAAAGGCAAGCATTTTTCTTTCAAAGAAATGACTCCTAATTCTTCCAGACATAGATAATTGATCTCCTTATCATCAATAATATGAAACTCAAATTGTCCTAAATTAGTCAAGAATTGGATGATATTATGGTCATCATCAAAGACTTGGAAATATTACACATTATCAATTAAAAATGGATAAAGTACTAGCTCGATTGAAAACCTATACACATTGGAATCTTATAATGGTGTTAAGTTGGTAGTCGAAGTAGTAAGTGAATCAACAACCTGATTCTATTCTCTAGGAATAAATACTATATTTAAGGCCTCAAAAGACTCAATAAAATCCCAAGATATATATTTTTACCTCTTAACATATGATAATTCACATTGGTATGTGTTCCTAACTTGATTAATTACCAACTCTAAATATCTAGATATCAACAATTGTTTGACATCATTTTTTAGAGAAAACCACAATACAAAAATCAATGCTTCATATTTTGATCTATTATTGGTGCAAGGTAACTATAACCTTTATTCCACTAGATACTTCTTACCTTATAGAACCACCAATTCAACTCCAATTCTTGGTCCTTTCTTGGATCTTGCACTATCAAAATGGAGAGTCTATAATTAGGAAGGTCCTTAAAGTTTTAGTTCTCACACCTCATACTTTATGGTAGAGGTATAAATTAGAAGATTAATACAATTTTATCTTACCTATTCATTTTTATTATTTTAATCTATCATGGGATTTTTCATTTTTGGTTCTTGATTAATTATAATATGGTTTGCAATACCATTCCATGCTAATGAAATATGAGAAAAGTCTATTGTTACATACCCATTCAATGTATTCAACCAGTCTCTGCTTAGGATGAGTATATATCCCTATGATATATCCACCACAAGTATGCCAATAGTCATTTATACACATGATTAAAATTCCAAATGAATGTGTACACCATTAAATTCTCAAACTAGATGCACCACTATTTTTTTTAGTTGTGAAACCATCCTCTTCGATGGGTTTGGAGTCAATCCAAGTTTTTTACAAATAATAGTTGGCATCATGGTAGCCAAAGCTCTAGATTCAACTAAATATTTATGAATATTATTTTTTAATGATTTGATAGTAAATAATAAAGGTTTAATGTATGACTTACTATCATACATGATATTTTTATGAGAAACCTTTGTCTTCTTTATAGAATACTTTGCTATGATAGACCTACATAGGATCTCCTTTTGTTAAGTGATTTGAGATAATTCATGAAGAGTGATGTTTGATTTAATATGATTCATATCCTAAAAAAAATTCATCCTCTTTTAATCTATTCCTCCTTATTATGGGTTTGATAATTCCCTTTGGTGGAGGTGGATTATTATAATCCTTTGGATTTGGTGGAATCATGGTATTATTTGGAGTAGATGTTGTCAAGGGTTTCTTGTTCCTTAGATTATAATTTCCCTTTTGGTACTGATAGAAGGCATGTACCTAATTATAATGATCATAGATTAAATTTTCATCCTCACTTAATAAAGGAGACTCATGAATTTAAAATACCATAGTGGTGTTTGAGAAACTAGATTCAGGGTGGAACTCTAGTATGTTATTCATCAAATCATGCCCCACCATCTCCCTTTGGAAGATTTCAAATGTTGAAAAAAAATCAACACATTCAAGTTCACTATGTTTCTATGTATTATGGACTCTACACCAATTGGATAGACATATTTCTACCATATTAATTTTTAGAAAATTATTGGGCTTTTGTTGTTCTACTTTATTTATAGACTAATTAAAAGGTCTATTATATGTTTAAAGCCTAGTTTTTTTTATTTTTATTATGATTAGTAGAATTACCATATTCCTCTACATGCTCAAAAATTCATTTTCAACCTTTGGACCATAATCTTTATATAATCCAATTATGGTTTGATAGAATCCACACCATGGGCAATTGTAATATTTTATTGGATTAAATGTTTATTATGCTAATGACCATTCATATATAAATGATTGTTCATATAACCATAATTATGATTTGGTGTTTATTGCATCATAAGAGGCAATGTATATAGTTAATTATAGTTAAATTTAAGAACATTTTGATTCACATGAGGCACTTAATTCAATGTTATGAAACTAGAATTAATGTTATGGGTGCCTGATACCTGAGGATTGAGATATGTATCAATATTGTCATATGCTAATGTTGAGTGTTGATAATAATGACTCTTCATATAAACACTACAATAATAAGATCCAAGGCATTATTATACATTTCTAATGATAAATAGTGATCTAGTTTATATGTTGGACTTATCTAAGTGTACATTTTCTAAAATCTTGTGTTAAAATCTTTAATTAGCTCATTACTCTCCCTCTTCATACTGGTGAAATATTGATACACCAAAGTGGGGATGGTAACCTATCTAAATTGGGTAAGAAAATTTATCTGACATGTATTCCAAGAAGTAATTAAGTTCTCTTGAATATTGAGGTACCAATCATAAATAACATCCTTTAATGTGAACTAGAAAAGCTTGCATGAAAAATATTCATAAGTGACATTCATTAACCCAAAAGCATCCTTGGAAGATTTAATGTGTTCCTCTATAATTATTCCTCTTGAAAGGAATAAGGAAGCTAGATACTTCTTTGAATTCCTTGGTAAATTGTGCACATCCCCTAGAATGGCAATAACAAATCTAACTAACCAAGGTGGTTGATCCATATGATGATTAGTAGGATGGATATTTATTATAGGATAAGGTGTCCTAGCCTAAGGTACTATAGGAATAACTAGTATAGATCTAGGACTTCGATGTATTGACAAAGGTGAAACCAAAAGATTAGTTTGGGCCTTAAAAATGGTAACTCTCTTGGGTGTATCTATTGTAACTTAAATATAGGGTATAGCCTCCCACCAGGTAAGGCACACAAGTAGCCTTCCTTCTATAAATAAATTTTATTCTATTGATGTGGATCTTGTGCACACCCCAAGATTTAATGAGGTATCTTATAATTTTTTAAGATCTTAATTGCGGTAAATTCCACTCTAAAGCATGAGTTATAGGCATGGGTTAAACAACCAAGTCATGGAATAGTAGGTTGACAATGCAAGTTACTAATAGGGTGTACATGTGGGTGAATGAGACATATTAAAGAAAAAAAACCTAGTTGAGTTAGATGGATAGACCTTATTCTAAATTGGGTAGATCTTAATTAGACAAACTTTAAAAAAAGAGGGAAGGGTAGAGTAGAAAATGAGGTTATGTGGTCTCAAGGGATTACTTTTAGCATTGGTTTCTCTGTGTACAAGTGTTTTGTAACTAATGATTGCTTCTAGTAGATATTACACACTCACATACAAACACAATTATGTAGTTTAGGAAGATGTAATATAGGTGGTAACTCAAAGATCTCAGTTAAAGGTTGTTCTTTTTAGAGTAGTTGTTAAACACCCTTACTTAGGAGATTATAGCTTTGATTAGAAAGGTATATATGGAATATATTGATCACACCTAGAATAATATATCAAAGAAAACACTTTTTCCCACTCTAAAAATTGAAATAGTCAACCTATTTTCATATAATCAATAATACTTGATAATTATTAAATATTTGTTTCGTAACCAATATATTTTTAGTGATAATAAAAATAATTATTTGTAATTTTTGCACATTCCAAATTAATAAATCAAACACCCAAGAAAATAAAACACTTTATTACATAGAATTTGAATGTAAATGCATATACAAATTTGCATGAGAATAAAAAAAATTACTTCTTCCTATATTGATAATTTTCCAACCCCCCTTGAGATGATGGATTTACATGTATAAATAGTCTTGGGGTAGGGTTGAATAATTGTCCAAGTTCATGCATTAATCTAAGTTACATGTTAATAATTATAATCATAGTTCTAAATTGATGCTAAAAATTACATGTACATTGATAGTTGATCACAAATATGTCCAAAAATAGATTCACATGGATGAATTCATGTAATGTGTGCATGATTACACACTAATTAGGCTAACCACCACATGTATACATGAAATATGAATAAATTTTAGTTATATATAATAATATTACATCCAAAATTATGTAAAAAATTAACTTTAGATAACCAAGGTTTATTCAAACTTGGTGACTACATGGTTGAACTTGACATGGTAGGAGGAACTAAAGTTGATGGTAGAGTTGAGATAAGAGGTAGAGTTGAGATATAAGATGGAGGAAAGATGTAATATATAAACTTATCCTTATTTTTTCCCCTCTAATTCTTGGTAAAATTTGAAACCGATCACATGTTGAAATTTGGTGATGTACATGTTTAAATGAGGTGGTTGAGGAACCCTATTTTCTTGTTCCATTAATCATGCATGTTCAACCTTGGTGGATTTGAAATTGACCCAAAAAATTTCAACTTATGTATATTTATTTCTTGAAAAAATTAGTTTTCCTTCAATTTCTTATAATTTCATCTCTTGAATATTTTGTTTGAAATTGGAAAAAGCTTACTATAGGTGCTAATAAAAAATGGCTCTACTTATTAATTAACCTGTAAATTCTATAGCCTAGGAAAGTTTTATTTAATAAAAAATCTATAAAACTAGCTTCTTGTATACTATGAATTTTGGGATTATGACTTTCATACTTGCACCCCAATATTTTGCCTCCTACATTTATATGATAACCTAATTGAGGGTATTGGATGCCTCTAATGGTGTCATCAAGTTAAAATGGATGTAAGACCTATTTGTTGTGTATAAAAAAATAAATTTTAATTTTTTTATCCTCTTTTAAATAATTAAAAAAATTGGTTATTTCATTAATATATGGAGCTAATTAATCTCTTATTTAGCTAATCATTTCCAAGATATTGTATAATCTTGAGGATGCATTTTGGACATCCATCTTAGTTTCTCTAGGAACATGAATTTTTTTGTTATTCTAAGACTTGCTCTAATTCTTGTTGTAACTATATTCTATATTGATCAATTCCCTTATGAGGTTAGATGAAATATTCTTCTTGTGTTTCCAAATAATATATAAAATAATCATTCAAAGGAGACTAAACAAGTCTCTTAGTCTTTCTCTTGGATAGAGAGAAAACATCTTGTCTCTCTTATAAAACTATGTCCTTATTAGAATCATATTCGTTCTTCCTCTTATTAACTCTTTATATAGGCCTTATCTATTTATCATAGACTAAATTTATAGTGGGTAGATTAGTTATTATTAGATTCAACCTTTAGATCACCAACTAAGTGGAGTAATTTGGATAAATTTCCTTAGCATTAGTATCATCTATTAGGTCCCCTAGATATTTCCTCAAGGATTTTTCATGTAATACATTTGGTAGTGATGACCAAATGATCTTAGACTAGTCAATATCATTGAATTAGGATATTAGATGTACTTTGTCTACAAGATTTTTCTTACTAAAATTATTAGATGAAAAGATAATAATGGTCTATATAGGACTGGTGGAAGGCATTTGCAAGCAAAATTATGTGGAAGAAAAATGTAATTTTGTACTTGCCATGTCTCTCCTTATTCATAGTATGAACCCTTTTAGAATTAGGGGTAGCTAAGGGAGTAGTGATAGAGGTAACAATAGTAGAATTGGAGACAATTGGTGTTGATTAAATAATTGGTACTAAAGAAACAATTGGGTTTTTAGAGATAATAGGAATATAAGGAACAAATTAAATTTTTTGAACCATTAGGGTTGTTAGGAAATCAGAACTAAGAGAGACATAATCAAATGAGCCAATAAACATGGAATAAATGATTCATATAACTTGAATTTTATAAATAATAGGTTTATACAAGGGAAAGTGAAGGTGATCTAAAAATAAATACTAGCTTAGAGAAGATAAATAACACTTATCCTTCTATTTTTTGTTACATTTAGATAATTAGGGTCATGACCAAGATGGATCCACTAAACTTAACCAAGGGATCCCTTCCCATAAAAATATCACTAGAGAGGGTTCCAAAGCCTCTATTTAAAAAAACCAATGTGATAACACTATATAGGTCCTATGTTTTCTTATTCAAAAAGTAAAGTAAAATCTGATCTAGTTCTCACCAAAGCTTGTGGCATAAAATGAGGGTGATAAACATAAAATTAAGCATGAATAGGAGATCACTACTCAAGTCAATGTAGAGTAAATCCTAATGCATGGATAAAGAATCATATAAGCTAACAAATACATATCTATATACTTTAACAAGGAGGAGAAATAGTTAGGAATACTTACCTTTAAAGATGAACCTATCGTGCCTCAATGTCTCCCTTGGATAAGGAATTTCTCATGAAGTTGTGGTTTGTAAGGATAACAAAGATAGGTTAGCTCTAAGCTACATGACTTCTCCTATGCATCCAAAAGACTTGTCCATAATACAATATTCCTATCTAAAAGTGTATTATTAAAACCCTAAACAATGATCATAAAGTAAAATGGTGGATATGTAGATACATAGATAATGACTTACTTTTTCTCTCTCTGAAATGGTAGAAATAGATGTGTATATATAGCTAGATTTAACCCTAAACCCTTCCAAAAGTTTAGCCAATATAGTTAGCCTAATTGACACTATATTTTTAATTAATAAAAGGAAGTTAGGTCCTAGATTGGGTTGACCTAAGTCAACCTAGACCTATAATGTGATAATACATTTTAATTATAGGGTCAATCCTAGGTTGACTTTGTTTAATAAATGTCAAAAAGAGTGTTTGGCTTAGGTAGGGGTTGTTTAAGGTGGTGAATTGCTTAGATGAGTGTGTAAGAGAGGTCTCAAATATTAGAGAAGTA
Source organism: Torreya grandis (assembly GCA_037957365.1). Classification (NCBI taxonomy): domain Eukaryota; kingdom Viridiplantae; phylum Streptophyta; class Pinopsida; order Cupressales; family Taxaceae; genus Torreya; species Torreya grandis. The sequence continues at coordinate 358,160 of JARHVA010002533.1, read as the reverse complement.
TACGTGATAAGTTTTTATTAATTTTAAGTGGTGGTATAGTGGACAATAATATCATGAAGTGCCAATGGTCTACCCACCCCTTTCCTAGTACACCCTTCAAGGATTGCACTTAGAGAGATTGAGACTTGATGGGTTCCTGGAAGAGAGAAAACATCAATAATTGATAGAGTTTAAAAATATTATGTATACATATGCCCCACTCAAATCTCATCATGTGTCATGTAGGTGAAATAGGGGATGGTTCTTAGATAAAAGAACATAGCAACACACAATGTTGAAGCTAAATAAATTTTAGTAAAAAGTGAATAAGACAAAAGAAAAGATATAATTAAAAAATACATACCTAAATGTTGTAGAATAAGAATTAAGTGAGATAAATGTAAAGGTGTCCAATGTAGAGAACATTATGTGAACCTATAAAAATAAGCAAAAAATAATTTTTTTTGCAAAATATACATGTAATATGTGAAAATATTTTCTATGATATCAAGATTTTAGAATATCTTATTATTCAAAAAAAAGATAGTAAAATAAAGTTATGGTCAAAAAACATAATCTAATTATAAGTAACTAAGAGGTAAATAATTTTGAATAGTAAATATAAATAGGGTGAAAATTAATACATTTGTTATTTTATTATTCTAAGAAAATAATGCTTGGAGATACCTAGTTTCAGCTTATAGAGAGACCATGGTGAAGAGACAATAGCTACAACATGGAGGATGCCTAGTGGTTACAATAGGTGTAGCTCAGGTACGTGAAGAGTTAATTTCAATTTATTTATCAATTTTAATTAAAACTAATCTAAATATATAAAATAATATGTTAGACAAATTTTAGAGACTTAAAATAACCCTAAGAAATTTGTAAGTAGACTAGGAGTAGAATGGGGTACTTGGGTAAGAAAAGAACATATGAATAAATTCTTAAGGAATTAATGGTAAATGGTAAAAAATTCACCACAAACTAAGAATAAAATTGACCCTATTGACTTAGTTTTAAAGGTGAGATATATATATGGGGATAATTACATATAATTGGTATAATTTAGTATCATTTGGGGTGTTCAAGGGCCAATCTAGTTGGAAACTAAAAACTAAATGACATGGTATCTTCTAGCCAATGAAATTCATACTATGTGGTCGATATAGTTTTTTTAATGAGTTTGAATATGTGGAGAGGGATGATGTAGTATGATAAAAATATAAAATAGTTGATTTATAATTAAAAAGGTTGATTACATCTATAGGAATGGGTTGACTATGTAACAAAAGGCCGATGTAGTATGTTAAGAATGTGAAAGGACTAGTTTAGTAATAAATATGTTGATTATGTAAAAAAAAGTGTAAAATAATACAAATGATTTGATTGAGTAGTTAATTTGTAGTATTTTTATAATATTTAAGAATTTATTTTATTATTATGACATATATTTCTAACACATTCTCTTTTGTTATATGTTTTAAAAAGGTGACATAGATTTTGGCATCTGGTGGATGTGTCCTAGCTATTAGATTTCTTGGAGAATTTTTCAAATGAGGATAGAGCTCAGTTAGTTTACTTAGGTTTTGGAGGCATCATGAAAATTAGATGGATCCTATTGAGTGTTGATCTCATTATCATGTTCTTATGAGTATGGGAATAATTGACCAACAATTTTTGATGAGAGGTGGAGGGGGACATAATAGAGGTGGTTATCACATTGGAGGATGTCCATGCCTTTCTTAGACTTTGTATTGATAGGACATCGGTGATATTTGATACATTAGAGTTGTAAGATGAGAGATGAGCCCTAGTCTAATGGCAATAGGATTGAATAGGATATATCCTCAATTACGTGTTAGCTTATTTGATGTTTATATCATGGCCATTATAGATGTTTAGAAGGAATTGATAGTGCTTGTGACAACATGAGTGATGTGTCATAAGTTATATGTTAAGGTACAATTATACATGATACCCTTATGTCAGTCCATCTTAGACCAGGGTGCCTTGTATGATTTTTGTTCTATCATTTAGACCTAGATCATGCACTATATGTATGGGATGATGACTAAAGGGCACAAGAATATAATCCCTATCATTATATTAAGCTCATATATTTATGATAGATTTCTTATATTTTAACCAATTGAGTTTCCCCATGTAATTAATGATAAGTTACCTCATGTTTTAATATGGAGGAAAGAACATTTAATGTGTGTTATGACTTATGTTCTAGATTTACATACTATTACATGAATCTAGATAGTGTGGAAGCCTTACACTCACATTCCTATCATATTCCTAATTTTGACCATTATTGTTATAAGTTTGGCACATGTGTGGATCATGAGCCACTATAATTCATAGGTGGATCCACATACAGTGTCTTATGTACAAATATAATTATTGATACCACATCTAGTGCCCCTTCTATTAGTGCCTACTTATTATGAATGACATGCTAAAGAGTTGAGAGGGAGAGGAGGTGTAAGGGTACCTATCAAGATACATATGATTAGGCTTTGATGATTAGGAGCATAAGAAGGTTAGGCATGATAGAAGGAGATGATGAGTTTTTGATGAGATGCTACCATGGTTGTAGATGTAGGAGATGTGGGAACACAACATAGGTGATAGTAGCTATTGCAAGCTCATCAAAGATTGAGGCACTATCAAATACAAGATATATACCTGATAGAAATGACATAAGAGGATCCTATAGTGGCTGCAAGACATAGGTTGTCTATAGAGAGTCCACTAAGGAGGGGGACATGATGGGCTTATGTAGTGACTCTAAGTTTTGTACTTGTGTGGAGATAATTGACAAAGGATATGCTCAATAGGTGAGTATATGGGGAGACTGTAGTCAATGATACCATCATTAGTCATAAATATTTTGATTTGTTTTAAGTTTTTGATATATAACACTAGTTACATCATTTTTTATGATAGATAGATGGTTTGAGATATCTATATATGAGATCTAATGTATATTTTTTTTCTAGTTTTGTGGATACTATTATTGAGGAGATCAGATGGGGATCCCTAATTATGGATATGCCTAATGATATTTTAGATGGGGTTCTATCATTTTATGAGCATTCCAATTTAGTTTATCTTATAGTATAATCTACCCTAACTTATTTTAATTATTTTAAACTAGTGGGAGAGGATGATAGATAGTTATAAGTATGATGGGATTAGTCACAATCACATGCAAGGGTAGGAGCTCAAGAGGCTCAAGCTTGGTAGGATTTATCATAGGATTGAGCTTATTATATAGAAACCATTATACCACTAAGATAGGTATATGCTTATGTGGCCAAAATACATGGTTAGGTTTTTGGCTTGAGATCTTATACTACATATTTATAGTACACCATTCATAGGGGATAATCATAGGAATCCATGGGTAGTGTGGCTAAGCCATAGGATAGGTAGGATAGAGCATGAATTTAGAGTTTTAGTTGTTATATTTCATACTTTTATTATATCAAAATCATAATAATTACATTGATATGGACATTTTAATTGATTTATAATTTGTACTTGTATGTTAATGTGTGAATGGATATATTTCCTTTCTATCACATGTATTTTGTTTTTACTGTATATGATATGGGAAATATATAATGTATGTTTTATTTTATATCATTATGTGATACACATGCATGGTTAAAAATAAAATCACAAGGATTTGGAAAAGTATAAATAATCAAAATAAATGTAATACACACTATATCACAATGGGAAATGTGTAAAAACAAAAGATAAATAAATATAAGAAACCAAAATTCTAAATTAACAAATAATAAATGTTTTCAAACCATATAAAAGTTTTTCACCAAGTTAAATAAAAATCATATTATATCACATTGGAAGTATGAAAATTTGTAATAAAATGGAAGACACATGAAAACCAATGGTATAAAAAATAAAAAATAAATAAATTGATCAATCATACTAGATCAAAATGGGAAGTATACAAAGAAAAAAAATCTAAGTGTAAATCAACTTAATCATGCTAAATAAAGATAGGAAGTATGAAAAATTTAATAAATTGGTTGTAAACATACATGCAATTGAAAAATGAGAAGATGGGAAGTATGTCAATGATATATAAATGATAATGTAACACAAATTATGTCACATTTAAAGCATGTAATTTTATTGTGACTTGGTTATAGTATGAACTAGGTATTGGAATATTTTTTGAGGAGGGCTTAGACCTATCTAGGGTCTTACATTGTCACTCAAAAAGGGAACACCAATGTGGTAGAAACACATGTGGGAATAATTTAAATATGTTTGAATTTGGTAATATGTGAGGAAATACTAGTCCTATCCATGGAATTACACTACAACTTACAAGGGCAACACTAATAAGGTGAATGGTATGTAAAAATTAGGAATTTTTTTATTATGGTAATTTTTTAGGAGAACTTGGTCCTATCCATAGTATTACATTACAAATCATAAAGGAAAACCCTAGGGGGAATGATCAATTAAAAAAACAATATTTATCAAGGGGAAATATTTAGATTGTTTCAATGAAAGATGGAAATTAAAAATAATGACATAGGCATCTATGAGAAGACCTTAAGAAATATGAGGCATACTAGGTACAAATAAGAGACACTAAGAGTCTAGTGACCATAAAAAAACAAAGGATACATGTGCATAATAAGATCAAAGTTATATGGGTAAATAGGCTAGATACTAAGATCAAATCATGAGGGTTATATGAATAATAAAATTAAAATGGATCTAAATTTCCACAACATGTTACCCATTTATTAGGACCTCTTATAGAGCCATCGGTCTACTATGAAGATTGGGTACTTATGTGAGAAATTAGGTATAACTTATAGATTTTTTTTATCCTTTCCTAATATACTAGCTTACCACACCCCAATGAATCTCATATCTATTATCAGGCCAACTATGGAGTTTGAGTTTTGATTATAAATAGGAGATATGTTATGAATCATGTCTTTTGGTGTGATTAGAATTTTGAATTTGTATGTTGTATTTTGAATCATTTCCTTTTATTTAAATGATTTGGTTTTTAATATTTTAATGGATTTTATGTTTCCTCCATATGGATTTTGAATAACCAATATGAGTGATAAAATTGATACACATGAATGAGATTTAAACTTTGGTTTAAAGAATACTAAGTAACCAAAGATATTATTGACTAAAAACTTAGGCTTACCTATGAAACAATATTTAATCTCAAATTTCAATCATATGTACACTTAGTTTGTAAAATAAAAATTAGGGAAAAAGGGGAGATCCAAAATAGATCGATATATGGTATTAGTACAATGAGAAGTATTTTTTGTTGACTAATAATATGGTAGAGATAGAATACTAAGGGAATAAATGTTTTATAATCAAGTCACCATAATAATTATCTAATTTTTGATTGAAATAAGATAACAAATAATCACTGTAATAGAAAATAAAAGAATTCATGAAAGAAGTGAACCATTAATCACAAGTGTGCATTCATGAAAATAATGATAATAAACCATAATAAAATTTGAAACAGAATGAAACCATATAAAACACATAAATCATAATATGATGATCCATGTAAAATAGATAAGTGAAATAAAATCTGGCAAATAGTCAAATGTATCAGAGATATAAAAATGGATCACAAATCTAATCCAAATAATAACATAGAATAACGTGAAAAAAACCATGCCACATTCCCAAATATTGATATATTTTTTGAAAATATATTATCCATAACATCTAATATAGGGGATTTGAGATGAAAAATGGGGAAATTATGTAAAAGGATCCCACTCTTCATAACTTGTGATAGGATTGTTATATATAGGTGTGTAGTGTTGCAAGAGCTCCTAGGAATGAGGGTTAGAGGTAAAATTTAACTTGTGTTGATAGGATATATATTTTTTATGTTGATTATAAATGGGTTGAGTTACTTAAGGTGATGTGGTTGTTGGTTGAAGTAGTTCTTATGGTTGGGTAGAATAAACACTATTGGAAGTTTGGGGTATGTTGTCTTGTTCTATGGATGTTGGGGGAAGAGTATTAATGGTATGAAATGTATAATCAATTTATAATTTTGGGGGTGATTCTTGTATTGGTATAAGTTCCTCTTTCCCTGACTCCATTAGATGGGATGGGGAAGTGTCCTGAATGATGTATAAATAGTTGAGAGGTGTGAAGAATAAGTGTTGGATTTGAGTCAAGAAAATAAAATATTCTTCTAATGTTAGTAATATTAATCACATTTTTATCATTGTTATTTAATTATATAATAAATTAAACATTATTAGTAGGAGTTGGTTTTAATATATTATAATGGTAGTTAGGAAGAGGGTCTTTGTTGATGTCAAGATGAGCATTAGCTTAGTTGAAATCTTGTTCTTTATTTTGAATTTCATGAGATTTAAAAGATATGTCATAAGCTTGTTGATGATTTAAAATAAGGGTTTCATGATCAAATTTTGGACCAAGAATAAAATACATATCAAGATTACGTAATTGTATATAAGTCTCATGAGAATGGACCCAACATGCACGAAATCAACAAAATTTGTTTGGATCATACCATGATTTCATAGGATAAGTGGGGTTAATATCTTGTGGTAGAGGTATTCAAATACATTTTAAAATTTATGATAGGGGTAATGTTTAATGCACATTAGTGTGGTTAGGTTGAGAAAATGTGGGATTAGGAATGTTGTTAGTAGGGGAAGCATGCTTTGTGATGTTGTTTGGAGAAATTTCTTGGATGATATGAATAGTGTCATAGGTTTTGGTAACATCATTGGTTGCATGTGAGTGGTTGTTATAGGTTGACATGGTTTGAATTGATGTATGAGGAAGTATTGTCATTTGGCCTAGACAAGATCTTCTTCAAAGGTTTTTGGAGAGGGTGTCCTAACCTGAAATTGTAATTTGGGGTATAGAGAGTTAGTGAATAGGTGGAATAGGTTATCATATGCCATATTATGCTCACCTTTTTTAGACAAATTTTTAAATTATTTGATGAAAAGTTATGTTTTTTTAGGTTTTAGTTATTTTGAATTTTTAATGTGGGTTAAGTTTGTCTAGGGAAGATCACTAGTTTGGAATTCTTGGACTTGTGAGTTGACCAAGTATTCAAAGATAGTGATAGAGTGAGTATTTAACTGATTTTACCAACCTAAAGCACCTCCTAAGAGTGTTTTATCTAATATTTTGGTAGAGGCAAAGGTGTTAAGGTTAAAACTATCTTTATAAAGGTTACCCAATGTTTTCAAATGCAAAGTGGAATAGATAGACCCATTATAGGTGATGGTGGGTATTATACCTCCTATGCCAATGTTAGAAAGTTAAGGTACTAGAGGTTCATTTTGTATGTGTTTTATGGTTTTATTAATGAGTGGAAGTTGTGGGATAAGGTTTCCATAGGAATCCCTAATGAGGGGGGGGGGGTAATAGTAATTTTCACTCCCCATAATACCTATAGAGGTAGATTTTAGAGAATAATGAGATGATTTTACATCTACACCATCTAATTTGCATTATTGGTTTGAAAGGCATGCATTTTATTAAGTGGTTTTAATAGGATTTGGTTAGTTTTAGAATCATGTTGACTAGTGGGTGTAACATGTGATGCACTAGTATTAGTATTAATAACTTGAGATGCACTATGAGTGTAGGATGAAGTAATAACATGTGTTTCACTAGTGGCATGAGTAACATTAGTATCAAAATAATCACTAGTATCATGAGAGACATTGGTATCGAAAGATACACTAGTATCATGGTTAAGGGTATAGGTCTTTTGAAGAGGCCCACTAGAAGTGGAGCCTACCATGTTGGTAAAAATACTTGACATAGAGGTTGAAGAAGACATAGATGATGATGTCATGGTGTTCAAAGGAGACATAATAGAGTGAAAATGTTTAGATGAAAATAAATTTATTCCCCCAAATTTATGAGAAAATATAGGCTGAGGTGAATGGGGTTCTCCTATATGAGGACGCGTCATGAGATTATAGATGGTTGTAGGATATTTTCCTCTATGTTGAGGGAATTAATTGATGAAAAATAATAATTTAGTTTTTTACTATAAATCATACTCAAATTATAGTGAGAACAAATGGTTAAGTGCTAAGGATAAATGGGGAGGAGTCTCATAGTTATTAGTGTGAGTGGAAACATGGGAATTACTTTCATCCATGGTGGGTGCCACAAGTTGTGTCTTAAATAACATATTAAGGTTGGTAAAACTAAACATGTTTATTTTATTTAATTATGTATTGTCATCAAACATGTAATTCATGATGAAGGATGAAGACTAGAAGTTTTTGAATAAACCAGGATCAACTAGTAGGATACAAAGTCAAACCAATCGACAATGTCCTATAAGATAGTAAATAAAATAATATATAAAGGACACAATCATATAAGTCAAAAATGTAATGTAGATGGAGAACTAAATAGGCTAAAAAGATACACATTTAGATAGGTTGACTATGTACTAAATATAAAATATAATAGATAGTTCATAATATACTAAGTTGATATGGGTGAATATGTTCTAAAGATAAGGGGAAAAATTACATTATAATACTAAGAAAATTCAAATGAACACACAATCAATTTAATCAAATGTTTTTAATCTAATTGTAGCACACAGTATAAACCTTTTACCAATATTGGATAGAAAGTTTTTTATAATATCAAATATAATTTGTAAAGAACAAACACAAAATTGGAATATAAATGTTAATCTAAGAGGTCATTCCTAAATGTTTTTAAATTATATTAATTTTTTAAATAAATGTGATAGGGAGTTGTATGTAAGAAAGAACTAAAAAATAAATTAATGGATAGGTTCATGTAGTTTAGGCTAAAAGTGATTTGTATTGGTGATGGTATAGCTTGGTATTGGTGCCTACCCCCTCACTTCAAAATCTCATAGTGATAAGAGTGTCAGGTACTTTGACAATATATATAATCAACCAAATATTTATACTTGGCTAGAAAACCAAGTTGGTCTCCCCCTTGGTGATAGCATCCAAGTAGGTAGACCTTGGGAAGAAATTATTTAATTTTTCTTGGTGTTATATGATTTGTAAGTGTGTGAAAAATAAAATTAGTGTGACTAAATTAGTAAATTAAAAACCTCCTATTTAAACTATGTTTTTTACTCCAAGCAAGCAAGAAACAAAAATGAAAAGTGAATTAACTACTAGAAAGATAGTTTAATTACTTTGATTGAAGAGTATAGATTCATTTCAAGTGATCTTGTATAAAAACAATATAAAATAGAATTGACAGGGTTCATGTTGTCTATTGAATCAAGAGCCAAAAGAACACAATTGAATAGGTTGACTGAGTTTTCTAGATAGAAAATGAATCTACATAATTATGTCATTCTAGTTGACCTAGTTCACTATAGGGTTATGTTTTTATAGACTAAAAATTATGAAAAATAGGACTATAAATGAAGAAATTAAATGACTAAGAAGGTAAAAATGAACCTGATACTTTTAAAGACATTAGTTTTACTATTTTTATACTAAAAATCCACTAACAATGTTGGTTGTGTTGAATGTGTTTAAAAACCTACTAATAGAGTTAGCTATGTCAACTATGTTTAAAAACATGATAATAGAGTTAGTTATGTTGACTGTGTTTTAAAAATGTACTAACAGAGTTGACTATGTTGATTGTGTTTAAAAACTTGATAACAGAGTCAGTTGTGTTGATGATGTTTGAAAACATGCAAATAGAAAGAAAATTCAGTCAATTAAGCGGATCCAATTACCTATGGTTGAATATGACCTATAGAAAAAAAATAGAGTAGATATAATTGACTATGTTAAACCTACACACATATTGTTAGACTGAATTGATAGATTTGATCCAATGATGTAAAAGTGAAACAATAATAAATGGAAGTAAATAAAGGCATGAAATGAAACCTAAAAGGTTTAGTTTCACATTGAGTTCACCAGAATGTATATAAGGGAAAATTAACTGATCTACAAATCAATCATATCTCGAAGAAAATAAACCACACATACCCTTCTACTTATTGGTAAATTTAGGAAATTGGGGTCATGACCAAGATGGATTCACTAGACCTAACAAAGGGGTCCCTTACCACAACAATATCACTCGAGAGGGTTCTAAATACTCTAGTCAAGAAACACCATGTGATAACCCTATCTAGGTCTTATTTTTTTCTTGTGTACAAAGTGAATGACAAAGTAAAGTAAAATCTAACCTAGTGCTCACCAAAGCTTGTGACACAAAATGGGGGTAATAAACATAAAATTAAATATGAATAGAATATATCTACTCAAGTAAATGAAGAGTAAATCCTAATTCATGGAGAGAAAAGTATATAATAGAAGAAATACAAATCTATCTAATTTAATAAGGATGAGCAAGAGTTAGGAATACTTACCTTTGAAGATGAACCCACTGAGCCTCAATCTCTCTCTTGGCCAAGTTTTTTTGCAAGAGGTGGTTTTGGTTTGTAATAATAATAAAGATGGGTTATCTCTAGGATACATGACTTATCCTTTGCATACAAAAGACTTATCCACAAGAAAAGATTCATATCTCCAAGTGTAGTATTGAAACCCTAACTAATGCTTCTCAAGTACAATGGTGGATAAGCAAATGTGAAAATAATGACTTAGTTATCTCTCTAAAATGGTGTAAATAGATGTGTATATATAACTAGATCTAACATTAAAACCTTCTAAAATTTTAGAAAATAGAGTCAACCCAATCCACCCTATATCGTTAATTAATAAAAGAAAGTTAGGTGTTAGACTGGGTTGGCTAAGGTTGACCTAGGAGCATAACGTGTTAATATATTTAATGTATAGGGTCAGCTAAGGTTGACATTGTTTGGTAAATGTCAAAAGTGTTTTTGGATTAGGTAAGGGTTGTTTAAGGCAGTGAATTGCTTAGAGGAGTATGTAAGAGAGATGTAAAACCTTAAGGAAGTGTCTATGAGAAGTTTGTGTTTACTTTAAGTTGTTGTATAGAGTACAAAAATATTTCAAATCACCAATGTTCTACCCACCCCTTTTTTGGTGCACCCTTTAAGGTGTAAACTTAGAGAGATTGAGACTCGATGGGTTCTTAAAAGAGAAAAAGCATATTAATTGATAAAGTTTGAAAATATTTTGTGTATAAAACAAAAATTTAAAAGATAGTTAGATCCATATCCTCACCTAATTTATCAACCTCTAGTGGTGATTTTATTTTTTCTCATTAGAGGCTTAGGAACTTAGATCTTTTTAATTCTTATTCCTTATCTTATTCAATATGCTCACTTCCTATGGATGGATATTCATGTACCCTAGGTCCTTATATAAATAGTGTGTTGATAGTTGTGCTCACAAGAGGTCCATAGGACTTTGGTTTCCTCTTGTAATAGAGAGTTGCCTCTTTAGTTGAGGAGGGAGCCATCTAAGTGGTGGAAGTTAGAAATTCCATGCTTGTATTCATATGAGTTGAAGAGGTAGTAGGAAGACTAGTGTATTATGAATTCAAAGAGTCAATGAAAATTGGATCTTCTTCTCTCCCAAGAGAACATGTAATATTAGGAACCTCTTCCACACCAAGCTCTTGATTTATAGTATTCATCACTATGGGTGTAATTTGAGATGGTTCCCATTTGTCTAATGATGGATAATAAGTCCTATTATTCCAAAATTATATAGCAACCCATCCACCTAGATGTGAAAGCCTAACCTATGTGTCTACAATTGAAATTAAATTCCCTCCTTATATTATTTTCAAAATATCCTCAATTAGTGAATCTATCTAATCCATTTTTAGAACATGGGTATAATTATTTGCATTTAGGGACATAAATTCATGGTCATAAGGTTCATTTTGTTATGGGATACCTAGTTCTTAGATATGTTTTTGAATTCAATGATGAGGGTTCCAATATCTACATGGTAAGGTGGCTAAAAAATAGTAATCCATGAACTTTCCAACCTCTTTAAATGCTTCTAATTGACATAGCATATTCTACCAATCATAAAATAAGAGCCATGAAATGCACTTTGCTTATTCTTATTTATGTTTCCATCAATGCCCTACCAAAATTGGTATGTGATCTCATGTTTGGATAATTTATCTAGATAATATTTTGGGAAATGCAATGGGGTAACCTTATTCCTTATGACCATGATCAGATTATAATCTAGGTATATCCAATACTCCCCTTTTGGAGTCATTTTATCAATAATGCTTTTTGGTATTATAGGTAATGATGCTTCATGAATAAGCCTCCATACCTAGGGATACACATCCTCTATAATTCTAACTATAATTATTGTATATGCGTAGATGTACAAAAAAAATTAGGAGTCACATATCTGATTTTTGATGTAATCTAGAGATGGGCTCTAGAGTTATCCATTATGCATGTAGATTATTATCATGAATGCATATAAAAGGTAATACACCATGTAAAAATGGCCTCCCACATGCATTTTGTCATTATGCAATACCTATTCCTATAATATGAAGGTAATTATCTCTCACAAAGAGAAATTTAGGTCTGAGGTCATTAATAAATATACCAATGGTATCCACTCTAGGTGAAGAGAGTGAATGGTAGGGTATCCATACAACCTATTCAAAATAACCATTCTAATGCAGACTCCTATATAAAATTTGGTGATAGGTACTAGTAACTTTTTTTTAGGACAATAGTTTTTTTAGGGATAATCCATTTTCTCAACATTTTTATAATTATGTTTTTTCATCCATGATACAACTCTATATAAGTCAAACATAACATATGTAATAGGAAAATATAGGTAACTCTAGAAGGAATCTCCTAAAATGTAGGCAATGATAATTTTATACTTCATGCGATGTATAAAAGTATCACCAAATACCTTGCTTTCAAATAATAAATCCCATAATAGGTTAATACAGGGCATCACCTAGGGATTGGCTATTACAAACTGTAATCCTTGTAATTTGAGTGGAAGCAAATATATGAATAATTTCCTTTGCACTAGTTTTATATTTTCATCACATTTATATGTGTCTAATTTTCTTATTATGTCCCATATGGTTTTATATTTGGAAAAGTCATTATTGAACACCGTTAAATTAAAAAATGTATCCATCTATTCCACGGAGTCTTTAATTGAAAACCTAGAAGGTGGTTAGACTACCATAAATTTCCTAAATGAAGAATCTATTGTTAATTTTTTATGTACATAGTGTTCTAGTTCTTAAATTTAATTACTTGTCTCTTTTGGATATAATTCAAAGTTTGGAGGTAGGTGGACAAGGCTTCAAGTTCTCTCAGGGATGAAAATATGTTTGGGCTCATTAGTAATCAATAAGCATGATGTTTTATTTCAATTTTATGATATATATTTTAGTATTCAATTAAAGTTCACGTTTAATTAAGGTCTAATGTCTCAAAACATATTTTACTCATTCAATTTTAACTTTTCCACTTTTTTTTGGAAGGCATGCCACATAAGATTTCTAAACATTTGAAGGAATGCAACATCATTACATTTGACAAGTGTCACCTTGTTTCTTCTTTTGCTCTAATTCAGCTATGACATGGAGGATTTAAAGAGTGTGGTATTTTATGTTGTGTTGGAATAGGGTGAGCTCAATTTTATTAAATGTGAACGCAACTCACAAACAAATTTTTTGAAGACACATGGTAGACACCTTTTATGTATCCTATGAAGGACACTATTTTAAAAGTTAAAGTTTCAAAAATATTTTTTCCAAAGCCCAAGTTGTCAAAATCTAGTTCTATGAAATTCTAAACATTAGTGTTGAACACCAAATCTTGACTAAGACCTACAAACAAAAATTTTGAAGACCACTTTTGAACAATTTACTACTTATGAAAAACATTTTATTTAAAGACATAATTTTGAATAGAAGCACCAACTATTATCCACAAAGTATAAATGTTGAACAATTTTTCTCAAGACCAAGAGTTGTGAAGTGCCATATTTTTTAATACAAGCACTAATAAAAATGCCAAAGATATGCATAAATTATGGGAAAAGTTATGAAGATCATAACAGAAAATAAAACTTGTGAATATACTTTTTGAAAAACATATTTTGAGGTCAAATAGATGCAAATGATCAAAAATTATGAAATCTAACTTTTGAATAAAAGTTCTAAAGGCCTAAAATATGTGAAGAATAATTTTGGCAAAAGACAAAATACATGAAGCCCAAAACATTATAATCATTATGCATGCCCATAAAATGTGTGTATATGAAAAAATTATAAAAAGTATTAATAGGTTAGTCAAAATAAACTAAACATGTGAAAATATCCATTTTCATTTATACCGAACAATGAAGTTAGGTGCACATATAAATATCTATGAAAGAAGATTTTCAAAATAGATCTAGGCCTTTAAGAATTAGTGGGACCCTATTAAAAATTAAAAGTAGATAATGGGGGTATGTTGAGTAAAACATAATTATTGTACTAAAATATGGGTTATAAAAATTTCTAGAGTTCATAATGCCATACATAACACACAACATACTAAAAATTATCATCATGATAGAGACACTTACATTAAAGAGCCAAAGTAGTTTCTATATTCTAAGTTCATATTAGATACTTCATAGTGACATGAAACTTTCAATTTATGAGAGGTCATCCTTATTATGATAGATACATGACTATTTATTGTTAGGATCTTGTGTGAGTTATTTTTTAGTATGTTCCTCATTCAATTACATATATTTAGAAATAAAAAAATATATAATATTTTAAAAATTCTAAAAACCATGACCTATGCATGATATGTGTAGTTATTTTACATCAATCAATTTTTCATTCAGTATATGTGTTTAATTATTATTTTAAATAATGATAAAGAAAAAATATCCTAATAAACTAGGGAATAGACTATTCTAGAAGCAAGATAATTATATAATTCATACTTTTTAGAATTATGTGTGTTTTCAAGCTTACCTGGGGTAAATTTATGTTTTACTGAGGGTCAATATTTTGTTACCTCAGTTAGTTTATTTGTTTTTATTGTTGATATTTACTAAACCATTTTAATTTAGTATTTTAAAATTGTATATTTTTAGTTTTCCCATTTTTTTCATACAATAAATAGTATATTCACATAAAACAAACTATTTGCATTATATATTGCATTGCATAATTTGTAAGTTTAAGAGAGTAATATAAAGAGATTTCATTATTTTTAGGAAATTTTTTGTGAGTTTATTAATAATTATTTTTAGGTATTTAATTGTATTACTAACCTTTGATTTGATTCCATGGATCATTTGCATTCTTATATGCTTCTTTCATGATATCAAAGTATTTTGGAAGCCTTCAGTAGCACATTATCTTACCCACGTTTATTCTAAATATCCAATTATTCATTTAGTTATTACACATTTTAATATTAATTATGATATTTTATATTTTCCACATACATTTTGGTAATTTTCTATGTCACATTTACCAAAAATTTTATACTTTACTAAAAAACAAGAAAATTGTAAAGTGAATATATATATATATATATATATAGACCTTTTTTAGAACACTTGCAGTAGGCCCTATAGGTCCATTTTTGTATAATTAAATTCTTCAAATAATTTTAAATTGATTTTAGTCTCAAATCAGACCTAGATGTAGTATTTTCAAGAGGTCGTACACCTCTTGGGAGCGTTATAAAAACATGTCTTCAAGCAGTTTTTTGTGAAAAAATTATCATTAAAAACTGATTATAGGCCGTACATGTCTGATCTAAGGATTTTTTTTTCATGTAAGGGTTAATTATTATTATTTTTTTCATTTCCAACAAATCCATATAACATTTCATCAATTCGTATGACTCTTGTGAAGATTTTTCTATCTGCAATTCCAAAGCACCAATGAATTTTTTAAAGGAATTTAATGAAGTTTTCTAATTTTAGGGCCCTTATAATTCCATTTAGGATTTCAAGGAGATGTTATTTCAAGATTTATAAAATTTACCACACCTTCTCCCACATGTGTGAGTCTATTGTTGGCTTTTTGAATCAATTTTTCTCTTGGTAAGTGGTTAAAAGTCAGTTTTTTGACTTACATCTTCAAATTTTCAAGTGGCATAATGGCACATAATATTTTATTAGAAATTTGATATGTGATAGGTCTTAGTTTAAAATCCCAATGCCAATTTTTTTAAACAAATTCATTTTTTTGGTTCACAAACCAAAATTATACCTTTTGTAAAAACATTTGTGGCAAAATACTAATTTATTGTCCACATTATAAACTTGTAAAACATAATTTTTTGTTTTATTTTACCATGAGGTGACATTTACATTGTAAAGGGGGTTTGTTTTTTATTTTTTTCTAATAAATTTTTATAATGAATGTCAATGTTTTTCCTATCAAAATCATATTATTCCTTAGGAATGGAGTCCCTATTGTTTGGACCCCTAAACACTATAAATTACCATGTTTAGAAGTCAAAAATGCAACAAATCATTCAATAAAAGGGATTATGGAGGAATTTTTATGACACAAAACCTAAAAAATTCAACTTTAAAAGGGTAGAATATTTATATAAATTCAATTAGGATAAGGGTCTTGGATTGATTGACCTTAGTTTTTTAGATAGTCTTCAATTTCACATTGCAGATACCAAAATGCCAAAAGAGGTATGTGATAAATTTAAAAACCTATTTGGAAAAATAAATGAATTTAAAATGTTGTAATTAGATATGAAATTAAGTGAATTATCTCCATTAAATTTAACCTTAATAGATTAATTCTTGGCAAAATTCAAATTTATTATGTCACAGTTGAAAGCTAGTGACAAAGATAAAAATGATGAGTACATCTTCATGATTTTGTCAAAATTGAAAGGACCATATAGTGTATTTCCTTTACCTTATATATCATGATGGATAATTTAGGTTATGAATTCAAATGGCTTTCTTTTTATTTTTTTAAAGACTAACCAGAGAGAAAATAAAATTGATGGCCCTAGCTGCTCTACCTAGTTCTAGTCATGCATTAGTGGCTAACACCTCAAACTTAAAAAATTCACATAAAACCAAGAAGAGGACAAAATATTTAAATAAACCTATAGACACCACTACATATCCTCCTCAATCTTCTAAAAACAAAAAGTCTTTTAAGTAAAATAAGAAATTTTTTGGTCTTTGTAACTTTTGTAGTTGTCTTAATCATGATGAAAACAAATGTTTTAATAAGATGGAAGCATTAGAGATATCTTTGAAAGAACACAATATTTATGTGCCTTCTCCATCTTCTACTTTTTTTATAGGGAAATGGAAATAACATTCATCAATAGATATATATTCATCTCATGATTAGTGGATTTTTAAATCAAGAACCTCTCATCATCTCACACATTATTAAGATCTCTTGTATTCTCTTACAGATTGTAATACATCCAATATTGTCATGGGGAAATATTTAAATTTTGAAGTTTTAGGATCAAGCACTATTAACAAACAAGATGTTTATTTTAATCATGTATTACTTGTACCCCAAATATCTTCTAATTTTCTCACTGTGAATAAAAATGTCTTTCTAGTACTATTATAAAGGTGCAGTTTATTCCACATGATGTTGTAATAAGAGAATGTAATTATTCTAGTTAGATATTTTTTATAGGTAGAGTAGATCATTTGATAAGACAATACACTTTTGATAAGTTTGAGTATTATTCTAGGACTTTTGGTTCTTCACTTGTAGGACATGGTGATAATATTAGTAAGATGTGACATCAAAGGCTATGACATTCAAGTTATGGATATATGAATAAAATGAGTGCAAAAAATCTTTTAAATTACCTTCCAAAGGTCTCATGTATTGATGGAATGTGTCTTGGATGTCTAGTTGGTAAATATCACTAGTATCCATTTCTAGTTGGTAAGGACACATGTGCACACACACCCTTAGATTTGGTTCATAGTGATTTGATGCCTTTTCTAACTCACTCTTCTTATGGGCCAAATATGCACTCACATTCATCATTGATTTCACTCATAAAACTTGGGTATATTTTCTCAAGTTGAAAATTGAATTATTTTATACCTTCAATAATTTTAAACCCTTTATTAAAAGAAAATCATCTCCTATTCTTAATAATATACATAAAAAATAATGGGGAGGAATATGATAGTAATGATTTTTTATATTTTTTTTACTGAGCATGGCATCTAACATCAGTTCACTATACCATACACTGTCTAACAAAATGGTGTATTAGAGATGAATAATCAAACATTGAAAGAGATGGTAAATTGTATGATTCATTCTAAAAATTTGGGTCCACAATATTGGGTTGAAACTTTAAATTTTATAGAATATGACACCTAAAAAAGTTTGGTCAAGGATAAACCCTGATATTTTATATTTTTGTCTTTATTAGTTAGGCATCAATATTTGTTCCTGATGACAAATGTAGAGTATTGGAGAAGAAAATATAACCATTCATTTTTTTTAGCTATTGTGAATATTTAAAATATTATTTCCTTTTTGATACTATCTCACATGTGTTTTTTCAATGGGATGTATGAGTTTATGAGATACCCACTCCATAGGAGTTTACTGTTGTGAATTTAGAGAGCCAATAAAGTGATTTAATTCATGCATAGATTAATAAATTTGAACATACACATGGATTTTTAATATAACACTATCAATATATTATTTCACTCAATGATTAAATAATCATCTGAGACATTATATATATATATATATATATATATATATATATATATATATATATATATATATACATATATCTATATATAGGAATAATGTTTCTTATAATATCTCCAATATTCTCTCACCTATAAAATCTCTAGAACTCTTATAATAAAGCATACATATAAATATGGTATATTATTATAACATATAACAATATATCTCAAAAACATAATATTCTAACTTACTGTATTAACCATATGGTTATAAAAACTAATTACTATTTACCTTTCGGTAAATATCAACTTTACTATTTACCTCTCTTTATAAATATTGAAACGAACATTATAATTAATAATGTTATAGATATTAAATCATAACATTCACCTCCATAAAATTATTAATTCCTAGCACTCCCTTAATGTGAATATGTGGATAAAATTACATTCTAAAAATATTTTCACCTCCTAAAAGCACTGACTAGACTAGGTAAAAACTCCATAGATTATCCTTTTACCCTCATGAAGGCATAATGGCAAGCTAAATTATGTAGGACTAATCCCTTCCTCTTTGGGTTCCTATGGGAATTTCCCTTCCTCTTTGGGCACTTGAATTCTAAATCTCTAAGATCCACAAGCTTGGCACTAATTGGATAACCATCCCTGAGTTTACCTTGAAATCTTCTCCTACTCCCCAAAAATGAGTTTGCTGAAAACATGATTTTTTCCCTAATATCTATAAAGGGGTTTATTTACAAACTAATACAGTAAAAAAAATGCATGTGAATAGGAATGTGCTTCTGTTCTTATTTTCCAAACATATAGCAAAAACTATAATTAAAAACATACCATACTAAAAATAACACACCACACTAAGTCACTAAATCATTGTGTGACCCCATAATTGGCGACTTATGAGAGGCTGCAAGTCACCTCCAAATTCTTGTGCCTCCTCCTTTAGTAGGTTGTTGCTTATTCAGTGGGTTTGGATTTAAGACTCAATTTTAAAATCATGGGCATCACATACCAATGATATTACATCCATTTTTATTTTTATTTTTACAATTTTTTGACTCTTACAAAATGACTCAACTATTGAGTTTTTTGATAATTTTTTATATTGACTCTATAACACTTGAGTTTAAATAACTTTAATTTTTAACACTTTTATGACATACACACTTCTTTTACTTGGTAATATATTGACACATAATAACCTAAGTGACCAATCACTAAAAAAAATTACAAATACTATGTAATAAAAAATAGCTATAAGAACTTATAAACCAAAAGAATTTTAAGAGTATGAAACACAAAAGTAAATTACAAAACTAATGAATCATATAGAGATAAACTTATATATAATTCTAAGAAAATAAACTCTAACTAAAAACTAAAAACCTAAATTGAATGTTTAAAAATGACACTATATCAAACTCAAACCTAAAAAATATTGAAAGACTCT
Source organism: Torreya grandis (assembly GCA_037957365.1). Lineage (NCBI taxonomy): Eukaryota > Viridiplantae > Streptophyta > Pinopsida > Cupressales > Taxaceae > Torreya > Torreya grandis. The sequence continues at coordinate 337,994 of JARHVA010002533.1, read as the reverse complement.
TCTATTGTTTTTTTGACCATACCATAGTAGATTTGCACTAAAAATGGTGAAGAGGGATTTTACTTAGAGTAACCTATTTGAGGAAAAGCTTAGTATACATAGAGAATAAAATATCCTATGAGACAAATCATATGGTGTAAAGCAAGATGACAAATTGGAACTAATGTCATAGACCATGCATATACTATCAAATCTTAGTGCTAAACTTGCATTAACAAAATATAGGTGACATTTGAAAAATAATTTAAACAATTAGTAGGTCTAGGTAATGTTGAAGCCTCAAGCCAATGTAGAGTAATATCTAATTAGTTAGTCCTTTATTGACAATATGCACCTATAAAAGATAGGTCATATTGAATAATAAATAGATCATGCTCAGATTTGAATGATAGAGGTGTTGAATAGAACCATCAAAATGTATTCCAAATTGATTTGTTAAATGAGCATTCCAACCAATCTGATCATGATCTAGATGCCTTCCTATAGTAGATTTGCCTTCTACCTACTTTAACATGTGGTTAGGATTATAAGTAATAGTAAGGACTTCTTCTCCTCATTATTTTATAAATGATAGTATATTTTCCTTCCTCTAGTAATTCTTCTCATCCTCATTCTAATATAGATGATAATGAGGACTTTATTTCTAGTGTTGATCATGATGGGTATGATTTTGATGTTGAACATATTCAGCCACCATAACCATATTCTTCACCATATATGCCCAAGTGGGCACAAAGAAATCTACAGGTATTTGGTTTCTTGGTTGGTGATCCATCTTATTCTCTTCATACTTGCTCCAAAAAATTTAGTGTTTTTCTTATGGGAAAATCCATTCCTAAAGATCTAGTGTTGTTTTCTAAGGCCATTTGTACACCTAAGTGGGATGCTACAATGCATGATGAGTATTATTCATTGATTAATAATAATACTTAGGATCTTGTTCCTCTTCCTAAGGGAAGAAAATTTATAAAATGTAAATGTGTCTTCAAGCCCAAATATTTTGTAAATAGATCACTTGATAAGTACAAATCTAGACTAGTAGCTAAGGGTTTTCCATAGGTTAAAGGTGTTGATTATTTGGAAAACTTTGCCCCTATATCTAGGATGGATTCTATTTATCTTGTCATTTATCTTGTTGCTTCACATCATTATTTCATATTTTATATGGATGTGATGAGTGATTTATTGCATGGTGATCTCTAAGAGGAGATCTATATGGAGCATCCTATAGGATTTGTGCATGAATCATCATTGGTTTATATATGCCATTATTTTCTTTATAGTCTTAAATATTCTCCTTGATCTTGGTATGAGAAGATGCACTCTTTTGTTTTGAGTTCTAGTTTTCATTGTTGTCATTCAAATCAAAATGTGTATATCTCAAAGCAAGGTAAGGATATTTTAGTATTGGTTTTCTATGTTGATGACCTTATGTTCACTAGTAATTTAGAATATTTTATTAAGGACATCAAGGATAATTTGGTAGATATGTTTGACATGATAGATCTATGACTTATACATTATTTTCTTAGCCTTCAAGTTCATCAGTCTTCTTAAGGTATCTCTATTAGATAAAAATAAATATGGGATATATATTCTTCACAGGTATGGCATGGTTGATTATAAGCTTGGCCCCACTCCATATCAATTAGCTGTTGTGTTATATGCCACTTGCATAACTCGTCTTGTTGATTCAAAATTGTACAACTAGTAGGTAGTCTTTTGTACCTGACTCATACACATCTTGACATCACATTTATTAATAACCTTATCTCTCATTTTTCACATGAGACTCATGAAAGTCATTGGAAAGTATCCAAGCATATTTTATATTACTTTTATGGTACCACACACTTTGGTATAGAGTACACACCATGGACCTATACACATCTTATTATATATATTGACTCTTATTGGGCTAGTGATGTTGATAATCATAAATTCACTTTCAAATTTATTTTTACACTTGGTTCTAGTCTAGTTACTTGGTAATGCAAAAATTAGACAACTATTGCATTATCCTCCATTGAGGAAGATTATCTAGGTGTTTTCAAATCCTTTTAGGAGATATTTTGCCTTTTATAATTACTTGAAGAGTTTGGCTTCACCCAATAGGGTCATACTATTATTTAGTATGATAACCAAAGTGTGATTTCTATTTCATGCAATCCTATTGAGCATCAATGCACCAAAAACATTAAGATTCACATGCACTTCATTCTCTATCTTATTAAGGATGGAGTTATTTCATTGGAGTCTGTGCCTATAGTGTATCAGATTATAGACATCTTCACTAAGCCCTTGTCTTATCATTATCTTTAGTATCAAGTGATACTTGGGGTGACATACATTGTACTTGGGTGTAATTTCCCATGAAGATCTTCCTTCCTTTATTTTTTCATGTATTTGATTGGTTTGTACATGGGTACCTTATCAGGCCTAGTAGCCAAGACCCATATTTTTTTATCATTTTCCCTATGTTTTGCATATGAGAGGCTATTATAATTATGTGTGTTTTAAAGCTTACCTAAGGTAAATTTGTGATTTAACGAGGGTTAATTCTTTGTTATCTTTATTAGTTTATTTATTTATATTGTAGATATTTAATCAACCATTTACACATAGTATTCGAAAACTAAATATTATCAATTTTCCCATTTTGTACATGTAATAAATAGTTTGTTCACACATAATAAACTATTTGCATTATTTATTTCATTGCATAATTTGTAGGTGTAAGAGAATAATATATAGATCTTTTATTATTTTGTTTTAGTAACGTTTTTATGAGTTTATTAATAAGTATTTTTAGGTATTTTCATTCTAGTCCTATCCTCTAATTTGATCCTATGGATTATTTTCATTCGTATATGCTACTTTTAATATTCATAATATATTTTAATACAATGTTGAATTATTAAAATATTCTAAATATAGAAAGTGCAATACTAATAAGTAATTTATTTTCTTAAACATGAATAAGTAATAATACTTAGATTATTTAATTATTATTGGTTATATTTTACATATAAGTTTTCTATTAACTTGAACACTACCATCAAATTAGGGATATTAGAATTATTTCTTATGTTCAAAAAAATAAAACATATGTCCTATATGAAATACAAGTCTTTTTATATAAATTACATCTACCATTTTATGTTTCATTATCACCTTGCATATTTTCTATTCTGATTGTACATAGAGGTTATGGATATCAGTGTATAGCTGAAAACCCTAAGTGCTTCAATTAGGCCATGCCATGTTGAAAAATATGGGTTAGTGGGCTCAAATGAAGTCAAGTTAACCTCAAAGACCCTTCTATCAGTGAGCATTATCTACACATCTAAAACTCCAAAAAGGGATTCAAATTGATGTAGTTCCCACTTATGTGGGTTTATGTGTGAACTATGGTTTAATATGATATATGAAAGTGAATTTAGTGATCTAGATTGTAACTTGAAAAATATTTCTCATGGTCGACTATTTGAGAGTTTTAGACATGTAATATGACTACACCTATGATTGATTTGTAAATAGGAAAAAAGGGGTAATATAACTCATTTGATTGAATGATTAAGTGAACTTGATAAGTGATTTCTTGATAATTTATAGATGCATTTAATGAGTGGGATTTTATTATTATTTATACACACATTTTGAATTATATCATGAGAGAGTTAATTAATATAAATATTCCAACCCATACATGTCAAAATATTTTCAAATTTGAGTGTTTGTAAGGTATAAAAACTAACATCAATATTGGGACACTAGTTGTAATCACCTAAATGTGGTATTTGAGTGCTAAGACTGATACTTGAGACTTCCTATCCCTAAATTAGACTTAGACCTATCTTAGAGCCTACTATTACACTTATATAGCTTTCATGTGGGACACATGGTGCTAGTGTCCCAAAAATGGTGCTAATGTCCCAAAAATGGTGCTAATGTCTTTTACCTATCTTTTTCCCAAATGGATATATTTTATAAAATAGAACTTCCTCTGGTTGGCCTAGACCTATTTTATCACCCACACAAGCATTAAAACAATATATATGCATTAGTTTTATCCCTCTAACCACTATATAGAAATAAGATGAAAAACACACATTCAAACTTAGAACATATTATGCACAATTAAGGTTATTAATCCCTATTCTACCCTAGTTTTGTATACTACCATCTACAACAACCCTAAGCTTAGATTACCCATATTTGTAGTCTCAAGGAAATTTAAGGAACTCAATGCCACTATAGTATTAGCTTCAATGTCACTTACACCAACACTTAGGTGGGGAGTGTTTCTATACGAGATTCGCTTTCACATTCAAGAAAGGAAAATGAGAAACTAAAGAGAATAGATGAGGGTTTGTACGTACCCAGATTATGGACTTGCGCACCAGATTTAGACGATAGTAGGAAATCCTCTTTGGTTGTGGAGGATGACACCTAAAAGAGAAAAGGACTAAAACATGAAAAATGTTAGATGACAAGAAAGTGGACTGCCAAGTGAAAGCTTGGTCCTAGAAGCGCAAAGACTTCTTAGAGGATGACAGTCCACTATTAAAAATAGAATATTTGACAAAAATAGAAATGATGAAGGATAGAATGAAAGAAATAAAAAAGTAAATGCATACCTGATATGCAGAAAACTTCTTTGCATAGTCACCGGCATTGATTATTCTACTGACGTCGGTTGGTCAAGTCTACCAACGTCGGTTAGTCTGTCGACGTTGGTGGGGGAAATGACTGGCATCGATCAGGGTAGTAGTCTGGGGATGAGGTCTGGGTGAGTTTTGGACTGGGTTCAGGGCTATAAAGTGATCTAAAAGGGTTTAAGTCTATTTTAATGGTCTATGTAGGGGTCTGGGTAGAGTTACAGGGACAATGGACAGACTGTATGTTCAGATATGTGAAGGCCTCTCAGCCTTTCTGGGAGGAAGTCAAATCTGGTCTGTGGTCTAATAGTCTAAATCTGGGTGGTGATATCACTTAAAAGCAATAACCAAAAAATAAAATGAAAGCACAGAAGAATTGCTTACCTATTGCATGTTGAAGAGAGAGTAGGAGGCATGGTTGCAAATTGATCGCTGATGGTGTGTTGCAGACTGGTTTTAGATGTTCGATGTAGAAGACCTCTAGCAAGGTGACTGAAGCAGAGTACCTGTGCCTGAGAGAGAGAGATAGATTTTTTTAGTGTATTTGCTGAGTGAGTATTCACTGATTATTCTGACTAAGGTCCAATCCAAAAATGTCTTGAAAGAAGGTCTGATAACAGATTAGAAACTGATTGGAAAATAGATAATGGATAACAGATTGGGAAATGGATTAATGAACATAGTTTTAAGGGTAACCGATGCTGGTAGAACTACCGACATTGGCCAAATAGTGACTGATGTTGGCAGCTTTAAAATAGGGATAGAGGCTAATTTTAGCCTTCCACCTATTCTTACACGCTGCCAGGGTCAAGGTTCATGGGAAAATGATCGAGAGGGGCTAAATAGGCATGGGAGAGGATGACCAAGGGAGTAGACATGATTTTAGTGTCTACATTTGCCCCTTTTTGTCTTGTTGGTTGTTTTGGATGAACTGCAAGACAAAAATAGGAGTTAGTTGCCCCAAGTGTGGGATGAGGTTGATTTCATCTTGAACTATAGGACAAAAATAAGAGGGTGATTGTCCCGATTATGGATGAGGTATTCCCCCTCAAAGTAGGAGTCGAGGAAAAGGAACCTAGAATCGGGTGCTGATTTGACAAAAAGTGGATGAAAATGGTGAAGATGAAGTGAGAACACTGCAATAATCATGATTGAACGTATACCACTTCACAGGATGGTTGGGTCAAATTGTCACAGGTCAAGGTCAAGGAGTGCCAAAATTGAAATAACTGGGCCCCAACATTTGGTCCTAGCTGATCAGGTTATTCAATCTAAGCTGAAGCTCCAATGGTCATCATGTTCCAGGTATCTTAGGCTTAGGAAGTGATCCTAGACAACATGAAAATGTCACAAGTAGTGGGGATCAACCGGCTTGCGATCCTATACTTGTGAAGGTCATAAATAGTCTGCACACAATTTTGTTAACCAGTCATGGGGTAACATACATGCAAAAACAACCAAGGCAATGTTGTCTTGGAAGTGGTCAGGGTCGAAGGAGATAGGCATGATCTCCATGGTCATTGGTCGATGTGGATGGATGGATGAAAGAATGTGGCTGAGCTAACCTTAGAACACTGAGTGCTGATCTAAGTGCTGCCTACATAACCCCTGTCATTAGGGCCTCAGGAATATGTAGTTCTCCTTAAAGGGGAGGAAGAGGGGCAAAGGTATGGATTGATCTTGGTCGAGGTCAAGTCATGGTCAATAAGAGAAAACAAGGTTTGTCCATTAGAGAGATGAACAAATGAGGGTGGTCGAGCTAACCTTAGAGGACATCATGTCAACTGAGTGCTGCCTACATAGCCCCGGTCATAGGGCCACAGACCAATGTAGTTCAGAAGAAGAGACAAAATGAGTGATGATTGGTGTGGTCAGGTGTTGAAATGATGAGGATAAGATGAGGTTATAGCCTTTTCCATATTGTGTGATGGTGTATTCTGCAACATTGGTCGAGGGGTCTTTCATCCCTAGCAATGTTCCATATTCGTGATGGGAGTATGCTAAAAATGAATTGAGTCTATTGATGCTTGAGCAAGTAATGGTTTATGCTTAACATAAACTGAGTGGTTGATAGTTTCCATGTGTATTGTTGTCCATATAAACTATGTGAAATAGACTAGGTCATGTCGGTGGTCTGAAAATGTGTGGGTTGGTTGGGTTCAGGTGGCAAAATGATTTGGTTGGATGTGTGACCAAGATGTAAAAAGGAAGTGAAAGGCAAATTGCTCTTTCATTGACACGGACCAGAATGATAGCATAGATAGGGGTTGTTAAAGCCGAGATCCCCATTCATGCATTACATCATTGACCAATGGTTGTGTTAGAGAAGCAATCGAATCATTTTGATATTTAAAATGAGCTCGAAATCCCTTGAGTAGGTGATAGGAGGAGGATAGGGTAACCCATTTTAGAGCAGAGATAATTTTGCCCCTTTTTATAGGAGACCTTGAGACAAATATAAGCCAAGTCCATGACCCATTTTTTTTTTGGGTGCAGATTGATCAATGCGGGAAGTCTACATAGAGATGTCATTTTACTTTGTGGCCATGTTGTGAAGCTGATCGATGCATGAAGCTTCTAATAAAAGTGTTGTGTGTAGCAAGATTTAGTCATAGCCATCCTTTGAGGGAGTGGTCTATATTTTTGCTTTATATATAAGGGCTTTGAATAGCTATCCTTCGAGGGAGCAGTCTATTAGCTACAACAATGATAGTACAAATGTCCTTCGAGGGAGTAGTCTTTTTTTTTTTGAGTTGGTGACCTTGGATATTTTGACATCTTGATTTATTATTTGTGACAGAAATGTGAGTCATGGACAAGACGATAGAAGTTCAAGGGCTCCCTTTTATTAGGACAAAGCATCCATACTATATAAAAGGGTTATAGGGGATTTGTTAAGGGGAGTAGGGTTGAAAGGAATTAGGACTAAGAGGACATGGATTGCTCAAGGGATGAGCTCAAGGTAAATGTCAAGTGGATGAGTACTTGACTAACAGTAGAATGGTCACAGATGCAATGCATTAAGAGGTTTTGATTCTAGCTATCCGTCGAGAGAAGACAGATGATAAGTCCCTGATCCATACTTGTGCATGATGATGTAAGGTCCAAGCCAATTAGGAGCAAATTTGCCTCATTTACTTCATTCCATATTGGTCATGTGTTGGTTCTCTTTGAGGATGAGGTCTCTGATGTTGAAATCTTGTTCTCTCAGATTTTTGTTATAGGCTCATTTGATGCGATTCTGATAGACATGGAGATGGTTGAGGGTAGCAAGACAACGTTCATCGAGTAACTCAAGTTAAGCTAATCGATCTTGATAAAAGTCATCATTAGAAAGAATGTCATGTAGAGAGATGTGAAGAGACAGGATCTGTACTTCAAGAGGTAGGACAGCCTCTATTCCATACACTAGAGAGAAAGGGGTAGCACCTGTGGAGGTTCAGATGCTAGTGCGATAGGCCCACAAAGTGAAGGGAATGTGAATATGCCAATCCCTTCCAGTGTCATTGACCACCTTCATGAGAATTTTAGTCAAGATTTTGTTGGAATCCTTAGCCTGCGCATTTGCTTGTGGGTAGTAAGGCGAAGAGAAGCTAAGTTTGATGCCAAATGAGTCACAGAGCTTTTGGACAGTCTTGTTTTTAAAGGACTTGCCATTGTCGGTGATGATTTTGTGAGGAATACTAAAATAATAGATGATGTGGGTGCTGATGAAGTTGACAATCTTGTCGGCCTTTGTGGAGATGAGAGGAATGGCTTCCACCCATTTAGTGAAATACTCGGTGGCGGTGATAATGGACTAATGACGAAGAGATGAATGAGGGTTAATCTCACTGATGAGGTCTAAGCCCCACTGAGAAAAAGGCCATAAATCCTGAGTAACTTATAAGGCATGGCTAGGAAGATGAAGCAAGTTAGAGTGCTGCTGACACTTGATGCAACACCGAACATAATCCCTATAGTCTTGATGAAGGGTGGGCCAATAATAGCCCAGGTGAAGGATGCACTTGGCAACTAAATTCCCACTGAAGTGTCTACCACAAATCCCATTGTGGACTTGCTTAATGGCATGAGAGGCTTCAATGGAGGTTAGACAATGAAGAAGGAGACTGTTGAAGCCTCACTTATAGAGAAGACCCCCTAACATGGTATATCGAGCTGTGCGCTTGATGAAAGCTCATCGCACATTGCTAGAGAGATTGGGAGGAATGATAGAAAGAGATAATTAGTCCACAAGTTGCTTATACCAGTCATCTCGTGGGCTAGAGTCTATGGTGCTAACATGGTTGATGTTAGAAGAAAGGTATGAAGGCAATGACAGATGATGCACCATGACAAAAATTCTAGATGACGATGATGAAGACGGAATATGTGAGGCAAGAGAAACCATGGTGTTAGCAAACTTATTTGTAGATCGAGGAAAAGTCTGTAAGAGGTAATGGTCAAAAGAGGCTAGAAGAATGTCAGCACAATTTTTGTACCTTTGCAAAATTTCATTTTTATAGAGGTATGAACCGTTGACCTCATTGATGACAAGCTGTGAGTTGCTGAAGATGTTGATGGACTTGATGCTAAGAGAAAGGGTGGTTTGAAGTCCCAAAATTAAGGCTTCATATTCAGCCATGTTATTGGTACAATCAAAGTCAAGCTTGAAAGATAAAGGCATGGGCTCCCCTTCGAGTGGGATGAGAATAACTCCCATACCCCCACCGAGTTGACATTTGGAGCCGTCGAAGAACATGGTCATTTGGTAGACGGTGTCGTCGGTGGAAAGCGCGGCAATAGACTCATCAGGGAACTCACACTACGAAGGTTGATTGTCAAAAAGTGGGGCATCTACCAGTTGGTCAGTGATGGTTTGCCCCTTGATAGATTTTTGTTGGATGAATTCGAGGTCGAACTCAGCAAGCAGCATGAGCCACTGAGCCATACATTGATTTTGATATGGCTTAGAGTGTATATACTTAAGAGGGTCAGTGTGAGTGATGACAAAGGTTTTGTGGTTGAGAAGATAATGGTGGAGCTTAGTAGCAGCAAAGACTAATGCCAAATAGAGTTTCTCGGTATGAACACATCGAGTTTCATAGTCAACCAGTGTTTGGCTAATATAGTAGACCACTTACTCATGGTGATGCTCATCTCGGTGCGCGATCATGGCACCTAACGAATGGTTGGTGGTAGAGATGTAAAGGTAGAAGGGTTGGTCATCTTTAGGTGGAGTGAGGACTGGTGGAGAGACCAGATAGTGTTTGAGGGCTTCAAAAGCCTCTTGACAGTCTTTATCCCATTTAAAGGAGACGTCCTTCTTAAGAAGATGATGAAAAGGTTGGCAGCGATCAGAAAGATGCGAGATGAAATGGTGAATGGACTGGAGCTTCCCTTGCAAACTATGAAGCTGCTTGAGATTGGTTAGAGGTGGCATCTCGAGGATAGTGCAGATCTTGGTGGGATCTATCTCGATGCCATGAAAAGAAATGATAAAGCCTAAGAGCTTGCCAGAGAGGACTCCAAAGACACATTTCTTGGGGTTAAGGTAGACATTGTATTGAAGAAGGTGAGAGAAGATGATTTTGAGAATGGTCAGATGGTTGTGGCAAAGCTTGGACTTGTCGAGAAGGTCATCCACATAGTCCTCCATGATTTTGTGGAGGAGATAATGGAAAATGTAAGTCATGGCATGCTGATATGTGGCACCTATGTTCTTCAAGCCGAAAGGCATGACCCGATAGCAAAAAGTCCCCCATGGGGTGATAAAGGTAGTCTTGTGCTGATCTTTTGGTGTAATCAAGATTTGATTGTATCTTGAAAACCCATCCATGAGAGATAGCATCTCATGGCCTACCATGAGATCAACAAGCTGGTCAATGTTGGGAAGAGGAAAGTCATCTTTAGGACAGGCTAGGTTAAGGTCGTGATAGTCCATGCAGATCCAAATCCCCCTAGTCACTTTGGTGACAGGAACGATGTTAGAGACCCACTGTGGGTAATCAATGGGCTAGATGAAAGAGATAGAAAGGAGATGCTAAAGTTCCTCTTTGACAAGGAGTGCAATGTGAGGATGCATCTTTCAAAGATTTTGCCTAACAAGCTTAGCCTCTGGTTTGGTGACTATGTTATGGGTAGCGATGGTGGGGTCGATGCCAGGCATGTCACTATAGGTCTAGGCAAAGGCCTTGCTATGGTCTAAGAGGAACTGGGTGTAGTCTAGCTGCTCATGAACGTCTAAATATTGGCCAATCTTCAAGACATGAGGAACATCAAAAGAGGGAAGGTTGATTTCAATGGTTGATTCATTTAACATAACCTGGGTCTCAGAAGGGAGGGAGTGCTGGATGAAAGAGTCGCCAGCACCCATGTAGGAAAGGATGGCATCATCATCAATGTAGTAGATAGTGTGAATGGTCACCGAATCATTCTCTATCATGCTAGGAAAAATGAGAGGGAGAGACTTGGACACCCCATTTAGCTGATAGGTCAGGGGTTCCAGGTGGATGGTGTTTATGCAAAAAAAAACTAGGAGGGATGGAAACCACTGACTCTGTAGGTGAAAGGGGAAGAATGGGCAAACTTGGAGGAGATTGGTCAGTGGTGGGCTCAGGACAGAGGTCTACAGAGTTCTGAGTGGGGTCGTGGTATCCCAGGCCATATCATTTCTTGGCATTGTCATCATTGAGAGGCTTGATGGGCTAATGGGAGCCTTACTCATAGCATTTGAAACCAAAACCCTTCCATGCACACCTATAAAGGTAAGTGTGTGCAAAGGTGAGGTTTCCAAGAAATGAGATTTTTGATGTGAATGGTTGTGGTGAAGAGAGAGGATTGCCATCAGTAGGAGCTTGATTGAGCCCCCCATAGACAAGGTTGGTTCAGAGGTGAGGAGGACCATAAGCCACGACCATCCTGATCCAGTGATCGTAATTAGGGCTGTGGTGAAGGTGTCCATACTCTTGTAGAGTTTGGGACATGTCTAAGGCCAACAAGTGATATTCCCCAAGTGAAAGTCATTGGAAGATGTCTTCCATGGGGTCTATGGTTACCGCTTGAAGAGGAGGGGTGAGAGCAACCACCGGTTTTGAACTGATCGAAGCTTATATGGATGGAGGTAGCACTGGGGTTGATGGCTTGATAGGAATGAGGACATCATTTGGCCGATAGGTTGTGTTACAAGTTTTGAAAGGTGATGGGTCAGTGGGAATAGTGTGGACTTGCCCGTCGTGCTCAAACTTCACACAACGATGCAAGGTAGAGGGAACACAAGCCATGGCATAGATCCAGGGTCAGCCCAGCAAGATGTTATATTGAAACTCTCCTTCAATGATATAGAAGAGCTCCGAGACTGTGCGTGGGCCAACATGAATGTGAAGGATGACTGTGCCAATGGTTGTATTAGTGGTGTCATTGAAGGATCACAAGATTGTGTCAGTTTTAGATATGCAATTCTTGGGGAGGGTCAATTGATCAAAGGCATGGATGGAGATAATGTTGATGCTGGCACCTCCGTCAATCATAACACGCTTGATGCAGGTTTGATCAATATAGGTAGTGATAAAGAGAGCAGCATACTGATCTTCCATGTTAGATGTAAGAATCTTAGAATCACTAAAAGTGATGGAGGCAATGGGGGATAAAGAGTGGACTAGAGCAGCGAGTGGTTGGGGGTCCTCAAGTTGGACCTCCGATGCCTACAAGGCTTAGATGAGGGCCTGACGATGTTGGGGCGAGGTTTAGATGAGGTCATAAAGGGACATCTTCACGGGCATCTGGTGAAGTTGTTTTAACATGGAGTCATGAATCGCCCCTGAAGAGGAAGAAGAAGAGGGTTGAGATGCGCCATGGATAGAAATCTTGGGCTTTGGCAATTAAGGTGGCTAGACGAAAGGATAGGTCCAAGGAATGGTGGCTTTTTCTTTCGCCTTGTCCTTTTGTGACCTAATGGTTATGTGAATGGCATTGATTTCGAAGATAGGGGTGAAGGAGATGAAGGAATCATGGCCTTCTGATGAGATGTTGATGTGGTTGAAGAGGTTAGAGGAATGTGGGAAGGTGTCGGGGGTCAATTGATGGTGTCCTCAAGAAGAAGAATGTCTTTCTCCATGTAGCGATGAATGATAGCCTTGAGGGCACAAGTCTCGATATCATGTCTTGGTGTACGATGATATAGGCAAATCTTCATATCATCGAACTAGGAAGGCTTAGACCTGAGAGGTTGGAAGGGCCTGATGGGCGGAAGGGTTATGCTGGAAGTTTGCAAAATTCGGTGCAATATCGAAGAGTATGAGCCCACTAAAGGGTCCATGCTAGTTGATGTGTGTGATGCTGGTGACTTTTTCTTGGGTGTTGTTGGAGGAGGCTTCCATACCACCTTCTGGGTTGATGGTGCGACGACAAGGGAAGACGACACATTCTTCATGAGAGGTGCCAAAATTTTTGGAGAGGATAGGCTGGAGGTAGGCAAAGGAAGCAACAGAGGCAACTAGTTTTGATTAGAGGTTGGAGTGGGGAGGATTTTGATCAAGGTCAAAGGATGAGGGCCTAAAATAGATGGAAATGGTGATGGGGGAGGAGGAATTCACCTCTGTGGAAGACTACTATTGGTCTGGGTCTGGTCTAAGTCCACCTTTACTTGCGGATGAGTGAGGTTAGAGATAGGGCGAATGCCGAGTGGCTTGATAGGTTTTGATGGGATAGATGAGGGTTTTGGTCTTGATGTGGTTGGTTGAGGTTTAGATGGTCTAGAAGTGGAAGTTTAGTTTTTGTTGAGAGTCTCGGGAGATTCTGCCATGGGAGGATTGGTAGCATGAGATGAGAGGACACGGGCATGTTGAAGAGCTTTGAGACGCTCCCACAATACCTGATGCTCCACTTTCCTTAAAGGGAGAAGTCTGATTTTCTACACTAATCAAGAAAATGGTTGAGAAGGTGTTGGATGAGGCTTGGGTCCTTGAGAAGATGTTTATGGTTGTGGGGCTGAAGATGAGACTGGTGTAGCGATCTCAGAACTGAGGCATGATGAAGTCGTGACAGGTTCATCTTTGGTTGGAGATAGAGGAGAGAAAGGTTCTTCCCTAGGTGGAGAAGAAATCAGAGAATGAGGCTCCTCAAGATGGTAAAGGGTAGGGATGATTGCACCCTCCACTTGCAGTTGAGGAGTAGGAAGGGTCGGGTCCTCCATAGGTAGTAAAAAGGAGGATGGTGAGACTGGTTGTGCTGGTATGGTCGAGGCGTCCTCCAATATAAGAGAGGTTGACATAGAACTAATCGGAGAAGGGGGTTCGTCCACATGTGATGGACTGATGGGTGGACTAACCTCTTGAGTCTGTGAGAGTGGTTGGTCGGGGATGAATGGTGAGACCGTATTGACTGTTTGTATATTATGTTTGTGAGTGTTGTCCGTCATGGTCTAGACATTATTTTGGGTTAGAGGATGATTGGGGAATGGTTGCTTGAAGATGTCGATGCCTTGATTGGGTGGCACATTGGGATTGTCGAGGATGAGGTCACCCTTTTCTAGCATGTCTTAGATGATGTTTTTAAGGGTCTTGCAATTGCCCGTGTCATGGCCTTTAACATGGTGGTATTTGCAAAAGTCGTTTTCCCTATACCACGCAGGGACGGTGTGTGAGGGATCAAATTGTGGAGGTGGTCAAATTTGAGGGAGATTGAGAACCCCCTATTTGACAAGTTTTTCCAGTACAGATGTATATGACTCTCCAAGTGGAGTATACTGTCACTGCACGTATCTCTGCTAGAATTGGTGAGTGATGCTTTGGGATGTGGATGGCTCAGGCTGGTTAGTTGAAGGCGAAGAGGATGAAATTCTAATAACTATAGCATTTTTTGATGCCTTAGACTTGGGGTTAGATGAAGAAGGCTTGGAATAAGAGGAGTCATTGGTCTTGGAGTTGGGATTCTTACTCTGCAACTTGACTTTGTTCTCCTCGATGGCACATAATTCAAGCTTACGGGCCATCGTGAAGGCTTCGTCAAAGGTGCAGAAGGTCTGAACCTGCAATGTAGAAGAAATATGCTTGGCACAGGCTTGAGAGAAAAGTTTAATAAGTTCAGGTTGGGGTAAGGAAAATGAGAGCTGATTGATGAGGCCTCTCCAATGAGCAACGAAATCAGCTATGGATTCATCCTCAAACTGGCATATAGAATAGAGGTTTGTGATTGAGACCTTTTTGGTGATATTGATGGAGAAATGATCAAGGAAGAGTTGTGCCAGCTGGGTGAATGTGAAGAGAGAATGGCTGGTAAGGGAGCTGTACCAATCAAGAGCATCACTGGAGAGTGACATAGGAAACATGCGTAAAAGTAATGCATCGTCATGGGCAATGAGATAGCAGGCATGTCTGAATGCCCGTAGGTGCTTTTGTGGGTCTTCCTTACTCTAGAAATGAGAAAATTTAGGAAGCTCCCACTGACTAGGATATGGTCTGATCGGGACGGAGGGATGAATGGGTTTGTTGCAAATTTGCTCATATGAGAGGGCATTGCGTGAACCAAAAATAGAGGTCTCTAGGCTAGACATCTTGTCCATTAGCATTTTGATGATGTCTGCTGATGGATTGGTAGATGGAGTGCCCCCTAGGTTATAAGGTGCTTGGAAGGTATTGAGAGGGGCATATGACGTGGTTGGTTGCGCTTGTGTAGGCGCAACATATGGGTAGCTGGTCATCGGGGTGGAAGTTGAAGCCAAGGGCACTTGTGTTATGGGATTGGTAGGCACAAATTGGATAGGGGCCATCAAAGATGGTTGAGGGGTGGCCCCACTTGTTGAAGGGTAGACAGTTACTCTTGTGTTGATAGGTGCAAGAGTAGGGGGAATAGAGACCACTAGGTTTTGGAAGGGTGTAGAATTTGGTTGAGTAGTCTATGGTTGATAGGGGGCCAAAACCCTGATGGAAGTGGGACCAGAGATGGAGGGAGAGGCCATACTTAGAAGGTTGGTCAAGGGCTGGTCATTGGTTGAGGCGATAGCCTGGGTGTCTATAGGTTGAACTATGAATGCTATCGATATGGCCACAGTCTCAACCAAAGAGGTCAGCATCCCATAGATTGGGTTACCCAAGGAGTCTCACATTCGGATTTGCATGAGATAATGTTGCAAGGCTTTGACATTGAGTTCCAAGAATCTTTCAAAATCTTGGTCCCCTTCAGGGATGATGGGAGTCTGGGTTAGAGTCAGTTGAGTAGGAGTTCTTTCAGTCTCCAAGTGGAACTCCATTATGGGACTGGTTATGGACGGGGAAGATGGAAGCGGTTGATGTCTAGCGTGGTCAAGAAGAGCCTTGGTTTGACTGTGAGTCAGAACCATTCAAGGCAAGAAAGAGTGTCCTCACAAGCTCAAACAAGCAGATAAGAATAGAAAATATGAAGAACACAAGCAGACTCTAAATGTTAAATCCCTAGGAATAAACTTTTAGAATCCTATGGCTTATGCCTTAGAATGTGTGTAGGAAGATTAGATTTTGAGATGGGTCCTAGAAGAAGTAGTCTATGGATGGTTTCAGGTTTGTTTAGGTGCTCAAAATTATGTGTTAGGTTCCGTACTTGGCTTGGTGCTAAGGAGTAAGCTCCCCTCACTTCACGAACCCAGTGATGAGCTGGGCTCGCTTAGCCAGTATATACTTCCCCTAGAGATTATCCTCCACCAGAGAATGGAGTGGGCTTTCCCCTTGGTGGTGAAATCTAAGTGGGATTTCCAGGATGGGTAAGGTATCCACTGGGTGATGAAATCCTAGTTGGGCCTTGTCTCAGGTAAGTTTGATGTTTGATTTGTGCAAGTGATTCGGTTGTGTAACATAAAGTGGACTACGATTAATTCATGATGCGGTTATTAATTACTAGATGTTGACTAAGAAATGCAAGCAAGTAGAAATGAAATGCAATGTGTTTTAAGCCCAAGTCAAAATGTTAGTTTGTATGAAGACAAATGGAGAAAAGGTTGAAGAGTATGACTTTTGACTAGTCTATGATGGAAGAAAAGAAAGAAGAGTTCTTTTTAATCCTGCTTATGATGTCTTTTGGAAGAGATAGAAGAAAGAGATGAAAAGGAGAATCCTAATGCACCCTATATGAATAGAAAGAAAAGAACCCAAGGAAGACCCTAGGGTCCCACTGGGTGTGCTAAAATGTTTCTATATGAGATTCACTTTCACATTCAAGAAAGGAAAATGAGAAACTAAAGAGAATAGATGAGGGTTTGTACGTACTCGGATTCTGGACTTGTGCACCAGATTCAGATGATAGCATGAACTCCTCTTTGGTTGTGGAGGATGACACCTGAAAGAGAAAAGGACTAAAACATGAAAAATGTTAGATGACAAGAAAGTGGACTGCCAAGCAAAAGCTTGGTCCTAGAAGCATAAATACTTCTCAGAGGATGACAGTCCACTATTAAAAATAGAATATTTGACAAAAAAAATGATGAAGGACAAAATGAAAGAAATAAAAAAGTAAATGCGTACCTGATATGCATCAAATTGCTTTGCACAGTTGCCGACGTCGATTATTCTGCCGATGTTGGGTGGTCAAGTCTGTCGATGTCGATTAGTCTGCCAACGTCAGTGGGGGAAATGACCGGCGTCAGTCGAGGCAGTAGTCTGGGGATGAGGTCTAGGCGAGTTTTGGATTGGGTTTAGGGCTACAGAGTGATCTAAAAGGGTTTAAGTCTATTTTAATGGTTTGTGCAGGGGTCTGGGCAGAGTTATAGGGATAATGGACAGACTGTATGTTTGGATATGTGAAGGCCTCTCAGCCTTTTTGAAAGGAATTCAAATTTGGTCTGTGGTCTGATAGTCTAAATCTGGGTGGTGATATCACTTAAAAGCAATAACCAAAAACAAAATGAAAGCATAAAAGAATTGCTTACATGTTGCCTGTTGAAGAGAGAGTAAGAGGCATGGTTGCAGATTGATCGCTGATGGTGTGTTGTAGACTGGTCACAGATGTTTGATGTAGAAGACCTCTAGCAAGGTGACTAAAGTAGAGTACCTATGCCTGAGAGAGAGAGATAGATTTTTTTAGTGGATTCACTGAGTGAGTATTCACTGATTGTTCTGACTAAGGTCTGATCCAAGAATGTCTTAAAAGAAGTTTCGATAATAGATTGGAAACTAATTGGAAAATGGATAATGGATAACGGATTGGGAAACAGATTAACAGATGCAGTTTTAAGGGTAATCGATGCCGACAAAACTGCCAACGTCGGCCAAATAGTGACCGATGTCGGCAGCTTCAGAATGGGGACAGAGGCTAATTTTAGCCTTCTACCTATTCTTACATGCTGTCAGGGTCAAGGTTCATCAGAAAATGATAGAGAGGGGCTAAATAGGCATGGGAGAGGATGACCAAGGGAGTAGACACAATTTTGGTGTCTACAGGGAGAACTATATTTGAATTTATCCCTTATAGGAGTATTGGTATGTAGGTAACTCTCATCATAATAGGGTGTTGAGGATGTCCAACATACCCTACTAACAAATTCACTATTTAACTCATATAAAATAGATGCCATAGCTACATGTAGAGTTAGGGTTTGCTCAAAAAATAGTCATAATAAGCAAAATATAAGTTTCAAGACTCATGCATATAAGAATAGATCTTAGAGACCTAGACATAGGTGTACCCATAAGTTTGGTACAATATTACATAAATAATATCACCATCAATATCAAGACACTACTACCACATTTTTAATAATGGTGATACTATCCAGGAAAGTTTTTGACACTGAGATCTAGTTTATGACATACATACTAGCTTGCACATCAGTTTACAACACCTAGATCATCCATCTCAATAATTTTACATCTAAGTTATTAGTTTCACTATTTATTACTATTTTTAGAATAGTCAAAGCTATTTAATCTTATAATAAATTAGTGAATGTGTTTATTGCATATTATTTCCTAATATATCTTACTCAATACTTTAAAAACATAGGATTTATACATAGTTAGGTCTAAAAATGTTAACACATTTGGTGAACCTGACCTATTTCAAATATTAATCTAACCCTAACCCTATATGCTCTTAGGGTTTGTATCCTTTTTGTGTCTATGATTTGATATTAGTTATAAAATCTTAGATTTTTTTCAATATTCATTTTTTGTAATCTTCCCTAGATTAAATTTTCTTAAAGGCTCAAAATATACAACAATTTATTTTCCTACTTCCCAAACTTTAATGGAAAAATTCAACAATTGATTTGATGAAACTAATAAAAGATAATTACAATATTTTGTTTCCAAACATTCAAATATGCAAGATTACCTTATCAATATTATTCATGAAGAACTTACAAAATCAAACAATGGTAAATCTTTAACTCCCCAAGCTAATAAAATTATTACACCTACATTGGGGGAAACTCATCTAACACAACAACCAATTTTAACTCAACAAACTTTAGTTATAGCTAAACCTATTATGGCTAGTTCCTCCACTCTAGATGTACAATCCCTTGTGCATGAGGTTCATACTCTACAAGTTAAGGTGTTATAGCTTGAACATGGATACACTAGTCCATCACATGCCTTGGATTATAATTTTCTTTTACCCACACCTTTGTAATAACATAATGTCAACTCTTTTGACATCTAGATTCATGGCACCTAATATTTCATTATATGATGACAAGGGTGACCCAAATCACCATATTTGAGCTTTTCACATAGCATGTTTGGACTACATGTCTAATAATTGGATCCTTACTAAGTCACTCCCACATAGTTTAAAGTATTATTTATTAAAATGGTTTTATGATCTACCAAATTAGTTTATCACCACATTCAACCCATTGGTAGAAATTTTTTAGGGCACTTCTGAATGAACATGAATGATAATATCTCATATGCTCAAGTTACAGAATTTGAACAAAAAAAATGAGCCTATTATTTAACTATCCCCATGAAAAATAAATAACTTCAGTACAAATTCAAATAGAGTCTTCTACTATCATTAAATGAAGCTATCTTGTTTAAGAAGTTTCCAATCTTCATATATTTATGGCACATAGTGAAAGAAAGAGAAGTGAAGCTTTTCTGAATGGGAAAACTAAAATATAATAGTAGATTAAAATCAACTAATAAAAATTATAGTAAGCCTCTATACAAGGTAAGAGCCACTAAAAACAAGAGTGGTCTAAATACCATAGTTAACATAGCTTTAGATCCATCTCCTCACCTAGTTTTATTAGTTCCTTCACATTGAGTTATCACCAACATTATTGAATCACCAACATGTGTTTTATAGAATATCTTGGAATGAAATGTCATACCTCTCCCTCCCATAAAATAGGTTGATACAACATGGCCTCTTCAAAGAAACTATGATTCCAATAGATTTTAGGAGTATCACAGGGCACTAGGCCATACAAAAACATATGTATTAGCTTGAAACATAAGATATAAGATTTGATTGAGGATAACATTATTTATGTGGGAACACCCATAGAAAAACCAAAATCTCAACAAATAAAATTTAAGGCATTGAAAATATTCTCATATTCATTTCCAAAACATATAATAAATGAGGTTATGAGCACTTTAGGTGTTCCCTACAAATATTATGCACATCCACCACCAACTTCATATCACACTACTACAGAGGAGGCACAACCATTACATGATAGCATTGGTGTGTAACACATTATAGTTATAGCTATACCACTCATCACTTTCTCAAAGAAGGATATTGTTGATGATGATATACATTTGTATGCACTCTTTATACAAGCCTACATAGATCATTATCCTATATAGAGTGTTATGGTTGATAATGGGTTAAGCATTAACATGTGTAGTATCACACCTATACAACATTTGGGGTATTCAAAGTAAGATATGTACCCTATATACATAGTTATAAATGGTTTCAGTGGTCATGTTCAGAGCTCCATCATGGATATTATACTTCTACTATAGGTTGGACCAACACATGTGGCCACAAGATTCTTAGTAGTACCTAGTGCGAGAATATTTAAAATAATACTATATAGGCCATGGATACAATAACTATGATCCATCTCATCCATAGTGCATAGATTCCTAAATTATATACATGTAAATTAGGTGGTCATAGTTGAGGTTCTTCCATATAAGTAACATCAATGTATCCCATATGTAGTTACATCATAGTTACCAATTATACTATAGTTACCAATTACATCATAGTTATCAGTTATACTTCTAAGCATATTTCCTATTAGTAAACCATAGATTTTAGTGGAGACACTAATGTAAGTGAGGTATAATCTTATAGCATTTCCATGTACACATACTCTCCTAGAGAGACCATTATCAGAGGGACCCATGTGTTAGTATGTTTCATACTTGAGAGGGCATCATACTAATTTTTTATTGATATCAATCTTATTAAATTCTTAGGGTTATCAACATAGGGATCCTATGCCACCTATAGAATATTATACTATATGGGTCCTTAAGACCCATATAGTTCACAAGACACCATAATTAGTATCATATACTCCTAAAACCACTCCATAGTTAGGGTTAGATATATATCACTCAGTATAGTAGATTCTAGGACCATAATTACCATTTCATACAAAACACATGATCATAGTTCCTTTATTTAATATAGGCCACATTGATAATGAGTCTCCCATGAGACTCATCGGTTAGTATTGTTCCTCCCTGATTTTATATATTTTCCTTCTCTCTTATTCCTTGTATATAGTTTCATTTTCATGTTATATGTACATAGCTTGTATCTATAAAATATAAAAATAATACAATACTTAAAAATCATAAAAACATTTACATAATTACTCAAAAAATAAAATTTTATAGATTATATGCATTTCTATGTTTACATTTCTTACATTATCCAGACACTACATATGTTAGTTATCTTAGAATAATCAGCTTTATTATACATACATGGTTCACTTGTTATTTTTGATTACTTGTAGATTGATATAGGACTTATGGCCACTACACCAATCTATATTTGATATTATTTCCCCATTAGGGGCATATAAATTGATACACGAGGTCTTCACTTGACACATTTACCCACTTGGGGCACCCTATACATAGTTTCAATTACTAGGTTCTAAATTTTTTCACTCTACATCACAACTTTAACATTGTTATATATTGATATTTATCATGTTAAACTGATATTTTTATCAACTATTACTACTTTAGACTCATTATATGTAAATCCTCACTCTTACATAAATTTGTATTACATATTTATGAATACTTTCATTTCTATCTTACCTAGTTTAGAATTGATTATATCTCTATGCTTATTATATCTAAGGGAATTTGAGTATGAAATTTCTCTTTGGATCTATGCCACTTCTATTCACATTATGTATGCTTTGGACATGTACTCATGTCCCTATGTGTTCCTTCTTAATTATGTATGTAGACATTAAAAGATGTCCTGCTATGTAGTCTAATCCAACTTGCTTATTACTTAGATATATGGACATTTAAACATGTCTTTGTATGTCTTACTTTCTCATATTTAGTGACATGTGCCCATATCCCTTGCATGATGGACACTTCACCTACTTTGTTTACCTCATGTGTTTTGTATGTATGTTTTCCTATATGCATCATGGCCATGACACTTGTCTCTTGATTATTATACACACCACTTTTTGATGCTATGAGGGACCTCATGCATCTCCCCATCCTACTTGGTTGTTGAAATGGACATCATGACCCATCCCCATACATAGTTACCTAGTTTTTACTTAAATTTATAGTTATATACATTGTTATATCTATCATGACACCCTTGTGAATTCTAGACATGACATACATTTTAAAATACATAATTATGATCAGATTATCTTATATTACAATGTTATGCATGTACATAATATTAGATTATTGAGAACCTATCATATATTCTCTATCTAACACACATTTTGTATATATTTTTCTTTTTAGGATAGCTATTTCATAGGTTTAACAAATCCCCTCAAAAAATGGGGTATTCATAGGGGTTTTTAATAGATATCAAGCTCCTACATTGTATTCAGAGTACATTATCAACACACAAGCTTAGATTACAAAAAAATAGACTCAAGTAAACATAGTGGGAAAATAGACATGGAGAACAATATATATACACACAAAATAGACTAGAATAACACTAACACCACATGGTTCTATTATCCAAGATATGGTACTAGTGTCTAGTACCCTTATATTTAGAAAAAGATAGATTGGCCATAAAAGTATACTAGGTAAAATATAGATTTACATAGGTTTAGTTATATATTTATCAAATTCACTTAGTTTTGCTCATATTCATATTAGTTCAACCTAAATTCATATTATTTTGTTTATATTAGGTCATCATGCATGTCATGGCCATTACCATATTTAGTTTAGATACCTATATAAATGTTATTACAACTCAATCCAAAATCCATATGCTCATATATCAAATTTGGGGTCATGTGCATGGTACATTATTTCTATATTCTCCCATACACACCAATTGATCAGATGTAATGAAAAATTCCATGTCATTTTCTATGTTGTATACACAAAACATTTTAATCCAAGTTTCACACCAATTTCATGCCTTAATCCACCTATAATGGTTGGCATTCTTGAGTGGCCTAGAGTCACCTAACGTACCCAAGTGGGTGCAGAGCCAACATACCCAATTAGACATTTGTAGTTAATTCACACAATTTTAGTTTAAAATTAATCTACTACATGTGTGTTGTAAATGATGGATTCATAGATTACTTGAGTGATTAATCCACCTACATGAGAGGTTTGGACACACTATCAATACAATACAAGTTATTCATAGGTCATGATACACCAAGTAGGGGTGGGTAATGATGGAGTCAAAATTAGATTGAGTTCTTAAGCCACCCACACATGAGGATTGAGGACCATGATCTTAGTGAAATTTACTAACTAATTGATCATTATATACATGTGCACACATAGGTTTTCAATAGGTTATGCACTAGTTCATGTACCCAGTGAGGTGTAGTCATTCCTTTCCTCTCTCTTATATTTTTACCCATTTTTACTTGGTTTTACTTCTTTACTCAGTTTAGTTTTTTAATTTTTATATATATTAAGGAATAATTTATTCACATTTCACTTACATAACATGAATTGGAACATGTTTCACATCCTTAGACCCAAGTTCATGGGCTTCACCTCCTAGGTAAGTTCAAGTATGCTTATTTTTCCTTTGTCATATTAATTTCACTTTGCTACATTTCTAAAATAAAAGGGGGTAAATGTAATCACCCAAAAGTGGTATGTGAGTGGTAAGAGTGATACTTCATACTACCTATATGTATATTATACATAGACTTATCCTAGATCCTATTATCACACTTATCCAATGTTTGTGTAGGCCACAAACATCCCTAGTCATCCCTAAAGCATTCCTAGACCCTCATTTATTGATCTTATTCCTTTGTGCCTAGTTTTATTATAGCTGGATACTAATTCCATAATAAAGACACTATAACCATGTGGTTTTAGAGTCTAAAAAATGGTGCTAATGTCCTTTACCATTATTTCCCCAAATACATATATTTTTAAAACTAAAAATTCCTAGAGCTAGCCTAGACCACTTTTATCACCAACACAAGCATCACACTAGTATAAATACATGAATTTTAACCATCTAACCACTATATGGTAATTATATGAAAAATACACATTCAAACTCAGAATAACTTATGCATAATTAAGTTTATTAATCCTTATTCTTCCCTAATTTTGCATATTACCTTCTATAATAGCCCTAAGCTTAGATTACATAGATTTATACTCTTAAGCACATTCAAAGAAATCAAGGTCACTATCATACTAGATTCATTTTTAATTACACCATCACTTAGGTGGGGAAAACTACATTGGGATTGATCCATCATTGAAGTATTGGTATGTAAGAAATTATCATCATAGTAGGATGTTGAGGATGCCCAGCACACTTTTTAGCTCATATAAACTAGATGCTCTTAATACATGAATAATTAGGTTTTACTCAAAAAAATAATCATATAAAGAAAAATACATGGTTTTAAGACATGTGCATGTAGGAATAGATCTTAGAGATCTAGACACAGGTGCACCCATAAGGTTGGGATAGTCTTGCATAAAGGACACTATTGTTAATATCAAGACACTATCACCACATTTTCAATAATGGTACTACTATATAGGAGGGGTTTTGATACTTTTATCTAGTTTTTGATACCCATAATAACTTATACCTTAGTTTACAACACCCAGATCATCTATCTCAATCATTTTATAGCTAAGTTATTACTTGCACTATTTATTACTATTTTTAGAAAAGTCAGAGATAGTAAATTATATAACAAATCAATGGATGTATTGATTTAATATTATTTCCCTCATTTATTATACTTAATGCTTTAATAAACATAGTATTTACACATAGTTACATCCTAAATGGTTAAAACACTAGCATCGATGCTAGTGTCCTAGTCTAGATAATAGTGTCCTAAAGAATAGAAGTTGATGATTATCTGTAACTAAAAAATTTAGATATATATCTTGTGTTAAGCATAGTGTGGGATAAAATTGATGTTGGAAATCATAATATTAGGATTAGACTATAAGACAAGAATTTAGGCATAGTGAAAAAATGAACATGAGTCATTCAATAGATGAAAAGTCATGAAATGAAGGGTTGAGCCATGAGTGATATTTTTCAAGTGTACAAGATTAGTTTACCATGTAAAATCCATATTAATCATATACATTCCCCCATTTAATATATTAATGCACATGGATGAAATTACTAGTTTAAATGAAAATAAATATGTATCATGATGTATATAACATATCTTGATTTTGTATACATATAATATTTTCAAACTTTTATTGATTACTAACCCTTTGTGTATTTTAGGAACCTATCAAGTCTCAATATCTCTAAGTGCATGCCTTAAGGGTTTCACCAGTAAATGGGTGGGTAGACTATCAATGCTTCATAAGATTGTTGTACCTTTTGTCACTTTCCATTGACATAGTCATATCCTAAAAACAATTAATGCTAATCTTATTCTTCTTAGTCCTACCCATTCCAATCATTTTCCTCTTTCCATCCTCATTTTCTTACCTTAATTCCCTTTAGGAATATTGGTTTTATAGGGTCAACCATGGCAAACCCTATACATTTTATGGGTATTTCTCAGTTTTGGGTTTGTTATAATTTCAACCAACCTACCTCAGACCTAGTGAATTATCCCCAAAAACATACAAGGTTGATCATGGATGACCCTATACAGCTAACATTTTTGGGAGGATTAGAGAAAGATCCACCTATATATATAAGTTCATTTCTAGCCATATGTAAGAAGATAAGAAAATAAGAATAATTGTGAATAAATATCTGCTTATTGACCATTCTACTTGAGTAATAAGGCTTAGGGTTCCATACTTTATTTGGAGATATAGATCTTGTCATGTGGAGAAGTATTTTGGATGCATAAATAGGTTATGTAGCCTAGAGATGATTTGTCCTTTTTATCATTACATACCACAATAATATCTTGAAAATCACCTTAGCTAAGGGAGAGATTGAGGCTCAGTGGGTTCATCTTCAAGGTAAGTACTCCTAAATTTATTTCTCCTTTGTAAGAGTAGATAGATAATGTAATTGTTCTTATCTTCCCATGCATTAGTATTATGTATACATTGATGTGAGTATATTTATTCTATGCATGTTTAGTTTAGTTATTTGTTTTATTTTTAATCCCCACTTTGTGCCATATGCTTTGGTGTGCACTAGATTAGATTTACTTTCTTATATATTAACATAGGTGAAATATTAAACCTTAAGACTCTTTTAAGGTTGATGTGTGAATTTTTTAGACTATAGGCTTTGGAAGCCTACCTCACATGGTGTATTGGGACAAGTGATCCCCTAATCAGGTCTATTAGATCCCCATATTAGTCATGCTCCTACTCAATAAATGTATTCCCAATCAGAAGTGTAGGTATACTCTATATTCTCCAAGCCAAGATTGATTTATAGACATGAAGCATTTTTTATTACATACATTCTAGTGAACCCAACATGAAACTAACCCTTGAAGGATTTATTTCACTTTATTTCATTCTTTTTAACATTATTTTAATCATATATATTTCATACTAGATCGCATTTGTCAACCTAGTTCTAATATTTATGCAAAGGTTTTTAGGAATAGGCAATTAGATCAACTCAAATAGCTTAGCATAGGTTTCAAGACTTCCATACCTCTAATTTAGAATACTAGGTCAACCTAGTCAACCTTGTACATTTTCATGCATCTAATTCAACATACTAGGTCAACCCTATACATTTCAAGCACTCAGTAGTAGGATTTTACAAAGCTTGATTGACCTATTCAACCTAGTTATCAGGTTTTGTGATCATATTCCATAGTTCTTGACTAGCAAAATTCATTCTCAACATCTCTAATCCACCAAGGTTCTTTTCTATCTCTCTATCTTTTTCTTTTACTATCTTTCCTTTCACACTTTGTAGTCTTCAAAACTACCCCTAAACAGTCAACTGGATCGACCCTGTTGACCCAGTTCTATGTTCTGTGTGCTTTCTAAAATAACTAGGCTGACCTTAATTGACCCTATTCATTTTTAGAACTTACTTCTATAGTAAAATTTCAACTTTTTTGACCTTATTCTATATTTTTTATATATAGTGTGAACATTATACCTTGTTTCAAGTTGGAATTAATCTCTATATGCTAGTAATTAGTTCACACCTTTATTTTCTTTTTGAATGTATGCTTAGAATAGTTCGCATAATATAATTAGGGGGTTTTTAATTAACTATCTAGTTTCACTATTTCTATTTTAAGCACACACAACCAAATCACATAATCTAAATAGGCACTTTAACATTTGTTTACCCAAAGCTAACCTACTTGGATTTCATCACCAAGGGGGAAGTAAACTTGATACTCTGGTCAAGTATAAAACATGGTTAATGGTATATTCTATCTAAAAACCCAACACCCTTATCACTAGGGTGTGTGAAGTGAGGGGGTAGGCCCCAACACTAATCCTATATCATTTCCACTATAGTCCCTTTCAACCCAAACTCCCTGAAACTATCCTTAGATTGCTATCTATCTCGTTGATTTACAACCAACTTCCCACCACATGTAAAATCATTTCTTAATAATCTAATAAATCATTTAGGTTGACCAATTAGTTAGCTCTTTAATTTTCAAGGTGATTGCTTTCTCTTTGCTTAATTATGTGTGTTAAAACTTGCATTAGTGTAAGGTTTTGTATTATGTTCCTCAATTAGATTGGATAAAATTGATCCAATTGACTATTTGCTTCCATTTAGTTCCTACTTTCCTAAATTAACTAAAAAAATTATCTTGTTTTAGTTTATAACTTATCATAAAATTTCTTTGAAATTTCCCTGTCTACTATACTAGGTCAACCCTATACCTTTTTCCAACCTTTGTTCACTATATAGGATTGACCTAGTTGACCTTGTACTATCTACATCCCCTTTTACCTCTTTATTTAGTTTATGTGCACTATATTAGATTGACCTAGTCAACCCTATATAGTTTTTTAGTCCTTATTTTTGTTTTAGGTTGACCCAATTTACCTTGTACTATTTTAGTCACTTCTTGATTCTATGCTTCCTCATCTCTCTTCCTTTCCCTTCATCATGAACCTTACATTTGAAAGTGACACTAAGTTATAGTCAATAGACATGATGAATCTTACCAATCCTCATAGGGTATCCCATAGATAGAGTATGACTCATCTCTTGGATGCTACTAATTTTCATATTTCCACTCACACAATGAACTATGAGACCCCTCCTAATACCTCTTCACAACATAATATTATTTTTTATTATAATATCAATTCAAATTAGAGTATACTCCCAAAATTCTCTTCATTATCTCTAAATTTCTTCAACATCGAGGAAAGGATCCTTATACCATTTACAATCTTATGATTAGTGGTCAAGTTGAAGAGCCTTATTCACCTACTCCTACATTCTCAACTAGATTTGGGGGTGCCACTTTCTTTGAATCTTAGCCTCTTCCTTTAATTTTGACCCCTTTTCATACCATGACTTCTTTTATAACTTATTCCACCTCCATGCCTATTATATCCACTAACATGGTATGTTTTACATCTAATGGGCCTCTCTTAAGATCCACTATCCTTAATCCATCTAATAGTGATTTGTTTGTTACCTAAGGTAATCATGCTTATAGTTCTTCTTCTTCTCAACCATTCACTAGTCCATCTTTTGTTACACAATAAAATTTTGCCACTAGTGAATCTCACTCTCATAATTATTCTCAAGATCCTATCAATACTAATAGTGGTACCCAATCCACTAATACCAACATTAATGCTTCTACTAATTCTAATCAAACACACCAAATTTTTTTACAAACTCTTAATCAAATGAATACATTTTAAGATCATAACACAAATAAAAAGATGAGAATGCAAAACCACCTTATTCACCTTCAATCTCAGCCAAAACCAATGGCTTGGGGCACACATAAATATGATTTTCCCCCTCCTCTTCTTTGATATTATCAAGGTAATTTTATTCCCCAACCTCCTTTAATCAACAAAACCATCAAGCATCTGCAAAATGAGCCTCTTACTACTCAAATTTCTAACATTGACATAGGAGGTATAACACCTACAATTTATTATAATGGATCAATAGACCCTACCCTTCATCTTAATACATTTGTAAATATTTATAAGGATTGGGTAAAAACCATAAAGCATCTACAAAATGAGCCTCTTACTACTCAAATTAATAACATTGACATAGTAGGTATAACACCTATAATTTCTTATAATGGATCAACCAATCCTACCCTTCATCTTAAGACATTTGGAAATATTTATAAGGATTGGATCAAATTAAACACCTTTGCTACTACTAAGCTTCTTTCCAAAACCCTCATAGATGATGATTTTTATTGGTACAATCAACTTAGACCACATTCCATTACTAGTTTGGAGGATTTAGTGAATGCTTTAGTGCAAGAATTCCAAACTAGTGATCTTCCCAAAATACTTCGACCCATTTCATAAATTATAAATAAAATTAAAATGAAACTACTCAAGACTTTGATAAAATATGGAAATCTTATCAAACAAATGTGAACATAAAATGGATGATGATAATCTTTTCCATCTCTTTACCAATGCCTTCTTTCTTATATTACAATATCGAGTCTACACTTTCTATCCAGATACCTTAAAGGAGGATATTGACCATGCTAAATGCCAAAATTTCCTAATGCATCAATTTGAGCCACCCAACCTTCTATGTGTCTTCATCTCTTACTTAAAAACAAAAATTACAATGTTACCAATGATGGTGTTACAAATTCTTATGACACCATTCATAATTTTTAAACTATCATTCCCACCCCTTCTTTAGAACCAACTCCCCCTTCTCAAAACTATACCAATCCTCATTTCTCTTCACTAAATAACATAAATATTCACAAATCTCTATCCTCAACTAAATTTCTTAAGTGTCTACATAGGCCTTTTACATGAGAGCTTGACCCTACTCATCCTATGAAATCCTGGTATGATCCTAACAAGTTTTGTTGGTTACATGTTAGTTGGGGTCATTATCATGAGACCTGTAGACAACATCATAATTTAACTATATATTTTCTTCTTGGACCTAATTTTGATCATGATTCCATCATTTTCAAGCGTCAATAATCTTATGAAATTACTTTCAAGGATTATAAAACACATGATAAATCTCAATCCTTGAATCAAGAAAACACTCATTTAGCTATCTATAAAGATATTCTTCCTAATCATAAATTTATTCAAGACACCCAAGACAAACCCAGACCTTCCACCAATAATGTTGAAAGTCTTGTTGATCCAAATTCCAAAGAGAAAGTGGTTAGCATGACTAATATGTGAAGGGTGGTGGCTTTCATTAATTCCTAACCTATCTACACTCCATCTACAACATATTATGTTATCCAAAATTCTTCTCCAACTCAATTAAATTAGTTGGGGCAAGATGACCTTATTATTTTTGATGATCCAATTTATGATTCTCCCTTGGATAACACTTACCATTATATTTCTACCACTCTTCCATCATCTTCTAATACTAATTATAATCAAGCTTCTACTAACACTTATTCTACCAATTGTCAAAATAAACTTTAACTAACTACTTCATCAACTCAACTATATTTAAAACCTTGTTATAAAACTTCTTCTCATTCTTATCAACAAAAATTTCATTGATCTTCAGCTCCTTTTTCCAAGGACCTCTTTCATTATGAACCTATACATAACAACTTTCTTATGGGCTATGATGAGTGGGATCCCATTACATATATCACTAATCTCCTATATAAATTCCATTCCTTGAGTTCATAAGGACTCCTCCCCATCATAGAAACCATCTCATGCAACTACTATTTGAGATTAATGATACTCATCCTCCTTTAGTAGGATAGGAGGCAACTTTATCTAGTTTTGAAGATAATATACTATAATAATGTGAAGAGATGTCTATCAACATTGAAAAAACTATAGACACTTCTCTTTAATTAAAATTTCCCATAGCTTCTATGATTCTCGATGAGATTATGCTTTGTGTGAATGATCTTCCCTTATTGATTAGCATCCAAATAGGTAATATCTAGGTTAAGTGTGTATTAATTGATGAGGGATCCAACACGTGTCACTTCTCTTGATTTCATTAAGATACTTGGATATTCAAAATGTAATATTAAGTTTACACATAACACATGCTAATGGTATAATAGAAGTTAAATGCATCCTCTAGGTTATCTGTGGGTTGCCATTACTATCCCACCTATCACTATCCATGTGAAGGTGATGATATTTAACTTCCACATTATTTATAACATCTTGCTTGGTAGGCCATAGATTCACTACATGAGATCTATTGCTTCTTCCACCTATCAATGCATTAAATTCCCTCATAATGGAGCTATTTACAAGATTTAATGTGACACTAACCCTTAGAATTTCAAATAATTCCAAGATCATGATGTATTAAAAATTATTACTCTTGAGCCTTTGCCAAGTGTTCCATTTCATGAGTCTCAATGTCTTAACTTTCCCATTAATTCAACCCAAGGTTATAGTAGAAATCTTAAGCTCATTGGTAACATTACTCCTAACCTCTTAGATTTTGATGATGATGAGCTTGATGAGATTAATCTAAATATTAAAAAAATTGATCTCTCACTCTATCTCATCTCAAAGCTACTTGCTTCCTTACAACCTCATTATTATAAGCCTCTTTAAGACAATATTCCCATAATCTTGAGAAAGACTCGACATTATATTCACCACACTTCCTTAGATGATAAGGTTATCCATACTTATTTCATTAACCTTTACACCTAGGATTATGATGATGGTTATTCCTTATATGATCCAATATTAGGTGGTCTTGTACAAGCCCATGATGTTGAGATTATCCATTATCATTCTTCTTTACTTGAGTCTTTTCATGCATCTCATCATTTTCCTTCACTTATAGTTCCTATTTTTGTATTGTGTCTCATTTATCTTAGGGTAGAGATGGTGTGACACCTCTAGTTTTTGAGGATCCACATAGGACTATGCTCATAGATCATGCTATGATTAGGCCTTACCATTTTTATAGGTACCCTAACCCTCATAGCTGGTTTTCCCCTGAGGTTACTACAACTCTCCTTAGACCTTATGCAGATCATACCCATCCCTTAGTATAACTAGCTATAGTTGATCCTCTTCCCACTCTTATTATAGTTGAGCATGTTTTTACTCCTAATGTTGTTGAAGCTTCCCCTATTTTTGATTTTATAGCTCATTCCATTGAGATTATTTATATTCCTTCCTCATCATCACCCTCCCTTAGTGATATTTTTATTCCATTTCCTAAGATGGCTCCTCTACCCACCAAATAGTTTGATGAGTGTTCTATGGCTTCTTTTAATCCTATTTCACCTCCTTCTATGAGTGCTTCTATTAAAACCACTCACACGTTTATATATTGCTTTCATAAGACATATAATCATTCTTCCACCCACTGTCACAAGTTGTGACAATATATTGATACCTTGTGTCCTTATTTCCCATCATCAAACAAAGTAATACCTCCCTTAAAGGTACTTCTTGAATATCTACCCAAGTATGGTGAGGTTTATTGTTTATGGTATCTATGTGGCACCCATCATATCGATCATTTACATATCCTTTAATAACATCTTAAGGATCACCTTATAGCCATTCCTAGACCTTTTACCACTCCTCTTATAGGTCATTCCCATAAGAAGGCTCATCTTTCTTCTCCCATGGATCCACCTCCAGTGGTTCCATCACTTCCTATGGTCCCTCCACCAGCTTATGTGCCTCCACCTATGATTATTTCACCCATAAACCTTCCTTAACCTGTGGATCCTTCTCCATTAGTGATTCCTAAATCTCCCATAGAGCCTTCTCCCATGCACTCTCTTGAAAATCCCTTGCCTATTTTCCCTCCTCAGCATGATCATTCAAACATTCATAATTTTTATATGGAGGAGATTATAAGAGAAGTCTTCACCTAGTATTCTTTAAAGATTGATGAGACATTAGCAATAGTTCATCTCTATCTTCATAAAGATTTATCTGATGTCTTGGATAATGTGTGTGGACATGGTGATTTCACATTTTTAGTTGGGTTAGATATATTCTCCAATATTATCTTTATCTATCTATTATATCATTTGACACTATATCAAATTTTTCCTTATCATTCATGGTGATCTTACTTATTGTACTATATATTTATTATGTTATCATTTATATTTTGCATATGATTATTTATATTTATCATTACTTTCTCTCTCTTAATTGATTTTTTCTCAAAACTCTTTTCTTTCCTCTCCATGATTGTTGACTTTATTATCTTTTTTTTTCATGGTTAATTATCATTGTGACCTAGTTCTACAAACATTATTCCCTTTGGTCATTATCTCCCTTTTACCATGTGATCAATTAGCAAACAATCCTACTATTTAATATCTCCTTACACTAGTCCTATTTTTGTATCTCATTTTTCCCTTCTTCCTTTTTTACAAACTAAGCATATGCATAATTGAGTCTTGAGATTACATGCTAGTTCATTGTCAAGCCTAAGTGTCTTAATAAGTCTTTGTATTTGGTTACATAGCTTGCTTTACCCTTATCCTATAGCTCATTCATGTGTATCACTACATATCTCATGATTGGTCATTCCAAGTCTATATGGAGGAGGAATCTTAAAATTTGATCAACATTTAAAATCCAAATCATTTAAATAAAAGGCAATGATACAAAAGGAAAAATTATTCTTAAAAGTTGAATCACACTAAAAGACATGATTTAAAGCACATCTCTTTCTATTTTAATCTTAAACTCCACAGTTGGCCTCATGGTAGAGCCAAGTTAATTTGGAGTAAAATAGACTAGTAGATTAGAAGAGGAGAATAAAAAATATTTTAGTGATGCCTATTTTCTCATGCAAGTACCCAATCTTCGTAGTGGACCGATGACTCATCACAAGAAGGTGGGTCCATTTTATTTTTATTGTACCAATCTATCTTCATGATTTTATCTTAGTAGCATGCCTATTTTCCTACAAAGCTTTTTGTCTATATAAAATAGGTTTCCTTTGTATATAGATGACCATTAGTCACGTAGTGTCTTCTCATGTCCTTAGTATGCCTCCTTTCTCCTAAGGTCTTCTCATAAGATACCTAAGTATTGATTTTTGCATTCCATTTTTCATTCCCTATATCCCTCATATTTCCTCTTGAGAAATATTATTTTATCTATTGATCACTCCCCTTGGGATTTCATTTATGAGTTGCATTGTAATATCACAGATAAGACCTAACTATCCTCATAAATTATCATCTTTTCCTTCATATTACCTACATCATTGATTACCTAATTTTCATATTTATTCCACCCCAATGGTAATTCTCTTTTTTAGTTGTAGTGTAAGATCACAGATAAGACCTAGCATTCCGAACAAAAATTTTCAATACCCAGGTCACAATCCAAAATTACATGTGTCAAATATGAGATAAGATTTAATTGATTATAAATTTACATATAATTGACATACTTCCCATATTGATTTAGTATGTTTTATTCTTAATTAATTTTTCTTTCATATTTTTATCTTCTTACTTTCTAAGTGCATGTAAGAATACAACCATTTCTTGAATTTTTCATACTTCCCAACTTGAATTAGTGTGATCAATTTAAGACCAATCTTTGGCCAATTTTTTTTTAATTTTATACTTCCCAACATGACTTAGTATAATTGATTGACTTAATTGATTTTTTTAATCCCATTTGTGCCCTTTTACATACCTTCCATTTTATTACATTGTTGTCATACTTCCTAATGAGAATTATTATGATTTTACTTATTTTAATTTGGTTCATAAATATTTCACTTTGGTTTTTAGAAAAATATCTTTTTACCATCTTATTTTACCATTTCTTAGTTATTTATACTTATTCATTTCTTGTTATTAGATAGTTCCTAGCTTAAAATAGTGTGTAGTACATTTTCTTGATTGATTATATTTTTCTAAGTCCTTTTTGCCTATTTATTTTTAACCATGCATGTGTTTTTCATAATGCTAAAAAAGAAAACACATCTCATATATTTCTTATAACATATACAACAAAACTAAATACATGTACTAGAAAGAAATATATCCAAAGCATCCAAGCCTCAACCATAATAAACAATTATAATAAACCATAATGATAACATACACAACTAACAATAATATGCCAAAATGATCCATATATATACATCTCATGAATTTTGATACAATAAATACAACCACATACAATACTCTACCTCTATGGATAGATCCCATACTATCTATCTCATGGCCTAGCCATGTTGATTGGTGAGGACTTAGTCTAACTCCTCTGAATAGTACACTATAAAGACACTATTCAAGATCTTAGTCCCTTTACCTATCCTTATAGGTTCATTATATGCAACTATGACTACATCAGCTAGGTCTAGATGTCTATCATCTATGCCACTATGGTGAGATGTGAAACTCTCTCCTCAACTAGGGCCTACCATTCTTAAATCTATCCTACACCCATCTATGATAGTGGTTGCATCCTCTCTCTAAGCCCATAATTATCTCATTGTTTCCCCAGTTACTCTAAATTAGCTCACTTGAGATGCAATACATGATATGTTGTGGTCCTCTAATGTAGTAGGATCATATGGTTATAGAGTCTCAGATAGGATGACATGGAGTGTTCCCCTCACTAAAGACCCCCATCTCTCCTCTGCATCCTTAGCTATATTTGTAAAATCACACTAGATAGATATTAGATCATTGTTATATCTCAAAATATATATCTATCTCTAATTCAAAATAAAAATTTAAAGCAATAATTTAACCATATTTTCCTACCTATCTATGTCTTAGCTACTATGGTCTCACCATCTATGTGAGCACCTAACACAGTCTTCCCATTTACATGGCCTCTTAATACCTTCTTTTTAGGCTACCTCCTCATCTCAAATCCCTCTATCATGGCTTGTGTCTATCTCAACTTATACCTCAATGATCTCTCTATCATCTATCCCCCCTTTGGCTCCTTTATTAGCTCATCAAGGATGACATCGATATCTGATATCTCTTACTACCTCCATTATTGTCATATCCTTAGTGGTTATAGCTCTTCCTAATATGGAACTAGTATTGGTACATTTAGTATCTCTACCTCTACCTCCCTATCCTCCTACTCTATTATCCATCATGATTGACTAGTCCATGGTCACTCATGATGTGATTTGAGTGTTAGTCTCATATTAGTGATCCTAGTCCTCTCCTCCCCTATGGTTCTCTCACATGCTAAGCCCACTACTTGGGTATCAGTATCAATGTTTCTAGATGATGTAGGACCATGTATCTTAGCACCTATGCTACTGAATGTGATTCTCTCCACCATGTGTATTTTCCAATGACCTTTGTCCTTATATCTACTAGTGTAACTATGTGCCATCTCACCCATGTAGTTGTTATTTCTCCATATGGCTACCACACTATCTTTGTACATCTCACTGATTGTAACATTGGCATGTGGGACATGGCCCATATTACTTAGTCCTTCATTCATCTCTTTACCTAAGGTGACCTATCATCAACCACATGGGGCAACACAACTAGTTGATACATAGGAAACCTCTCATATATCCAAGTTATAAATAATATGATTAGTCCCATGGTCTTCTACCCTTTGACCAGCATCTCATATAGATCATGTATGAGCTGACCTAGATGATATATCTCATATCATATATAACTCACTCTTTCAACATCATCCTACTTAATCCTACCATGAATAGTGGTACCTTGCCATCTAAATTTTAACATAACACCCATTGTTTCACAATTCCTATCATAGCTTTCTAGATATCCAAAATCTATGATGTATATACATCATCCATACTAACTTTTTATCCTCCCAAAATCATCTCCAAAATTGTATCCCACATGCCTGAGGCTCCCCTCTCCTCTATGTTATCCAGTATCCTTGTGGTCATCGATGCTCCTACTATGGGCAACTTGAGGATGGTATGCACATCCTCTAGTATGATAACCTCTTGTATCACATACCCATCCACCTCCCACCTAAAGGTGTTAGTTAGTCATTCTTAGAAACTGATGAACATGATTAATAGATCTAAATTCATGGGGATCTTGAACATATCAACTATGCCACCTAAACCTATGGATACTAATATATCCCTATCTCTATCTAAAAATAACTCCAATAATGCTAGTAAATAGGCCACATCCACCAATCTCCAAAACATCCATCATCTCTACAACCAAGAAACAACAAAGGATGTATCAATTCCTTCATGTCATGTATACTCATAATACATTATTTTTACATTTTTACATAACAAACAAGCCTAATTAATTTCATTGTTATTCATTTTACCTTGTTTCTAGCCTATTCAATCTTTCTTGCCCTCCTTTGGACATTTTAGGCCATTCTAGCCCTCTTTTAGCCTTCTACATGCTCTTTCATGCTTATTTTAGCTCTTTAGTTAACTTAGTTTGACCAAAATTTCCTTATTTTTTCCTCAGTTGACTCCAAATTATTATTCAACCCTCTTTTTTTCCCCTTCCTAATGTTGTGTTATCATTATAGACCTTGAAAATTAGTTAGCAAACTACATTACTTGATATCCTTCATGATGTATAGGGTTGACCCAAACCTACTAGATTGGGATTGTGGATTCTGCCCAATTTTGCACTACTAGGTCGACTGGGTTGACCCAGTTCATTTTTCCTATTGACCCCTTGCATTTTCCTTAAAAAATGCATGTTTCTACCTTTATTCCTAATTCTTATAAACCCATTTTCTATCTTTTTATTTTCTACCCCTATAATTTAATTTTGTCTCATTTTAATATCTAAAAATTCTTAGACTCCAAAATTACTAAAAATACACTTAATTCAATATAAATTTCAAAAACTAGTTTGAGAGTCATAGTTGCATACCTATAGTGCACCCACTGCTACCTCTAGAGCCTCTCCTTACCTATTTTGTCATCTCCTCACCATCCTAGCTCATTTGGTCTCCATATCTCTTTTTTCTATCTTTCACAAGTCAAAATACAAATGACTTGCCTTTTCCCTTATTTTAAAAACACCTTTTCAAAATTCAAATTCTTCAATTATTGTCCTACAAATTCCTTATTTTCTCTATATATTTATTTTTATGCAATCATTTTCAAAATAATAAAATATGCTAGATTCATGATGATGTAGAGATTCTTTTCCCCTTTCATATGCTTGTTTTCTAAAAGTCTCAATTGTTGGCTATTTTTTTACTAACTTCCATAGGTTCATCAGATGTTCTTCAGATTAGACACAACATCTCTTGCAGTCTACTTATTTATGTACAACACTAAGGTAAGTTAAGGTATATGTTTTTCAATTCTATCCTTTGTTTTATCTTATTTTCTACTTATTACAATTTACTTAGCATCAACAATATGTGTTATCATGTTTTATTTTCTAAAGCACCATCTTGTGTTGCATTTACATGACATGTGATGAGGTTAGAATGGGGAATATATATACACAATATTTTAAAACTTTAATGGATTATTTAAACTAGGTATCTTTCAAAAACCTCTCAAGTATTAATCTCTCTAAGTGCATGTATTAAGGAGTACACTAGGAAAGGGGTGGGTAGACCATTAGTGTTTTGTAAGATTGTTATCCTTTTTTCCACTTACCATCTACACACTCATCTCCTAGGAACCATCAAACCTAAGATTATTCTTCTTAGTCCTACCCATTCAAGTCATTTTACTCTTTTAATCCTACTTTTCTTTCCTTAATTCCCTTGTGGATTATTGGTTATATAGGTTTGACCATGGTCGACCCTATACAGTTTAGGGGTATTTTTCACTTTTGAGTTTATTAAGATTTCAATCAACCTAGCTTATAGCTAGTGAATTATCCCCAAAAACATACATGGTCAATCATAGCCAACCCTATGTAACCAAAATTTCTAGGAGGATTTAGGGAAATATCCACCTATATATATGTAGTCATATAAAACACACAAATTGTAACTTGAGCATGGCTAATGACACCCAACCCTTAATTCCCTTTTACTTGCTCTCATGACCCTCTTAGGCATCTTTTCACTAATTATTAGTCATTCGTATCCTTTCAAACTTGATTTCAGTTGAGCAAGACTCTTTTTTCCATGATATATCAATTGCCTCAAGTCTTATATACTCAAGATAATAGTGCCACACTAGGACTATAACATCGGTGCCACTCCTATCCACTTTTAGCACTATTATCCAAGTCCATTTCTGACCCTAACTATTAATTTATTATAATTTTGCATCCTTATCCTTGTCATCCTAATGCAAGAATATTCAACCCATGACAAATATATCCTTATAAAATCCCATTCAAAGATCATTTAGAAAGGGTTAGTAATTATCACTAAGGAAACAAGAATACAAGAAAGACTACTCAAGCAATCTTCCCTATTCTCTGCATACAACCATCCAGCACACTTATAATCTTATTCAAATACTTACACCAGTCCCTAGCCACCTCAATTACTTCTAATTTATCATTTTTCATCTTCATACACATAATTTAACAAAGAACATCAAGTGGGAGAACTACATATGGCTTGATCCCTCTTCAGAGTATTGGTATTAGGCAATGTACCCACACAAGGGGTGTGGATCCCCATCTAGTGAATCTTACACACACTAACCCCCACTTCTTGCTCAAAATTGGTCAAAACATAATGGAAGATAGGGTTTTAATAAACAATCTAATCTACAAGTATCTCTATATACTTCCAATAACTAAAACTTCTTATATAGGGTCACACAGACCTAGTGAACAAAACCCAAAAAGCTCAATTCCTTAGGAAAATAGTGGCAAAGGTGGACTATAGAATCAATGCCACTCTTTCCCAGCTCCAACACTCCTATATAATCACAAAAAAAGGGTTAGATCTTAGTTTTTGATAGTTTCCTAGCCTTACACAGTGAATTCTAGCCTCTATCTCAGTTAAATTCAATTATTTTCTAGCTAAGTCTTATTTTTTCCCCTTATTACTATTTTTAGAAAAGTTTAAATTGCAATCAAATTTTGCAAATTAATGACTTAATAATTTAATATTTATTTACTAATTTTATTACTGAGACACTTTAACTAAATTATGAATAATACACCAATATTCCCAAAATTGTTGAATCATCTAGTGAACCTAACTTACTTTAAACACACATAAAAATCCTAGAAATCATAGGGTAAAATTTTTATTGATTTATCATATATTTTTAAAATTTTGTAACTACATAATAAAATTATAGATTATCTTTAAATTTTAAAATTTCATAGTAATTTTAAAATAAATTTATTTCAAACCCTAGTTGCCCATACTAGATTCCAGTAATTTTCCAATCACTTTCAGAATTTTTACTAGCATATTTAAATCAAAAAATCCATTCAAAATTCAAAATTTCATAGTAACTTATCAAAATATTTATTTTTTTCAAAACCCTATTGAATTCTACTAGGTCCCATTAAATCACTAATTTTATAATAAATTTTTGATTTTTTACTTGCATATCTAGCTCAAAAATTCACTTCAAATTTTCATAGTAAAAATAATTATCTATAAAACCCTAGTTTCATATACTAGGTTCCATTGCTTATTGAGGTATCACCTTACATGTTTGTGCATTTCATCTCCTTTTTAAATAATTCTTAGTTAACTATTTTTAGGAATTTACAATTCCTATATTTAGTACTTTCATTTTATACCACTTGGTATATTATAAATTATTATTAAAAATTCAATCAGATCTCAGATTATTTTCCTACTTTAAAAATGGCCTAATATATTGGTTTTGATGAAACTAATAAAAGTTAACTTTAATAACTCTTAACTAAACACCCTAACATATAAGATGACAAGCTTAAAATACTACAATAAGAATAATAAAGAGTGAAGAATGGTCAATCCTCCCAAACCACAGAGCAACCAAACAAAAATGACACTATGATGGCAACTATGTCTCAACAACTCCCTATCACAGCCCAACCTACCTCTATGCCACTAGCTAAAACTAGTACATCTTTTTCTCCTAATGTGATAGGCCTTATGCAAGGGATAAAATCTCTTCAATCCAAGGTGATACATCTTGAGAAAGGTACCTCTAGACCTACACAAGATTTGGATTCCTTTTCTCTATTTCATACACCATTGACACATAATATTGATTTTACACCCTTGCCATAAGGTTTTATTCAACCCGAGCTTGCTCTATATGATGGAAAGGTTGATCTAGAGACACATTTGAGAACCTTTCATGTAGCATGCTTAGACTATGTAACAAATGACTGGATACTTACCAAGATATTTCTATGGAATCTCAAGGATTATGCTTTACAAT
This sequence comes from Torreya grandis, assembly GCA_037957365.1. Lineage (NCBI taxonomy): Eukaryota > Viridiplantae > Streptophyta > Pinopsida > Cupressales > Taxaceae > Torreya > Torreya grandis. The sequence continues at coordinate 296,271 of JARHVA010002533.1, read as the reverse complement.
GGTTCTATAGTCTATCAAATCAGTTGATCAATTCATCAATCTTTTAGCCAACATGTTCCTAGCTCATTTTAGCATTAACATTGGTGATAAAGTTTCATATTCCCAAGTTACACAATAAAAAAATGTATAATGAGCATCTCACAAATTATGTTCTTTGATATAAGACTATCTTGGCTAAGATAACAAGCCCCATGACCAATCAAGAGTAATAGGATATCTACAAATAGAGTCTTATACCTATTTTGCATGAATCGATTATGTTCAAAAGATTCTCTTCCTTTATTGAATTGTGTCACACCCTAAAAGAATGAGAATTCAAACTAATTTCAATGGGAAAACTCAAGTATACAAGTATCGCAGACAAAAAAAATAAGAGTAACAATAAAGTACCATACAAAGTAAAGGTTAATGATAACAAGAGACAAAATCAACCTATAGTTAATGTGGCTTTAGATCCCCCTCTGTGAGTGGTTTTATCAACACCTCCTCAATGTACCTTTTCCAATCTACCAATTTCTCTAGCTAGAGTTTTACTCTACTACCATAAATATTAATATAACTATTAATATCCTTAATATAACTATTCATATTCAGTTATTGATGTCTTACTCTATTACCATAACTATTAATATCCTTCACTAATCGATTCAAACTCTAATTATGCTAGAGGTTTATAGATGAGCGTGGCCTACATTTTCCATTTGTCATTCAAAGGGATTATTCCTAGTATTTTTCCTTAATTCACCAGGGCTTCATTAAAAAAATAAATCATCATCTTCTAATCTTGGAGGTCACCTTTAAATAGGCACTGACCACTCCTCTTGTTTACTAGATAGGTGTGTACTAAAGGATGAGTAGGTGAGATCTTGTCAACTCTATTATGCCATATAGGATAACTAGGTACATACTAAATTGTTGGTCATGGTAGTTCACCTATTTATTCCACTACTTAAACCTTCATGATCCCCAAGCCCCAAGATACCAAATATAGTACTGGGTAGGTTTGCCTACTTTTTAACCATCGACTAGTTAGCATCGAGACTCTAGGATTTGATCTAGTCAATGCTAAGGTGTACAAAAATGGGTCCTTCACTTCCTCCAAGGGTCTCCATGCTCTGGATGTGTTTTAGCTGGTGTGAGAATAAGTCTTGCCAAAAAAGTGCCCTAATAATAACTTGGTACCTTGTGAAACTAATAAAATGCATGTTGATCATATCCCTATGGAAGAGGCTTTGTTGGGTCAACTTTTGAAATATGAGGAAGATATATGATGTTAAATTCCAATAGATGTTATAAAAATATAGCTAGAGAAATTGGTAAATTGGTAAAGGTACATTGAGGAGGTGTTGATAAAACCACTCATAGAGGGGGCTCTATACCTTTCCTTATTTTTGCCTCAGTTGACTCCAAAATATTATTCAACCCTCTTATTTTCCCCTTCCTAATGTTGTGTTATCATTCTAGACCTTGAAAATTAACTGGCAAACTACATTATTTGATATCCTTCATGATGTTTAAGGTTGACCCATACCTAATAGGTTGGCATTGTGGATTCTACCCAATTTTAGACTACAAGGTCAAATGGGTTGACCTAGTTCATTTTTCCTATTGACCCCTTGCATTTTCCTAAAAAAGTGTATTTTTATAGATTTATTCCTAATTCTTATAAACCCATTTTCTATATTTCTATTTTCTACCCCTATAATCTAATTTTTTCTCATTCTAATATATAAAAATTCTTAGACTTCAAAATTAATAAAAATACACTTAATTCAATATAAATTTCAAAAACTAGTTTGAGATTCATAGTTGCATACCTGTAGTGCACCCACTTCTACCTCTAGAGCCTCTCCTTATCTATCTTGTCATCTCCTCACCATCCTAGCTCAATTGGTCTCTAGATCTCTCTTTCCTCTCTTTCACAAGTCAAAATACAAATGACTTGTCTTTTCCCTTATTTTAAAAACACCTTTTCAAAATTCAAATTCTTCAATTATTGTCCTACAAATTCCTTATTTTCTCTATATATTTATTTTTACTCATCCATTTTCAAAACAATAAAATATGTTGGATTCATGATGATTTAGAGATTCATTTCCCCTATCATATGATTATTTTCCAAAAGTCTCAATTGTTGGCTATTTTTTTAACTTACTTCTATAGGTTCATCAGATGTTATTCACATTAGATACAACATCTCTTGCAGTCTACTTATTTATCTACAACACTAAGGTAAGTTAAGGTATATGTTTTTCAATTCTATCCTTTATTTTATCTTATTTTCTAATTATTACACTTTACTCAGCATCAGTAATATGTGTTATCTTGTTCTATTTCCTAAAGCACCATCTTGTGTTGCACTTACATGACATGTGATGAGATTAGAATGGGGCATATATATACACATAATATTTTCAAAATTTAATGGATTATTGAAATTAGGTATCTTTCAAAAACCTCTCAAGTCTTAATCTCTCTAAGTTCATGTATTAAGGAGTACACTAGGAAAGGGGTGGGTAGACCATTAGTGTTTTGTAAGATTGTTGTCCCTTTTGCCACTTGCCATCTACACACTCATCTCCTAAGAACCATTAGACCTAAGCTTATTCTTCTTAGTCCTACCCATTCAAGTCATTTTCCTCTTTCCATCTTACTTTTCTTAACTTAATTCCCTTTTAGATTGTTGGTTATACCGGGTCAACCATGGTCGACCTTATACAACTTAGGGGTATTTTTCACTTTTGAGTTTATTAGTATTTCAATCAACCTACCTTAGACCTAGTGAATTATCCCAAAAAACATACATGGTCAATCATAGCCAACCCTATGAAACCAAAATTTCTAGGAGGATTTAGGGCAATATCCACTTATATATATGTAGTCATATAAAACACAAAATTGTAACTTGAGCATGGCTAATGACACCCAACCCTTAGTTCCCACTTACTTGCTCTCATGACCCTCTTAAGCATCTTTTCACTAATTCTTATTATTCATATCCTTTTAGACATGATTTCATATGAGCCAGAATCCTTTTTCCATGATAGATCAATTGTCTCAGGTCTTATCTACTCAAGATAATAGTGCCACACTAGGACTATAACATCGGTGCCACTCCTATCCACTTTCAGCACTATTGTCCAAGTCCATTTCTGACCCTAACTATCAATTTATTATAATTTCCCATCCTTATCTTTGTCATCCTAATGCAAGCATATTCAACCCATGACAAATATATCCTTATAAAATCCCATTCAAAGATCATTTGGAAAGGGTTAGTAATTATCACTAAGGAAACAAGAATACAAAAAAGACTACTCAAGCAATCTTCCCTATTCTCTGCATACAGCCATCCAACACACTTACAATCTTATTCAAATACTTATACAAGTCCCTAGAAACCTCAAGTACATCTAGTTTAGCATTTTTCATCTTCATACACATAATTTAACAAAGCACATCAAGTGGGAGAACTACATATGGTTTGATCCCTTTTCAGAGTGTTGGTATTAGGCAATGTACCCACACAAAGGGTGTGCATCCAAATTTAGTGAATCTTACACACACTATCCCCCCCCTTCTTGCTCAAAATTGGTCAAAACATAATGGAAGATAGGGTTTTAATAAATAATATAATCTAAAAGGATCTCTATATACTTCCAATAACCAAAACTTCTTAGATAGGGTCACACAAACCTAGTGAACAAAACCCAAAAAGCTCAGATCCTTAGGAAAATAGTGGCAAAGGTGGACTATAGCATCAATGCCACTCTTGTCTAGTTCTAGCACTCCTATCTAGTCACAAAAAAAGGTTTAGATCTTAGTTTTTGATAGTGTCCTAGCCTTACATAGTGAATTCTCGCCTCTATCTCAGTTAAATCAATTACTTTCCAGCTGAGTCTTGTTTTTTTCACTTATTACTATTTTTAGAAAAGTTTAAATTGCAATAAAATTTCAAAAATTAGTGAATTAATAATTACATATTTATTTACTAATTTTATTACTCAGAACCTTTAACTAAATTATGAATAATACATCAATATTCCCAAAATTGTTAAATCATCTGGTGAACCTGACTTACTTCAAACACACATAAAAACCCCTAGAAATCATAGGGTAAAATTCTTATTGATTTTTCATATATTTTTGTAATTTTTTAACTACATAATAAAATTATAAATTATCTTTAAATTTTAAAATTTCATAGTAATTTTAAAATAAATTTATTTCAAACCCGAGTTGCGCATACTAGATTCCATTAATTTTCCAATCATTTTCAGAATTTTTACTAGCATATTTAAATCAAAAAATCCATTCAAAATTCAAAATTCATAGTAATTTATCAAAATATTTATTTTTTTCAAAATCCTATTGACATCTACTAGGTCCCATTAAATTACTAATTTTATAATAAATTTTTGATTTTTTACTTACATATCTAGCTCAAAAATTCACTTCAAATTTCAAATTTTCATAGTAAAAATAATTATCTATAAAACTTTATTTGCATATACTAGGTTACATTGCTTATTGAGGTATCACCTTACATGTTTGTGCATTTCATCTCCTTTTTAAATAATTCCTAGTTAATTATTTTTATGAATTTACATTTCCTATATTTAGTACTTTCATTTTCTAACACTAAGTATATTATAAATTATTATAAAAACTTCAATAATATCTCAAATTATTTTCCTACTTTAACAATGGCCCAATATAGTGCGTGAAGAGAGGGTTTGGCCACGGGGATATTCGACCAGTGCACATGGAGAGGGTTTGGCCATAGGGAGTACCCTGTGAGGCTCCCCACAGCAGCTGTTGTTGAGAAGCGTGGCTTTGTAATGGAGATCTATTACTGCATGGAAATCTATTTTTACTTTGTATTTCCATATTGTGGATGGATCATGGGTTAGATCTCCAGCCTCAGTTGGACTGCCATTTCAATCTAGTTTGTGAAGGAAATAGTGAATGGATGGGGGAAACTTTATTTCCTCTATGTTCTGCTGAAACCCCAAGTCCAAGGTTGAGGATGCTAGATTTCAGGGTTGGAGACCAGATCTATTTATTTGCCATCACCTTCTATCAGCTAGGGTCGTGACTCATGTTAAAGTGCTTCAAGATGTTGGGGATTTCTTTGATGAAGTTTTGATTGCCATGGCATCGTACCTCTGAGCTTAGCAGAGGGAGATAATGGGCAGACGTTTGGTTGGATGGAATGGACGTTGGCGGTGATGGATCTGGGACTTGTTTCTTTGATAGAGTGGTTGGGGTTGGGGGATGGGGGTTTGTGTTTGCACGGCTCCCTCAAACCCTTCCTCGTGTTTGTGCGGCATTGTAATGTGAGATCTATTATTATGTGGAAAAGTTTTTTAAGGTTACAAGTTCTTATAAAACCTGGGTATTTATTTCAGGTCATATAGCCTAGTTTTGTTTAGGTTTCAGGTCCTTGTAAAACTTGGGTGCTTTTATTGGTCTATATTGGTGGTTTCAGGTCCATGAAAAACCTGTTTTATATACTGTTCTTCAGTAGGTTTTAGGAATGCTTTTCTTGGGGGTTGTTAAAGATTTATCTTTCTTGATTCTGTTAAAGGGTTTTGGGGTCCCTTCAAAACTTGCTTTTACCTTAATCTAAAATAATGGCCCAATATATTAGTTTTGATGAAACTAATAAAAGGGAACTTCAAGAACTCTTAACTAAACACCCTAATGTATAAGATGACATGCTTAAAATACTACAAGAATAATAATCAAGAGTGAACAATGGTCAATCTTCCAAACCATAGAGCAACCAATTACAAATGACACTATGAGGATAACTGTGTCTCAACAACTCCCTATCATAGCCCAACCTACCTCTATGCCACTAGCTATAACTAGTACATCTTTGTCTCCTGATGTGGTAGGCCTTCTGCAAGAGATAAAATCTCTTCAATCCAAGGTGATACATCTTGAGAAAGGTACTCCTAAACCTACACAAGATATGGATTACTTTTCTCTATTTCATACACCATTTGCACATCATATTGCTTTTACACCCTTTCCATAAGGTTTTATTCAACCCAAGCTTGCTCTATATGATGGAAAGGGTGATCTAGAGACACATTTGAGAGCCTTTTATGTAGCATGCTTAGACTATGTAACAAATGACTGGCTACTTACCAAGATATTTCTATGGAATCTCAAGGATTATGCTTTACAATGGTTCTATAGTCTATCAAATTAGTTGATCAATGCATTCAATCCTTTAGCCAACATGTTCCTAGCTCATTTTAGCATTAAAATTGGTGATAAAGTTTCATATTCCCAAGTTACACAATAAAAACAAAGGGATAATGGGCATCTCACAAATTATGTTCATTGATGTAAGACTATCTTGGCTAAGATAACTAGCCCCATGAACAATCAAGAGTTATAGGATATATACAAATAGAGTCTTATACCTATTTTGAATGAATCTATTATGTTCTAAATATTCTCTTCCTTCATTGAATTGTGTCACACCCTAAAAGAATGAGAAGTCAAACTAATTTCAATGGGCAAAATAAAGTATTCAAGTATCACAGACATAAAAAATAAGAGTAACAACAAAGTCCCATACAAAGTAAAGGTCAACGATGGCAAGAGACAAAATCAACCTATAGTTAATGTGGCTTTAGAGCCCCCTCTGTGAGTGGTTTTATCAACACCTCCTCAATGTACCTTTACCAATCTACCAATTTCTCTAGCTAGAGTTTTACTTTATTACCATAACTATTAATATAACTATTATTATCTTTCAACACCTCTTTAATGATTGGATATTAATAGTTATGGTTATGATGTTCTTTCTCTATATAGTCTATTAGTGAGCTAGGATCCCACCCTGGTAGTAAGTGGTTAGCTCTCTTAACCACTATGAAAAGCTCCCATCATAAACATAGAAGAAACTAACAACCTGAAGATGAATGGACACCCCCATGTGGACTCCTTAACTTACATGCACTAATAAGGCTCTGACCCTCCTCTACTTGAGGTTACACTAGACTACCCTATGAACTCCTTAAACCATATAGAACCCCTTTGCTACAACATGATACAACTAACCCAATGAGGACTTGGTCCCTTTACTATCATGCTTTAGGTGAGAGCATAAGGTTTTCACCTTATGTGACACTAATGCTAGTGCATCAGTGTGCTTAAATGTTATGTGATAGACCTTACTTCCATTACACTTATCTCTTTTGCCCCTAAAAATACCTGATAACTGAATTAGCACACATGGTCAAGCACCATGCCTACTTAAGTGACACACTTTTACTATAATATTTTGGTTATGTTACTAGGATATCATTGTTAAGATGTTACATTAGAGTGATGTTTTGACTATCACTTGAGAATATTGAGTGTTATCTTGATCAATTTGAATATTTCTTCATGTAGAAACATTCCATGTGTCAAGAAGAAAAGTTATGGAAATGGGTGTAGACTTATCTATACGACCCACTATATGAAGTGTTCTTATGTGAGATACCTAAGCACATATATAAATGGTTGGCTACATATGTTGATACTAGATGAATAAATTGTGGACAGTGCCTCAAGTGAACTACAAAGCATGTAAAGAGGTTGGAGAACTTGGATAAGGTGTGGATGCATGTTGTAGATAAGTGATGGGATGGTAATTTGAATAAATACATGTTGGGTTTCATAGTGTCAACCTTTTTGTGCCTAGAAGAAGTAGAGTATGAGTTTTTTCAAGAACAAAGGGGTGTATTCATTAGAGGACTCTACATTGAGTGAAAGAAGCTCATGGTTGATTATGAGATAGAGACCATAAGGATATAAGGATAAAATCCCTTGCACATATGGGAAAGCATGAGGGGAGGAAGGGGGAAGTGTAAGAAGGGTGTTATGGAAGAAGAACAATAAATTAACATGTGAGAGCTCTAAAAAATAAACTACAATAAGCACAATTAAAGGTTGATGGAAGATCTAGAACCTAAAAGTGCTGAGAGGACTTGTAGTGAGTAGGAAGGGTATGGGGAAGGATATTTTGAAATACCATAGTGTTTTGAGATGGAGGAGGAAACAAATGGTCAGACTCCATAGATAGGTTTGGGATGTAGCAAGTTCTTAGAATATGAGGCACTTGGAGATGTGTTAAAGGCACCTAACCCCTTTGAACTTGAAATGCAATACCATGTACTAGATCTCCCCTTAAGATTAGAAGAATTATAACTAAACCTATTACCCTAATCAACTATGATTGGACAAAAAATTTGGATCAAGAATTTGTTATTGAACAAGTGATCCAATATGAAGAGTTGAGTAATGGTACGACTGACCAAACAGGTGTTAGTCTAATTGCAATGAACATAAGTGTAAAAATTCATGTGTAAGGAATGTCAACTATGCCAATTGAGTAATAACACATAGTAAGTGGTATAATTCCAATAATGAGTGGATCCATACCATTAATCTCTATGGTAAAACCTCCTCCATTAGGTTCAATGATCAACCCTACCATTGGGGGTATTGGGGGACCACCCCTTGTGAAGACATAAGGAGGTCAGGCACTAGAGAATCCCACACCACTACCATAGCAGATATACTATGAGATGACCATGCATATACCTAAGTATTATGAAGTTAAGAATGCCATAGATCATGTGCTAAAATTTGAGTTACAATGGAACACTTAGGTAAATACTCATCTTGAGCACAAGGAAATATAGTTTATGATAACCCTATTGGATCATGCTCATACATAATATCAAAAGTTTGATCCAAACCAGTCTATGGTTGACTATGACATGTTAACTAAAGAATTCTTGAAGGATTTTAATATTATTAAGTTTGAACAATAGAGCATCATGGTGTTCAAGGATATTAGTCAAGGGTTAATCACAATCATGTGCTTGTATGATGCATGGTTTAAGACTTTCCTCTCCAAGATTTCTTATGATATCTACCCTTCCCAACATGTGCAATGGTTTTTTGGGGGCCTAATAGTACCATTATAAAGGTAACTATCCATAAATACATTCATGAAACCTTAGAAAGTGCTTAAATCCATGATTCATACCAAGGTTTTAGGAAGCATTGACACTAGGATTAATCCCTTCATGGAGCATAGATTGCATTGGTGGCCTCTCAGTTATAAAAACTTACTACTGGACAAGAACATGACTCTATAAATGGGTTATGGTGCACCAACTATGAAATAGAGGGGCACAAAAAGATAAACTACTTTCATAGGAATGTTCATGAAATACTCCCCAATTGTGAGGTTTACCATGGAGTGCATGACTCTCAGAACTATCTCCTATTCTAGTGTGTTAGTCAAGTAAATACTATAGTTTACTAAAAGATGTGTGATTCCTACACACACATGATGATGGATTATAGAGTCATTTATGAGATTCTCCAAAACATAGAGAGAGGTGTAAGGTAAGTCATAACTTTAGGAGGTGGCTAGGTAGGCCAAGAAAATGAGGGTTATGTCCAGAACAACACAAGTTATGGCAACCAAAGAGGAGTGTGAGGCTAAGGAGGTAGACATGGTGGAGGGAGGTTCCCACCATGATCTTTTTATAAGTGTGGGACAACTAAGCATTATCAATGTGACTTCCCCACACACCTAACCTGTGGGTACTATCAAGGCCCACATGCAATCAAAAACTACCTAGATCTCTATAAAAAGATAATGTAAGGTTGATCTAGTATGTATAGAGGAGTTGTTATGGTGTAACATGAGTCCAAATAAGGAAGATGCCCCCAAGCCGCAATAGAGTCGTAAAGGGCCTCTAAATCTATAGATCATGACAAGGAGTGAGCACACCACTCATCCACCTATCATGCCAAATCAGGACCTATGTCTAGAATATGGTGAGTTAAGCTACATCAAGTGCATAACATGGCCTGATACAAAAGCATCATCATGTCCTAATCTTGGATGCTAAAAGGATGTCCTATAGTAAGTGATGACCATGATATAAGACCTATATGATGAAGTATAATTGACTAGAGATTTGGAGGCATAAGCCACCACAACACATAGAAGGAAAGACCAATAAGAGGTTAAATTCTAAGAGTAGATCGAGATATTACACTTCCTATAGATGGAAGGGGTACTAACCCTACTGAAGGACTTACTTCTAAGGCATGTAGAGTAAACACTAGTGTGGGAAGCCATCCCCTAGGCAATAGAGATTGTAGCATTGCATATGGAGTAAATGTGAGAAGTAAGGCATACTTAGGACACTAAATATGATAAGGAATTGCTAATAGATGCCACCATCAATGGGTGGTTATTTTGTGAGGTATTGGTCGACATAGGTGTAGAGATAAATATCTTGACTAATAATGTCTAAGAGAAGATGGGGAATCCACCTTTGAGACCATCACCAAACATGCTATTCATGGTGAATAAGACCTGAGTACAACCCATAGGAATCCTAAAGAGTACCATAATGGACATTATGGGTACTGAGTTCTAAGTTGACTTCAAAGTCATAGAGCTAGCAGAGGAGGATAATTACCCAACACTCTTAGAAAGGCCATGGTGATATGAAAACAACATCGATATGCACTTTAAAAAGTGATATATGACCTTCAAAAATTGCAAAGAGGGAGTGGTAATACCACTCTTAAGTGACCAAGGGTAACCTTACATTAAGAGTGTTGACCTTGAGGATGATGTTAACTATATTTATAACATCATGTCATAGGGCATCAAGACTCTAAATCCTAGTGAACAAGGGGTTCTCACTTAAGAAGATGGCCAATCAGCCTTAGATACAATAGATGTACCTTGTGAATGTTGGGTTAAAAAATCCTATTAGGTCACTAGGTACAGATGCCATCTAGTGTGAAAATCTAGACCTGGACTATTTGCAATAGGGTTGATAAGAATTGGGTGACCCTAAAAGAAGTTGACCCCTTGTACCAAGAAGATAGGAAAAAAAGTGCTTTGGCTTAGCAAGGGAAAGCTTGTATTACTTCTAAAGCATGAAAGAAGCTATCCTATTAAAAATTATGTACATGATATAAAATCTTGCATCCCAAAAGAAGTTGATTGGTTGGGTGCATTAGTGTACACACTGAAGAGTACTATAGCACATTGGTGGGCCATACATAAACCTAGCTTTCCCACTTGGTAGGATCTGAAGGTAGCTATGTGCACTAGATTTAGTAGGAATAATGAGAATATGGACATACCCCCCTACGATGGCAATTCTGACCCAATTGTGCACATTTGGATTTGTGAAGAGACTTGGGTGATCTATGGAGAAAATGTGCCATGAAACCTATGGGTGCATACCTTATATATAACTTTGGAGACATGGGTGTGAACATGGTACATCATGAATAAGATGCACCAAGAAATAGGAAATTGGGAGGTACTGAAGGAGAATTTTGTGTACACTTTATTCTTCTCTTCACAAAACCTCAAATTATTGGAGCCACTACAAGTCCTCTATTGAGATATTTTTTAGGACACTATTTCACTAAATTTTGAATCTATTTGATGTTTACAGAGAAATAGAGATGAAGGGTAGGGATTGGACATTAGAGGGAACCTAGATTGGTTACACATCATATCTAGATAATGTTGAGCACTCCTCTTTGGCTAGGGAGGATTACTTGTAAATAAAAAAGCACTACCACCAAAAATATTTGTTAGTAGATATATGAGTGGGCTACCAAGCTACATGCTTGTTCTTGGAAGTGTCAAACTTCCTTAGGGATGATAATCCACTTTTTAAAACAAAATGGTAATGAATAACAAAATGAAAGAAAGATTAAGAGAGAGATATTAATACCATTGTTGCAGTCAGAGTGTAATAGAGAGTGACATAGTGCATATAATGTGGGTTATTAGTGTTTTTGGAGGTTGTTTAGGTAGTCTTAGAGAAGTTTGTAGAAATACATAGTTATCAATGTTAGTTAGGCTATTGATGTAAATAATGAGATATGACTGACATCAATTATGTGATCAATGTTGGTAGGGGTAGTAAGTTCTTAGGATGTTGCAAGATATTTTTTTGAGCTAGGAGGTAGATTTTGGTAAGGTTTGTGAGGTTGGGAAGAGTTGTAAGGGAGTGGGTAAGGCTCAGGTGGGTCTAGATAGAGGGTTGGTATGTTTGAAGTAGAGGCAAACAAGTGAAGGAGTTTTACAACTCCTTCATATGGAGAGTCATGATGTTCATAAAATGATAAATAGTATAGCATAAATTAATTATAAAATGACTATTTAAAGGAATTAAAAAACATAGAGATATACTTAGATGGTGAAATGGATGAACTTTGAGTACTAGATAGATGGATCTAATGAGGCATGTCGAAGAAATAAGTGAATAAAAAAGACAAGTGTGTGCTACCGGTTCAGAATAATCCAAGCTCTGTGTAGTATATCAATTCCTAATCTAAATTGATTTATGCAGAGTAACAGTAAGCCTCGATGTAGAAAGTCAAATGCTAAAGCCTATATGTGAATGATTGATTTTTCTAATTTTTATTGACCTGAATGTCAGCTTGAAATTTGGCTTAAGTAACCAACATCGGTGATCCAAATAATGTAGGCCATGGGTTGACCGATGTTGATAGCATGAGAATAGGTAAATAGGATATTTTTAGCCTATTTTATGTTCTTTTTCTTGCCAAGTGTGGTATCCATTAGAAAATGGTAGAAATGTCAGGTTAAGAAGAAGGTAGTTAGTTAAGAATTTATGTTAGGGGTGATAACAAATCATAGGTAGTTAGGATTAGATGACTAAGTCTTGAGGTGACTCAAAGGGTAAGAATTAGTCATAGGATGAGGTGGCTAGGTAAGGTGGCATTATTAGTTTTTAATTAAATTAATTAAATATTTTTAAATAAATTAATTATGTGAAGGGTGAAAACATGTGTTATAAAGGTTAATTATTAAAAAGGGATTGAGGGGGTGGGTTTGACATAGTGAGTTATGCATGTGTGTGACATAATTTTAGTGTCTACATTTTCCCCTTTTTGTCTTTTAATTTGTACTGACAAGGTGCAAGATAAAAATAGGAGTTGGATGCTTCAAGTATGGGATGAGGTATCCCCCCTCAAAATGGGAACTGATAGAGGAAAAATATGGAATTAGGTACCAGTTTGATAAGGAGTTAATTGAGTGGGTAGATGTTGAGTGAGAATTTGGTAACATCACTGCTTGTACATATAATACTATGAGTTATAGTTGACATAATCAATAATAAGTAAAGGAAAGGATGACTCGTATAGAAATAACCAAATGATAGCTTATAAGTGATAGTTGATAAGGTTAAAAAAATCAAATTTTTAGCTCTAATAGTCCATGTGTTGTAAGTATCTAAGGTAGGAAGTGCTCCTAATAAACACAAAAGTTTGCAAGTGATGGGACTGGCTTGGTTATGATCCAAAAAACCTGATATACATATGTGTGTATAATATCCAACTATTGTGAGGTATCATAAGCAGTCAAGACAAGTAATGCAAGGTTGGTTCAAAAGGGTCAATGGTCGAGGAGATATTTGTGATCTCCAATTAAAATCATCATGGATAGAGATTTAAGTGATTTCCAAGGTTAGTTTTGGTGGTTGGGGAGATATATGTGATTTCCATGGTTTATAATTAGTCTAAATGGTGGTGTTTGGGGTTAAAAACTCTAATGTTAAGGTTGTTAATGTCAGTTATGTCACTAACATTGATAGGAAGTATTGTCAACATCAATGCCTTAAGTCAAGATTGATAATGTTGGTGGGTGACAAAATATAACAAAAAGGGGTTTGGTGGCCCACCAAAACTCATTTGAAATAGTGTATTGGATAAAAATAACTCTATGTTTTGTGGGGCATAAGATAGCTCTAACCTTGTCTATTTGTGGTGAGTTAGCAAGAGATAAGTGGTTGAGAAGAGTGTGTGAGAGTGAGGGTTAGATGAAGTGCTTAGTGGGCCATGGTGTTATCAAGAGAGTGTTGGTGTGGGTAGAGATGGTAGAGGTAGGAGGGGACCTAGTTGGAGGTATGCCACCACAAGTGTTAGTCATTCTAGCCTAGAGGAGATGAAGAGATGAGGTAAGAGGCTTTTTGAGTTGAATTTGTATTTAAGGTAGTTAATCTAGTATTTGGTTTAAATTTGAATTTTTAGGGGGAGAAAGTACAATTAAAGGGGTATAAAATGGGGTAAGGTTAGGTTTGGGTGAATCTAGGAGGGGTTTAGGGGTAGGTTTTAGGGAAAAACCTAAATTTGTGAGATGGGTTATTTGATCCTAGGGCCGAATAAGTCACCAATGTCAATGGGGCTTGTTGACATCAGCCAACATCAGTGATAATGTTTGTTGACACCTAGCATTGATATCTACATATAGCACAGATGTTGGTTAACTTGAAAACTCCCAAATGGGAGAAAAGGCCAATTTTGGATCCCCAATTAAGTTAGTCAATGAGCCTAATGGTCGAGCTAGCCTCAAAAGAACCCATGTCAATTAAGTGCTACCTATGTAGCCTAAGTGAGGGCCTTAGGCCAATGTATTTATCCTAATGCATAGGGAAAAAGGGTGAGGTATGATTAAAAATTTGTTAAGGGAATTGGTTAAAAAAAGGTAGGTTGAAATAGGTCATAGAACATAGGGCTTAAAAGATAGGTCATGGGGTCGAGGGTGTGAGATATAGGTCACGAGGCCTAGAGTTGAAAAATAGGTAGTTGGGCCTAGGGTTGAGAAATAGGTAGTTATGTCTAGGTTTGAGAGATAGGTATTTGGGTCTAGGGTTGAGAGATAGGTAGTTAGGTCTAGGTTCTAGAGATAGGTAGTTGGGCCTAGGGTTTAGGTGGGTTAACAAGTTAGATAGTTAGGTAGGTATACAACTAATCTAATCTTAAAAGACCCCATGTTGACTTAGTGTTGGCTACATAGCTTAAATGAGGGCCTCAAGCCAATGTAGTTTTCCCATAAAGAAGGGAAAATGGTAGATGTTGATACTATATGACTTGAGGTTTGTGTATGTGAATGTAGGCTAGGTAGGAGTTGACATTATGAGATTGACTACTGACATTATTGATGAGGATGAGGAGGGATATCACCATGGATGAGTGAGAGCACATGGTAGCTATAGGGTTAGGAGGAATGTGATGATATTGTAGAGTTGCATGTGATGTTAGCTTGATGATAGCTTTGATATAGAGGTGGGATCACACCACCAACATTTTCCATTTGCCTAATAGGGAGGTGACTATGACATAAGAGGATGTTTATAAGATTTATGATTGCCACTCTAGGGTGAGGAGCTCTTCACTTGTTTGAGAGAGGAACATGATATTCATATGGAAACATTTTTTAGGGATCATGTCAGCGAGGTGACCTATCTTTCAACAAGCTTTGCATATGAGTCATTATACACTGCCAATGAGGAGGAACATCAGTTGAGTATCATGATGATGATATGGATTATATTATATGCACTACCAGACATAGATGGGGGAGATTTACTATCACATTTATAGGTGTGTGGATATAGATGGTTGAGTAGTGGATAGTGTATGCATGGGGACCAACTTTTTGGGCACAATTATATAGAGAGTTGTGGGGTCTGAGGCTATGATGATGGTATAGTTTATATGTTAGTAATTTAATCCATTATTGGGCATATGAGCACATCATGGTGACATAACCATTAGGGCTACCCACCATGATTATAGTGAATTTTAGGGTCAAATTTAGATAGTGGAGAGAGGTTATGGCCTAGACATGAGTAGATGACATAGTGTAGGACATTGATTATTATAATCATATGATAAATGGATTGATTCCTATAGATATTTTTTGGAAGCCCTAATTGACATACCCTACATTCAGAGGATAGGCAAAGTAGCTTATCAGTTTATAGAGCACATTATGGGTCAAAGGGAGAAAAGTTGGAGAGTTAGAGATGATACCCATGGCATTGGTCAGGAGATAGTTTGGCTTATTATAGGATGGGCCTCCTACCTTTAATTTATATATAATGGATGATATAGAGGCACCCATACCTTTTCCCCAAGAATTAGATGGGCCAGATTTTGAGGAGATGCTAGCAAGCCCAGGTGTAGTAGATCTTAGATACACAATGGTTTATCTTACATGGTGGATAGGTTTACATCCCATGGTTTAGGTCAATAAGCCACCACCAGATGTATAGGGAGTGATGAGAGAGATATATATGAAATCATATAGGCTGGAGATGTACTGGTACAGGCCTAAGATGTAGTAGTGCATGTCCTAGATGTAGCATAAACATAGGTGTTGGTCTTATAGGGGTAGGTTATGATATTATAGGGACAAGTCAGGGATTTATAGGGTTAGGTTACTACACTAACAATAGAGAGAGATAGTTTTAGAGTAGAAAGATAAGCTACTCCTCCTTCTCCACCATAGGGACTAGTCAGGGTCCTATAGTAGGTGTGATGGGTCCACTATAGACTATATCTCTAATGAGGTACAACACTGCTTTAGATGAGATTGTATACTATGAGAGAGCCATCAAGGAATTATTATAGATTTAGATTTATTCCAATTTTAGAGAATAGGAGATATCAATGACATATGCTATAACTTCTAGCTCATGTAGATGAAGATAGGTAGAGAGTGGTGATGATAATGCTTCTTCACGACCATGACTATAGCCTTGAGTATTCTGAGTACCAAATGATATTTTTTATGTTTTGATATATGTTGTATACACAATAGCCTATGAGCTAAAGATGAGAGATATAATTTTTGAGAGAGAGATGATACTGATATGATCTGTTGATGTACATTCATATTCAATGTATATATATGAGAGTTTTCTATTTTGAGATGTGTTTATGTGATGGTGATGATGTTGAAGTTACTATAATGATGTGGATGTTTATGTTATGTTAATGTTGAGCATGTTAGTTGAGTTAAACTAGAATTTTCCATATGTGTGATGGTATATGCATACATGATTGGTTGGCTTCATCTTAGAATTTTTCCATATTTGTGATGTTGTATGCTTAAAATGAATGGGTTGGGTAATTTTTTTGATTTTAGTATTTTTCCATATTTGTGATGGTGTATGCTTAAAATAAATGGCATAGGCTTGATAGTTTTCTTATTTATTCTTGTTTATATAAACTATGGTTTCATGTTGGGTGTATTTCACATGGGATTATATTAAATAGATTAATGGGCAATGGTTTGTTAGTTTTAGTATGGTGTTGGGTAGTTATGTGAGTATCTTTTCTTGAGATGGGTATGTGAGTGAGAATATTTTTTAAACACATAACGCTAATAATCAATAAATATTGGACAAAAGGTGAGAATTTGATTAAATCTTATTGTGATATGTGATCTCAGAAGATAAATTAACATGTGATTAGGATGGGAAATAAAGAGGCGTGATGCTCACATATTGTCAAAGACCATAATCACAACATAAATATGCTCAGGAATATGCACCTCTTTCATGCTTTGCATATTTTGACCATTTTTTTGTTAGAGAATCATTGTACTCACCTTGTGTCAAGTGAGTTAAAATTCCCTTGAAATAATATGAGGATAAAAGTAAAAGGAATGAGAGTGTTTGGGTAGTGTAACCTTCTTAGTGGGATGTTATGCCCCTTCTGTGGGTGACCTGAGAGCTACTATGGGCAAGTCCATGACTTAAAGTTTTTTTTATTGTGTAAGATAATAAATGTGAGATGCCTACAATGGGATTATGTTTGTGTTGAGGTCATAGTAAGATAATCAATATGAGAAGCTTATAAGTCATTATTTACCTTAATAACAAAGCTTGGATTATCCATCTTTCAAGGGAGTGGTCTATGTTTTTTTTTTAATTTAATTTTTAATAGTTGTTCTTCAAGGGAGCAGTATATTTATAGTATCAAGGAGAATTTATGTAGCTATCCTTCAAGGGATAAGTCTATGTTGAGAATCATGACCCAAGAGATTATAACTTGGTTATGTATCCCATTTTTTCTAACTTTAGTCATGGACAAGACTATAGAGGGTTAGAGGTTTTCCACTTTGAGGGAAAAACCATAACACTTTTTAAGTTAACTTGAGTATGTATGAATAAGTCTTAAGAGGAAGGGAGATTATTGTAATAATGTTTCTCAAGGGATGAGCTCAAATTAAACATGAGGTGAAGAATCACTTAATTAACAAAAGAATGGTCATAGGTGTAAATCATTTAAAAGCTCGGGTTTTGGCCTTCTTTTGAGAGAAGATAAGTGATAAGTTTTTGAGCCATACTTGTGAGTTATGATGTAAGGTAAGATATAATTAGGATCAAACTTACCTTATTTTCTTTTCTCCATGTTCATCACATGTTAATTTCCTTTAAGACAAGATCTCTGATATTGAAATCCAACTCTTTGAGGTTTTTGTTGTAAGCACATTTGATACACTCTTGATAGATTTTGAGGTGGTTGAGGGCTATGAGATGAAATTCATCAATTAACTCAAGTTGAGCCAAACTTTCTTAGAAAAATTCATCATTAGTATGTCTTGTAGAGAGATGTGAAGAGAAGGAATATAGACCTCAAGAGGCAAAATAGCCTATTTCCCATAGACTAAGGAAAAAGGTATAGCACCTGTAGGAGTTTGAATGTAAGTATGGTAAGCCCATAAAGTAAAGGGAATGTGTATATGCCAATTCTTGTTAGTATAGTTGAATACCTTCATGAGGATTTCGGTTAATTTTTTGTTAGAAGCTTCTACATATCCCTTTGCTTATGGATATTATGGTGATGAGAAGCTTAATCTGATTCCAAAAGTGTCATAAAGATTTTGGGTAGTCCTATTTTTGAAATATTTACCATTTTTTATTATAATTATATAGGGGAGACCAAAATGATAGATGATGTGATGGTTGATAAAGTCAATAATTTTGTCAACCTAGTGGAGATGAGAGGAATGGCTATGACCCACTTGGTGAGGTATTTAGTAGCAGTAATGATGGAATAGTGATAGAGAGATGAATGAGGGTTAATCTCACTGATTAGATCCAAACCCCATTAGAAGAAGGGCTAGAAGTCTTTGGAAACATTTAATACATATATTGGAACATGAAGGAGGTTAGTGTGTTATTGACATTTTATGCAATGCCAAACATAATTAGTATAGTCTTGATGGAGTGTTAGCCAATAGTAGCTAAGTTGAAGGATACATTTGGAAATTGCATTACCATAAAAATGTCCACCACAAGTCCTATCATAGACTTCCTTAATGGTGAAGGGGATCTCATTACTAGTGAGGAATCTAAGGAGGAGACCATCAAAACCTCACTTGTAGAGAAGTCCCCCTAGAATAGTGTAATGACCAACACATTTCATGAAGGCACATCTCTCATTATTGGAGAGGTCAAAAGGGGTAATAGAAAAGGAGAAGTAATCTATGAGTTAATTATACCATAAGTTGTGTGGGTTATGTGTTATGTTTATGATAAAAAGAATTTATTTGATACATAAGAGGGCAATTTTAAGTGATGTACAATGACATATATTTTTTAGGAAGAGGGTGAAGAGTGTATGTGTGAAGAAAGAGAAGCCATTGTGTCATCAAACTTGTTTGTAGATCGATGAATAATTTACAGGAGGTAGGAGTTGAATGATTCCAATAACATATCCACATGATGTTTATATCATTGAAAATTTTCATTTTTGTATAGGTAGGAACCATTAACCTAATTAACCACTAGTTGGGAGTCATAAAAAATGGTTATTGATTTGACACCCAAGAAAATAGCCATTTAAAACCCTAAGATCAAAGCTTCATATTCAACCATATTATTAGTACATACAAAATCTAGTTTAAATGATAAAGGAAAAGGCTCACCATCAAGAGGGATGAGGATGACCCCCACACCCCCATCGTGTTGAAATTTAGACCTATCAAAGAACATCATCATTTGATAGGAGATGTCATTGATGGAGAGCATTGTGATAGATTCATTGGGGAATTTGAGGTTTGAAGGTAGATTATCAGGTAAAGGGGTGGTAGTTAACTGGTCAACAATCATTTTCCCCTTGATAGACTTCTATTTAATAAATTCCAAGTCAAATTTAGCAAGGAGCATGAGCCATCGAGCTAATCATTAGTTGTGCTATGGCTTGGAATGCATGTATTTAAGGGGATCAGTATGGGTGATGATGTAGGTTTTTCTATTTAAGAGGTAATGATAGATCTTGGAAGCTAAAAAGACGGATAAGAGACAACTATTTTTGGTATGGGTATATTGAGTTTCATAATCAATAAGTATGCAACTTATTTAGTAAAATTCTTGTTCTTAATGGTGATCATCCCCATGTGCAATCATAGCACCTAGAGAATGGTCTATTACAGAGATGTAAAGGTAGAAAGGTTGGTTTTCCTTAGGTGGAATAAGAATCTATGGGGGAAAAAGATACCATTAAAGTTCATCAAAGGCTTCTTGGTAATTTATATTCCAATAGAAGGAGACATATTTTTTGATGTAATGGTGAAAGGGTTGGCAATGATCTAACAACTGAGAGATGAAGTAGTGGATTGACTAAGGTTTTCCTTGCAAGATATGGATTTATTTGATATTAGTAGGTAGAGGTATGTCTAGTATTGCTCAAAATTTAGTAGGGTTGACTTCAATACCATAGAGAGAAATGATAAAGCCTAATAGCTTACTAGAAAGGACATAAAAGACACATTTCTTTGGGTTTAGTCAAATGCTATATTAGAGGAGATGAGTGAATATGATTTTGAGAATCATCAAGTGATCTTGGTGAAGTTTAGACTTTTCGAGTAGGTCATCCATGTAGTCTTCCATAATTTTTTGTAGGATATCATGGAAGATGTAAGTCATGGTGCATTAATAGGTGGTACCAGTATTATTCAAACCAAAGGGCATGACTCGATAATAGAAAGTCCCCCATGGTGTAATGAAAGTTGTCTTATGTTGATCCTCAAGAGTAACCAAGATTTGATTGTAACCTAATAACCTATCCATAAGTGATAGTATCTCATGGCCAATTGTTAGATCAACAAGTTGGTCAATACTTGGCAAAAGGAAATAATACTTAAGAAAAATGAGGTTTAGGTCACAGTAGTCGATGTAGATGCAAATTACCCTATCATTTTTTTGATAGGAACAATATTGGAAACCCATTATGGGTAGTTGATGGGTTGAATAAATTTAATAGAAATGAGGAATGGGCGTTCTTATTTGACAAGGAGAGAAATACAAGGATGCATTTTGCAAAGCTTTTGCTTAATGGGTTTAACATCTCGATTGGTGACAATGTTGTGGGTGTGATAGAGCAGTTGATACTAGGCATGTCATTATAATACCAAGTGAAGGTTTTGCTTTGGTCATTAAGAAATGAAACATAATTTTATTGCTTAGAGGAATCCAAAGATTGGCCAATATTAAGGACACAACAGTTATTTTGAGAGGGCAAATTCATGTCAATGGTTGATTCATTTAACATAGATTGTGTTTTGGATGGGAGAAATCATTAGATATAGGAATCATCTATACCCATGTATGTGAGAATATCATAATCATCTTGACATTGGATAGTGTGAGAGTCTTCATCAATCATTTTGGGATGAATGAGTGGAAAGGACCTTGTTTCCTTACCCAGGTGATAGGTGAGGGGGGCCAAATATATGAAATTTATTGAAAAATGAAATAGGAGGTATAGATACCTCTAATTCAATAGGTGATGATAGAAGAGAGGATGGGGAAGGAGAAATTGGCTCTTTGATAATTGCTATATGACAAGCTTTTGTGAGTTTATTTGGTTCATCAAAACCCACTCCATAGTACTTTTTGGCATTTTTAATGGTTTTATTGGTGGGATATTCAATGGGTGTATGAACACCCTACTCGTAGTGACCCAAACCAAATTCTTTCTAGGCAAACCTATAAAGATAGGTGTGAGTAAATCTAGTATTTATTAGGAAACAGAAGGCACAAGCAAATGGTTGTGGTGAAGAGGAAGGATTGCTGACAATGGGAGCTCGATCAATTCCCCCATATGTGAAATTAGTTTGAAGGTTAGGGGGACCATACAGGATGATCATCCCAATATAGGGATCATAATTAGGGTGTATATAAAGCTTTCCATATTATTGTGGAGTATGGAACATGTCAAGTGTCAATAAAGTATATTGTCTAAGTGATAGATGCTTGAAAGTTTCCTCTATGGGGTCTTTATCAAGAGTTTATGTTTCCAATATCTGTGTAATAAGGGTAGTGGAGTTTGTGGAAGATTCAAGAGTATAATGCAGAGGAGATGATGTATTTAATGGAATGAGAATATCATTGGGGCTACAAGTCATGTTATATGTTTGAAATGAGGTCAGTCAATAGGAATAACATGTGCTTGCCCATTATGTTCAAACTTGAAGCAGTGATGCAAAGTTGAGGGCACACATACCATAACATATATCCAAGGTCATCTAAATAGTATTTTGTATTGGAAATATCCTTGTACAATTTAGAAGAGCTTAGGAATTATGTGAGGACCCATAGAGATATGTAAGATAATAATGCCAACCATAGTATTTGTGGTATCATTAAAAGAATAAAGCATCACATCAGTTTAAGACATGCAATTATCAAGAGGGGCTAGTTGTTTATAGGCATGGGTGGAGATAATATTAATACTAGCTCCTCCATCAATCATGACTATTTTGACATGAGTTTTATTGATATATGTGATGATAAAAAGGGTATAATATTAATCTTTAGGGTGTTGAACGGGAATTTCTAAATCACTAAATGAAATCAAGGAGATGGTGTTAAAAGAGCTAACCAAAGCTATAAGAAGTTGGGGATCATCAAGTTGTACATCAACCACTTGTAAGGCACTAATCAAAGATTGATGGTGTTGGGGTGAGTTTTATATTAACTCATATAAGGATATTTTCATAGGGGTTTGGTAAAGTTGTTTCACCATTGAGTTTTGAATAGCTTCTAAATTTTTTTGTTTTGAGACACCCAAGATGGAAATCTTGGGATTAAGATGAGGAGTGTATTTTAGGAAAGGATGAGCCCAAGGAGTAGTGACCTTTTAATTTCCTTTATCCTTTTGATTTTGTGATTGTGTGGCCACACTAACCATGTTGATCTTAAACATAGGTGAAGGAGGTGGTAAAGGGGGTATGACAACATCTTTGGGTTTGAATTCAAGTGAAATGGTATGAGGCAATGTGGATGCCTTGGGTAGAATAGTAGGAAGGTTAATTGGAGTATCAACAAAGAGGGTGTCAATATCAAAGTATTTTTGAATAACTACCATGAGAGATTTACAACTCTCAGTATCA
The DNA here is from genome assembly GCA_037957365.1 of Torreya grandis. Taxonomy (NCBI): domain Eukaryota; kingdom Viridiplantae; phylum Streptophyta; class Pinopsida; order Cupressales; family Taxaceae; genus Torreya; species Torreya grandis. The sequence goes on along the minus strand of JARHVA010002533.1, from coordinate 272,981 downwards.
TGTCTAGGTGAACAATGATATAAACACACTTGTGTATCATCAAACCAAGATGGCTTCAGTTCAAAAGGGTTATAAGGCTTAATGAGAAGAAGGATTATTATAGAGGATTGAAACATCTAGCATAGGAAAAATATCCAAGAGCCTATGAGTGGGCTATCACTTGTTGTTATAATAGGGGTGGACACCTTCTTTGGTTTAGGAGTTATAGGGGTAATTTTACATGGCACATTTTTAGGTGGCAGTGGAGTCACATGTTTTACTGACACTTTCTTGGTGGTAAGTATCAAAATGTTAGATGTGAAAAGTATACTAGGTGGTATAAGTAGTAGTTGAGGTAACTTAGCCTTTTCTTTTGCTTGGATTAGTGATACCCTAACTAAAGTAGAAGGATGTGGTCCCAAAATTGAAGGCAAAGTTGAGGGTACAAAAGGGAAGGATCAACAAGATCTAGAAAGCTTAACATTCTTATTTCAATTCATGGAATTTTGACTTGTGGTTGGAAAGTCAGATCTAATTTTACCTATGGATTGAGCATATACCTATAGACATGATCTAATTTAATGTGATAAATGCCTATGAGGGTGAGCGCTCTGATATAGAAGGATGAGCTTTTGGTGATTTTGGTGAAGAAGCTTTGAATTTTTCAAAGACCTTGGGGTAAAGGGTAGTGAGAGGATTGGTAGTAGAGGAAGACACTTGTTGTGTAAGATAAATATTTTTAAGTGACTCCTAAAATGTTACACGATCTAGCTTCATGGAGTCAAGAAATTATAGATTTATCACTAACCATAAAAAGGGTTTAAATGAAGTTGATGTAGGCCTTATGATTGCTTATTTAGAAGACTTAGGTGATTGAGAAAGAGGGAAATTGTTGGCCTCTACTACCTCGGGCCAAAGGTGAGAAAGAGACACAATATGGTCTTCTTCAATAAATATGGGAGAAGAGGTATGGTCTTCTATAGGTGGGGGAGAGGCAGGAAAAGAAGGATCCTCAAGGGGGTAGAGCATAGGTATAATTGCTCCCTCAACATGTGGGTGAGGAACATGTAAAGTATGATCTTTCATAGGTAAAATAAGTGGTAAAATTGGTTGAATTGGAGTAGGCACAATAGGTCTCTCATCTAATGTAGGTGTAGATAACATTAGCTCCTCTAGGTGTAATGGAGGAGTGGATTGGGTACTACATTCCACTGGTGGAGGAGAGGTAGGTGAAGAAGGTTCCTCAGGAGGGTATAACATAGGAATGATGCTCCCCTCAGCATATAGTTGATGAATGGGTAAGGTGTGGTCCTCATGTGGTAAGAGGATAACTAAGATGGGTGTAAAACAAACTAGCAATACATGCTCCTCTTATGGAAAAAGGAGAGGTAAAGGAGGCCCTTCATCATATGGGATGGGAATGGGTGAAGTAAGCTCTTCTACTCAAGGAAGAAGGATAGGTAAAATAAATTCCACTGATTATGAGGGAGGAGTAGGTAAAATGGGTGCCTCCTCTTATGGGGTAGGTTGGACTAGAGGTAAAAGAAAGACCATATTGACCATATGGATATTATAATCACATGAGTTATCAGTCATGGTCTAAATAATATTTTGATTGGGTGAATGGTTAGGAAAATGCTATTTGAACACATCCATATTTTGATTAGCAAGCACATTAGGTTTATCCAAGACAAGATCACCCTATCAAGTATGTCTTAAACAATGTTCTTAAATGTTATAGAGTTATTAGAATTGTGGCCTTTGGCTCGATGGTAGACACAAAACTCATCATCCTTGTACCAAGTAGGAATATGATGAGAGGGATACAAATATATAGGAGGCTTGATTTGAGGAAGAGTTATGGATCCCTATTACAATATTTTTTCCACAATGGAAGTATATAACTCCCTAATGGAAGTGTATCATCTTTATTCATACCATTGTTGGAATTAATTGGTCAGATTTTATGAGGTCAAGGAATTAGGTTGGTTTGTGGTTGTGGAAGAAGATGATTTAATGACCACCACATTAGTAGAGCCTTTATATTTTTGGTTAGAAGGAGAAGGTTTAAAAGAGGAGTCATTTGATTTGGAAATGGCATTATTACTATGCAACTTGACTCTATCTTTTTCTATAGCCCAAATCTTGAGTTTTTTTTCCATTATAAAGGCTTCATCAAATGTGTAAATTTTTTTTACTTAGAGTGTGGATGAAATGTGCTTATCACATACCCTTGAGAAGGGCTTAATAATATTAGGTTGGGGTAAATAAAAGGAGAGTTGATTGATTAAGCCTCTCTAGTGAGTGAAAAAATTTGTGATAGACTTGTCATCAAATTGTTTAATAGAATAAAGATCCCTAATAGAAACCTTCTTAGAAATGTTGATAGAGAAATGGTCTAGGAGTAATTATGCAAGTTGGGTAAATGAGAAAGGGTAGTGTCATGTTATAGAGCTATACCAATCTAGGGTAGTAACTAAAAGAGACATAGGGAAGGTACAGAGTAATAACACATCATCATGCCTTATTAAATAACAAGCATGTCTAAATTCTCACAAATTATATTGTGGGTCCTCTTTACTATGGAAGTGAGTAAATTTGGGGAGCTCCCATTGGATTGGATAAGGATAAATAAGCACAAAAGTATGGATGGGATCCTTTAATATCTAATCATAGGATAACACATTCTTTGAACCCAATACAAATTTCTTTAGATTAGACATCTTGTCCATCAATATCTTAATGAGGTATAGAGGATTATTGGTTTGGGAGATACCCCTAAGTTATAGGGAACCTGATAAGAAGTAGAGATAGAGTATGTCATAGCTTGCTAAAATTGTGTTGATGCAACATAAGGGTAGTGAATCATAGGTTGGGGTGAAAAAATGAAAAGGGCTTATCCCACTGGGTTAGAGACTATGCTTTAGTTAGATGTTGTTATTTTAGGTTGGGCTATTGTCATGGTTATACTGGGTGAATGGTGAGTCATAACTCATATAATTATAGATGTGAGAGTAGATGGGTGGGTACCACCAAATTCTTAAATGGGGTTAGACTTCATTGAGCTACTTGTGGTTGTGAAGGTAGGGATGTCACGATAGGGGTTAGGTGGGATTGGTTAGTTGGCGATGTTAAACTTTAGACATTGTTTATGGTTGGGTTACTTTTTGAAGTGGTGGTTTGAGTAACCATGGGGAACATATTGGAGATAACAAAAAATATTTTTTTTCCATCAGAGAAGTTATCATACCATATAGTGGGTCACTTGAAGAATTATGGATTTGGCTCATGGCAAGGTAATGTTAAAGGGATACAACATTACAATCAAGAAATCTAGAAAAATATTGATCTCCTTTATGAAAAATGGGGATTTGGTTAGGGCTAGGAGTATGATTTGTATCTAAAGTATGCTCTATGACATAATCAACAATAATAGGGTAAGGTGGAAGTGGTTGCTAGCTTGCATAATCAGCAAGAATTTTGGCTTGTCTTTATGTCAATACTGTTGGGTGAATATTTTGTCGTCAACTAACTAATGACAAAATGGGGATATCAGCCACAGCATAAGGGAGATTTACACCATGAGGAGTGTGGCTTTACCAGATCAAGACGAGGTAAATCTCTCGTCTCATCAAGGGGAGGTTCCCTATCAATATTTACGTGCTGAATATATAGTTAAGCAGAAAATAACACACGAGGGTGGTATAACAACATCTACCTCTCTTCTTTCAGAGGTAATGTACAAGGAACAAAAGAGGGAAAATCTTGGTCTTTAAGCTAACAGCATTCCTCTTCTTTCAGGAATGATTTTAAACAGAAAGCAAGAGATCACCTGTAGTAACAAAGTCCAAAAGAACGCTCACGCAAGCACAAAGTCTTCCGTAGCTTCTCCACAGAATCGAAACGAGTACAACCGTAGGGTAAAATGAAGCACAAAGTCTTCACCTAAAACTACAAAAGATAACAGAATCTCAAAGGTAAAAGTAGCACAAAGTCTATTTTCTACCCTCTAGAAGCGCCCTTAGATAATATTCAACACATTCACTTTGCTTATTAAGTCAGATAAACAAGAGGTTATCAGGAAAGAGTACATAAGAAACTATTTCCTAGATGACACAGATAACTTCAACACAAAGTCTGAAATCACTTGCTTCTCATTCATTTGACAAAATCTGATTTACAAATCTGAGCACAAAGTCTCAAAAGTTGCTTCAATTTCAGCAGTGTTTGCTCTCAATTTTTCCAAGATCCTTTACAAATGAGGTCTCCACTATATATAGGGAGAAAATCCTCAAAAACAGAAAAATAATAAAATATACAAAATATCTTGGTCAAAGATGACACATCTTTGACTTTTAGATATTTTCCAAAATATTTTATTCGTAATTACATTTTACAAAATTGCATGCATTCTGTAGAAAACAAAAATGCCTAAGGATAGAAGAAGAAAGAGAGAAAGTGTCAGTTCTTGCCACCAGACTTCTTCAAATGAGCATCGTACATGGTGATCGATGCCTGGATCCCTATGCTATCCGGTGCAACTGCATTATTGGAGACGACCCTTGATCTGATTAATGCATCTTTTAATGCTGTGATGGCCTTATAGTGGCCAGTTAACCTGGATCTTAAATTTTCCAGAGTCAACTAAGCATCCAGAATGCTATCAACTAAAGTTATTGAGAAAGACGCTCCTTTGAAATCCTTCTGGATCATCCCTTCAAAATTTTGAATCATTTCATCTGCTGGAAGGAACTGATGATCCTTAGAGGTCAAGTCGCAGGGTAGCTCTTCTAATTTGTTCAACAAGCTCAGGTCACTTTTATCACTAGCTTCTTTAAAAGCTTTGAGATCATCAATTAGATCTTTGAGTACCTGGATCCTAAAAATCATCGCCTCTTTGATCTCAACATATGAATCCTTGTTGGGGATAACACCGATAGATATCAGGGTACTCTTTTTTAGACCTTCCATTTTCTTCCATCCTCCGAGATCTTTCTCCAAGCCATTAATCTCTTGAGAGGTAAGAGAAACAAAACTGTCTACTTGAGCCTTCAACCTTTTCATTTTCCCTGTTCTTTCTGCAACCTCAGATAGCAGAGAGGTTCCTTGATTGTGTATTCGGTCAATATATTCCTCCATTACTTTTCCCTTTAAATAAGTCTTTTCAGCTTTCTGAATGACTGAATCATCCACAGAAAAGGCCTCTAGAGTTTCTGCTTCAGGTGGGATGGTGAATCTTCTGATTACTGCCGTTAACTGCTCAGCCTTAGCTTTATAAAAATCTTTCATCTCTTTTTCTTTGTCAAATTTTCAGACCATAATGTCCATTGCTGACTGAAGATCACTCTTCGCACCTTCGTGTGTAACCTTGCCTAGTTCAACATGAGAAAAGGAATAACTGCTCATTTCAAAACCCTCAAGGGTTGCGTCCTGTGGGGGTTTGGCAATTTCCAGAAATTTTTGCCCCTTTTCCTCGACCAACTTGGAAAGGATCTTTGGCTTCTTGGGAGCTTTTGTTTTGGCTGACACAATCTTGCCGAAATTGAATTCTTCTGGGGAGATCGCCCTTTTCTTTCTCTTTGGTGTGAAAGTAGACATCCACGGCGGGAGAGAAGTACCTGTTGTAACAATAGTCACTTCCGTCAGTGTCACGGTAGCGGCCTCCACGCTACTGGTGGTGACAGTAGTCATAGTTGGAGTGACCGACGAGACTATGCCAACTGTTGATTCAGGATTAGGCACAGGGCTTGGTGGCAGGTTGAAAGATGGAGATGATAAACTTGGAATGGATGCAGAAGAGTGAGGTGAACCTGCTGAAAGATCTTGTGGATCACCAAAAATAACCTTGGAAGGAGAAGCAGCTCTGGAAGATGGAACGCTAATGGGAGAGATAGGAAAAGTGGGCACCGAAGGAGATTGAAGAGGAGGAGAGGAGCCCTGGATCGACCGCACTTGTTCCGTTGAGGTTGGAGACCCAACACTTGGTCATTCTGAAGGTTGTTCTATTGACCCCATCAGTTGAGCTGCCTGTACCCCGGGACTTTGTTCTTTGGTTTCTTCGGCTGCTGCCTCAGGTTCTTGTTCTGACCTAGGCTTCTTGGATACAAAGACGATCCTAGGCTTGTGAGGTCTAGAAGATGAAGGGAAGTCGTCTTTATTTTTGGTTCGGATTTCTGCCTTTCTCTTCATCTCTGCTTGATATTCGGCCTCTGACCCTGTAATGAACTCTTTTAGGGTGATTCCATTTGCTGCCAACCAACTATTGGTGTTAGCCAATACTGGTTCGAATCTTTTCCTTAGAGAAGTCAGCTCTTTTTGAGACCAGTTGATCGGAGGAAGAGGGGAACCAGCGACCTTCTCTATCAGATATCTATTGTTCACTATATTCCCATCGTCAATCAACCCTGAAGGGATCTCTGCAAGCCCAAGGTACTCTATCTGCTCTAGCGTGAGACGGTAATAGTCCATATTTCTTATCTCTTCAGCTGTCCTTAGATCTACCCAGATGTCCTCAATCATAGGCTCGTGAAATTGAGTCTTCCTTCGAATCGTCTCTCTGACTCCTCTGTAATCAAATTTTTTCCATCTTTTGAAAGATTTGATGGTAAGCATCTGCATCTCTGTTTCCATAACTTTGGCTTTAGTCGATGTATCAATGGAAAATCTACCAATCTGGATAGGAAACTTGAAACCAGGTCTCTTAAGCTCTATCTGTTTTGAGTGTACGACGGCCAGTTGCCGGCAAAGCTCCATTAGGACCAACCTGTCTGAAGGAAATCTGGGGAGCATATAAGGGTATCCTTGGTAGAAACCCACCCGTAGATAAGAAAATGTAGGGAACTGGAGGAACATGCAGCCAAAACTGTTCACTACTGTCCAAGCCTCGTCTGACATTCTCTTTTGCTCCAGTTGAGGATCGAAGAGACATAGAAATACGGCAAAGAATGCGTCATTCACTCACCTGAAATGACGTGTCGATCTCTCAAGTGTCAGCTGTGGATAGTATGAATATACCGGGGTGGTCTTCCTATTCCCCTCTGTGGTTAGGCCTAGGAAAGATCGCATGGCAGCAGCTATGTAGACTAGGTACGAGGTCATGTAGAATTTGAAGGAGGTTTGTACCCTGGTCAGCTACTCGTGAATAGCGTTGCTGATCTGTTCTCCCTAGAAAATGGCCTATTTGCCTTGCAGAATGATCTTAATGAATGGATACATCCATTCATGGAATTGTGAAGAGGACGGGAGGCCCCGTACTCTGCTGAGAAGGGTGATTAAGTCACCAACTTCTTCAATGAAGTTGCTTCTGGGGAAGCTTTTTGGCCATCTGGATAGGCCGGCCCTTGGGGTTTTTAACCACTTATGGTTTATGACCCTCTTTGCCCTCTTGGGGTCTTTGTCATACTCCCTCTGCGCATTCTCAAAGTCGATTTGGGTCACTTCGGTGGCTGGTGGATATAAAAAGACTTTGTCGATAAATTCAGGGTCCAACCGAATGATCATGCTGCCACTGGCATCTGAGACTGATCTGGTCTCTTTGTCATAGAAGTGCACACATTGAAGGATGAATTCTACATGATGAGCTGCTACTGGGAAGGTGGCCACCAGGTGGATGTTACTCTCGATAATTCTCTTTATCCCAGTGCTGGGATTGGTCGCTTTGGTTCGTACCAAGAATTCGGCCATATCTACGTGGCCGATCTCAGTGTCTCAAATATCATCAACATTTGAGGTGATCGTTGTGAGCGAGAAGACGCCCTGGTATCTGTATTTCATCTTCTTCACCTTTGAAGGAGATGCTTCCGTCATGGGGGATGATCTCGTTTGAACGGGAGCAGGCGTGCAGGAGCTTGCTGAAGGTGCTGCAGCCATAGTCAAAAGGAGAGTGAGAGATGGGGAGAGCAATTCAAGTGACACGGGCTACAGGAGGTCACTTAAAAAGGTCAGGATGGACAAAGAGATGGAAAACGAGGAAGAAAAATATTGAAAAGGACAACCCAGAAAAAATCTGGGAGTTAGTTGAAAAAGGAAGGAAAAAAGCAGGGGCGGTGAAAATCGCCGCCCTTGCGGGAAGAGAGCAGGGGCGGCGAAAATCGCCGCCCTTGCAGGAAGAGAGCAGGGGCGGCGAAAATTTCTGCCCTTACAGGAAGAGATTAGGGGCGGTGAAAATCGCTGCCCTTGCATAAAGAGAGCAGGGGCGGCGAAAATCGCCGCCCTTGCATAAAGAGAGCAAGGATAGAACAGCGGCAAGGAAATGCCGCCCTTGCATGAGGAAAGTAGGGGCAGAACGGCGGCAATGAAATGCCTCCCTTTCGAGGCCGTGGGGAAGAGGAGGAAAAAACACACAAAAATAAAAAACAAAACTTAAAAACAAACCCTACCTGGAAAACGTGCGCGCCACAAAGTCGGATCCGCGAGTTGGCACTTCGCAAAGTCACTTGGAGCGCTCAGGTGTAAGAGGTAGGAGGGGAGGAGGAGGAAGTGAGAAGAAATGAGGCCCAAATCGGTTTATAAAGGTTGAAAAACCAACCCCAACAACCCGCCGCGTAGGGCCATTAATGCCTTGCAAGGAAAACGATGAAGTGCAGGGGCGGCAATTTTTGCCGCCCTTGCAGAAAAAGTGCAGGGGCGGCGATTTTCGCCGCCCTTGCAGAAAAAGAAAGATCAACTCTGAAAGGGAAAAAAAGAAAAGAAAAGAAAAAAGGGGAAGGGGAAACTTGGCTTGAATAAAAAAAGGGGGGGAACCACTCCTCGATGCAACCAAGATGAAAACAAACCAAAGAAAAAGCTTAAAAAAAAATGAGCTTAGAGAGACAAGATGAAACGGACAAGTTTCATAGGGGGTTGTTTGCAAAATGAGCGAAGCTCATTTTGGGAACAACAGCTGGCTCCTGTTGGGGAACTTCTGCTCAATCAAAAAGATTAGCAGAAGTAGAAACCAGTCTCTAAGTGCCTTTATCCAAGCCATTGGGCTACGGAGTTGAGCGAAAGAAAAAAAAAATAAAAAGAAAAAGAACTGCACATATTTACAAATGGACTCATCCAAGCTTCAAGGGTTGAAAATCTTTAGATGCTACCCATTATAAGGTAGTGTAAATGGCGTTCCATCTTTATACTCTAGCAAAAAGCTAGCTTCGCCACAGAGTTGTCGAATGGTGAACGGACCCCTCCACAGGGAGTCAAATTTTCCGTGCATCCCTTTCAGTTCACGCCGCTTGTCCCATAACAAGACTTGATCTCTGACTTGGAACTCACACGCTTTAGCTCTTTTATCTAAAAGTGCCTTCACCCAGTTCTAGTGTTCCCTGATCTGATCTACCACCATAACTCATTGTTCATTTAGCTCCATCAGATACATGATACGCTTGTCAACTGAGCCTTCAAAGGTCGAGTCTTCGATTGCTCTGGTTAACCTGAGTGCTGGTAGTTCAAGGGTGATGGGGATTTCAGTATTTCGTCCATATAAGAGTTGGAAAGGTGACATACCTATAGCTCTTTTAGGTGTTATCCTGTCGGCCCATAAAGCATCATACAAAGCTTTGTGCCATGTTCTCTGATTGTCGTCCACCAACTTTCTGATGATGGTGACCAGGTTCCTGTTACTTGATTCTGCTTGTCCATTTCCCTAGGGGAAATAGTCTGAAGTGTGAGACAAGGTAATCCCATAGTGGAAACAAAATTGAGTGATTTCATGTGACGAAAAGCAGGCCGCATTATCCGTAACAATTTTTAGTGGAACCCCAAACCTGGAGATGATATTTTCTTTGAGGAAGGTGTATACTACTTCAGATGTAGCATGTTTAGTTGGTTTGGCCTCCACCCACTTAGTAAAATAGTCTGTCACGGTGAGGACATAATCATGTCTGGCACTTGAAGATGGGTTAATTGCACCAATGAAATCAATACCCCACTGCTGGAACGGTTCATCGATCACAACTGGCCTGAGGGGTAAAGCAGGTACCTTGGGTTTTTTGACAAACTGCTGACACAGCTCACACTTTCGCACCCATTTTTAGGCATCCTAAAAAAGCGTAGGCCAAAATTACCTCGCTCGTAGAATCTTGTGCGCCGTCACCGGTGCAGAGAAATGTCCTCCACAGGCCAAATTGTGGAAAGATTCTAAAAGTCTTTCTTGTTGAGCTTTATCAACACAACGAAGAAATGCCCCATCCAGGTTTCTTTTGTAAAGACCATGGTCCCATAGAACATAACCAACTACTTTTAATTTAATATTTCTCTTTTTTTAAAAAGAAAGATGAGGAGGGCATTCACCATATGTTAGGAAATAAGCAATGTCAGAAAACCACTCATCAGTAGTAGCGACAAAGAGAATTGTGGGCACACTTTTAATATCTTGATCTTCATTTTTTAATTCCTCTGGAGTGTTGTTGGCGATCAATTTACAAAGGCCCCATCCCCGTATGAGCTTGGTTGGTTTGATGTCTAGATCGAATTCCTGAATTTTGGCAATCTAGTTACCCCTCTTTGTGCCGAACTCTTGCTGAGTCAAAATAGATTTTATTGTTGTATCTGGTACGAGGACTTTAGTGTGAGAATTCAGGATATAAAACTTGAAATGCTTGACAGCCTTGACCATGGTGTATGCGTGTTTCTCCATAAGGGAATATTTCAACTCGTGATTTTTGAGTGGGCAGCTCATGAACGAAATAGGAGATTCTGCATTTTCTGAATTGGGCTGAACCAAAATAGCTGATAGTGTATGCTCAGAGGCATAACTATATATTTTGAAACCTTTAGTATAGTCCAAATAGACCAAGATTGGTGCCCCTACAATTGCTTCTTTAATTTATTTGAACGCTGCTTTGCCTTCGACAGTCCACCTAAATGTGGCATTGCTCTTCATCATGTTGACAATGTGACGGGTTTTCTCGGCGAATTCAGGAACAAATCTCCTAAGGAAATTGACCTTTCCAAAGAAAGAATGAACTGTAGTCTTGCTGGTAGGCAGAGTAAGTTCCTGAATGGATCTAACTCTTCCTGAATCAATTCTAATACCTTCTCGGGACACTACATGTCCGAGAAGCTTCCCTTCAGTTACTCCGAAAATGGATTTCTTTGGGTTTAACGAGATGCCATTTTGACGGCAGTGCTCTAGTACTCTTTGCAAATGGTGAACATGCTCAGAACACTGTTTTGAAAATACCATCAGATCATCTAAGTATACTACAATGAATTTTCCCATTATATCTTTGAAAGCGAGATCCATAGCCCTTTGAAAAGTAGCGCCTACATTTATCAGACCGAAAGGCATCCTGCGGTAAGCGAAAGTACCCCAGGGTGTGGTGAATGCTGTCTTATGTTGATCTGCTTTTCTGACCTCCACTTGATTATAACCTGAAAAACCGTCAAGCATTGATAACATTTCCGAACCTGTTACCATCTGTAGGACTTGATCCATAATGGGAAGGGGGTAGTTATCTTTTAAGGACAGCTGATTCAAATTTTTGAAATCCACACAGATTCGAATCTCACCATTTTTCTTTCTGACGGGTACTATGTTAGCGACCCATGTTGAGTGATGGATTGGAAAAATTATCCGAGCATCCAGCATCTTTTGTATCTTGGCTAAAATAGTATCTGAGATTTTTGGATTATATTGCCTGGATTTCTGTTTATAAGGCACAGAATTGGCTTTCAGGGGGATGTCATGATGGACATCATGTGGCCTGAGAGATTTCAGGTCGTCATAAGAATAGGCCAACACATCCCTATATTGACAGAGTAAACTAGCAAGCTCAAACCTTTCCTTGGAAGTGCAACATTTCCCAATGTTTACCATCTTAGGGTCATGCTTGGTTCCCAAGTTGATTTGATCAAAATCTGAAGAAGAACTTGAATCTATTTGTTGTTGTTTGACAAACCGGTCATGGTCATCAAACAGCTTCTCTAGGGAAACTAAACCTTTGGGAATTTTATTTCCCTTCAGCTGCAGCAAATCTTCACCTGTATGGGCCTGGGTTTCAGGGGTTAGTCCATACTCCTGGGGCTTGTAGCCTTCAAAATACAATTGTTTGAAAGTGTCTTTTTGCTCCAAGAAAGCGATGATTTGATCATCGTCATTAAATACTTGCTAGTGGTCAACATTGTCTGGTACACTTGGTCAGAAAACCAACTCAATAGTATACTTATCTCCTTTGAAATCAGGATGGGGAATCAGGAGAGTTTCAAAGACAGCTAATACGTCTGCTCGATCATTGAATTCCCTTGAAACGATAGAGATATTAAAGGCGTCAAAATCTTCAATCTGATCCCATACCTGATTGCGATAATGGCGCAACCTCTCATTTTTGGTCTGATAGAGGTTCCTTATCTGATACACTATCAACTCAGCGTCCCCTTTGGCATGAATTTTCTTTATGCCTTTTTCTTTGGCAGCCTGTAGTCCAAGCAAAAGGGATTCGTACTCAGCTGTGTTGTTAGTATTGTTGAATTGTAATTTATAAGCAAAAGGGATAACCTCTCCCTGAGGGGATACCAACACAACTCCGGCTCCTGATCCAGTAGAAGAGCAACTGCTGTCAAACTCTAAGGTCCATAAATCATCAGGCATGGTTTTTTCTCCACAAACTTCCCCATTCTAGGGAAAGGGTTGATTTGTGTGTTCATTTTGTTTAGACATTCCACCTCTAGCGCCAGGTGAAACCGAACCTAAATCATTATCCGTAGGAGTTTCCTCCAAGGCGCCATGGATTTCGTCAGTGGATAAGAAATAAGTGCCCATACCTGATGACTCAAATAAAATTTGAGCTTCAGGTGCTGTGGAACGGGTAACTACATACCTGGCTTCTTTTTCATGAAGCAACTTCTTTATGACGCCTTGAACTGGAATCCTGGCCTCTGATAGGTCCATGCTTAACTCACCTCCAACATCCTTACAGAAATTCCGTCCAAGCAAGATGCCGTAAGATGCTGGGACATCGGCCACTAGAACTGTCATTTTGATTCGCTTCTCTGGAAAAGCCACAAAAGCGTATTGAGCATCTTTTATTTGGCCAAGGAGGGGAACCTGCTTATTTTCCATGGAAAAACACCTCCCAAAAGTTTTGGTCAAAGTCAGGCCGAGGGAATCCGCCACTTTTGCAGGCATGATGTTATCTGAAGCCCCGAAGTCTATAATGCAGTTACTCAGTTTGAAACCATTTATAAGCAGAGAGACATAAAAAGGTTCTATTTTTCCGGGAGCGACAGGGGGTGTCACAACTAGATTATTTTGGGCTAGTTTGTCTTTGGGGAGATCTGGAACAACTTTTGAAGGATTTTGTCTTACAGGAATAGCTTTATTTTTAACATATTCTGCTAACCTATCAAGCTGTTCTGGGTTAGCTTTCAAATACTCAATCTCCATCATTTGAATCTTAGTTTTTTTAGCATGATCAATAATATCAAATGATTGAAAGGTGGTTGCAATAGAAAAAGGAGCAATCCCCTCATCAAGGACCTTGACAGGTTCTTCATCGGCCTGAGTAGTAGGAGGGGAGGATATTAAGTGACCGAGAGCAGTTACTTTTTTATGAGTTACCTGATCTTTTGATTACGGAGGTAATGGAGTCCCGCGTTGGGCAATGGAAAATGCTGGCCGGAGCTCGTCAACTGCTTTCTCTTTGTCAGTGCGTGAAGCCGATTGATTTTGAGACCTGGTAAAGACAGCATAAGCCTCCTTTGAATCTTCCCCTTGTTGTTCGGCTTCATCTTGGTAATCTAGGAAACCGATACTGGAGTCACTAGCTAATTCCTCATCCTATTCACCAAAGAGGTTAGCACTTCCCGATTGATCCAGCTGCAGCTGAAAAGAAAGGTCGTGCTCAGTTTCTAGGTATCCAACCACAGAATTTGTAGGTGCTGCTTCAATGGCTAATCTCCCTGAAGGGGGAGGTAGGCGATTCGATTGTCCTTGGGTTCGGGCAGTATTATTTTGATATGGCTGATTCTGAAATGTCCTCCTGGGTGCATCTCGATAGGTAGGGGCAGACGGGCTTTGAGCAATTTGTCTCTTTAAAGCAATCAGTTCATTTGTTAATTTTTGCACCATAGGATCAGTAGTGCCCATGGAGGAACTTTCAGCCGGTGAGGGGTATTTGTTTTTACCAGAATCTTTCCTGATTTTGCCTGCCAGGATAAGATCGTCTTCAATCTCGGTGGCCAATCCTTGAGCCAGGGCTAGGTCCATAGGGCCACCTCGTCTCAACAAAAAACTTACTTCGGGGAGCTGTGAGTTGATAAAAAAGCATTTGAGATTCTCCGGTGTGGGTTGAGCCACAGTAGGAATCCGATTCCTTAATTTGTTGAACTTTGCTATGAAATCCCTCATGGGTTCCGGGGACTCTTTTTTCATCTGTGTTAGCTGAGCTAACAAAGCATGTGCATCTTCAGCGGGTTTAAACCGAGCTTCAAATTTGGACTTGAGCGTATCCCAGTTTGTTACTGACCCAGCCTGCAAGTGATAGAACCAATCCGCAGCAGCACCTTGCAAAGTCTCCACAAAAAGTCTCACCGCCACATCTTCAAATTCAACACCAATTACGCCACATGCTATAGAAAAAGCGGCAATATGCTCGTCGGGATGAACCTTTCCATCACCAAAAAACTTAGGGAAATTTTTTCTAGAACTACAAGGTAGTTCATGCAGAGGTGGGGTTAAATTAAGGGGACTGAAAGAATTACCCCACGGGCCTTGAGCCATTATGATAAGGGGATCAAAAGGTGGGATAACAAACCTTGGTGGAGTGTTTATAGGGAGGCGGGGATTGACAACAGGAAAAGGGGTTCTACCTTGTGGTGGTGACCTGACAATGCTGGAAGGAAAACTCTTGGACCGTTGAAGAGAAGATGATGGAGGAAATAGATCACAATTACTTTGTTGTGCCAATTCAAACACAGGGTCGACAACACCCTTAGATCTCTGACTTCTGGTATAGCATGGGGTTGCCAGATTTTTAAAATGAAAACGGGACCGAAAGAATTTCAAGTTGAAGCTTGAGGCTCCAAGATGTGCATTCTTCTCAGCAGCTCTGGTTTTTCAGACCAGATAATATAATGGAGGCAAATGGTAAAGCTAAAATGATAATGGGTAAGACATGAAACGGAGTCGCCAGATTACGTAATGGAGAAGGGTAAGGACTGCTTCAATCTGAAACTTGAGGTTTCAGACTGCACATCTGAATCCCCAGCGGAGTCGCCAAAAAACTGTTGGGTGAATATTTTGTCGTCAACTAACTGATGACAAAATGGGGATATCAGCCACAGCATAAGGGAGATTTACACCACGAGGAGTGTGGCTTTACCAGATTAACACGAGGTAAATCTCTCCTCTCATCAAGGGGAGGTTCCCTATCAATATTTACATGCTGAATATATAGTTAAGCAGAAAATAACACACGAGGGTGGTATAACAGCATCTACCTCTCTTCTTTCAGAGGTAATGTACAAGGAATAAAAGAGGGAAAATCTTGGTCTTTAAGCTAACAGCATTCCTCTTCTTTCAGGAATGATTTTAAACAGAAAGCAAGAGATCACCTATAGTAACAAAGTCCACAAGAATGCTCACGCAAGCACAAAGTCTTTCGTAGCTTCTCCACAGATCTGGAATGAGTACAACCGTAGGGTAAAATGAAGCACAAAGTCTTCACCTAAAACTACAAAAGATAACAAAATCTCAAAGGTAAAAGTAGCACAAAGTCTATTTTCTACCCTCTAGAAGCGCCCTTAGATAATATTCAACACATTCACTTTGCTTATTAAGTCAGATAAACAAGAGGTTATCAGGAAAGAGTACATAAGAAACTATTTCTTAGATGACACAGATAACTTCAACACAAAGTCTGAAATCACTTGCTTCTCATTCATTTGACAAAATCTAATTTACAAATCTGAGCACAAAGTCTCAAAAGTTGCTTCAATTTCAGCAGTGTTTGCTCTCAATTTTTCCAAGATCCTTTACAAATGAGGTCTCCACTATATATAGGGAGAAAATCCTCAAAAACAGAAAAATAATAAAATATACAAAATATCTTGGTCAAAGATGACTCATCTTTGACTTTTAGATATTTTCCAAAATATTTTATTTGTAATTACATTTTACAAAATTGCATGCATTCTATAGAAAATAGAAATGCCTAAGGATAGAAGAAGAAAGAGAGAAAGTGTCAGTTCTTGCCACCGGACTTCTTCAAATGAGCATCGTACATGGTGATCGATACCTGGATCCCTATGCTGTCCGGTGCAACTGCATTGTTGGAGATGACCCTTGATCTGATTAATGCATCTTTTAATGTTGTGATGGCCTTATAGTGGCCAGTTAACCTGGATCTTAAATTTTCCAGAGTCAACTGAGCATCCAGAATGCTATCAACTGAAGTTATTGAGAAAGACGCTCCTTCGAAATCCTTCTGGATCATCCCTTCAAAATTATGAATCATTTCATCTGCTGGAAGGAACTGATGATCCTTAGAGGTCAAGTCGCAGGGTAGCTCTTCTAATTTGTTCAACAAGCTCAGGTCACTTTTATCACTAGCTTCTTTAAAAGCTTTGAGATCATCAATTATATCTTTGAGTACCTGGATCTTGAAAATCATCGCCTCTTTGATCTCAACATATGAATCCTTGTTGGGGATAACACCGATAGATATCAGGGTACTCTTTTTTAGACCTTCCATTTTCTTCCATCCTCCGAAATCTTTCTCCAAGCCATTAATCTCGTGAGAGGTAAGAGAAACAAAACTATCTACTTGAGCCTTCAACCTTTTCATTTTCCCTGTTCTTTCTGCAACCTCAGATAGCAGAGAGATTCCTTGATTGTGTATTCGGTCAATATATTCCTCCATTACTTTTCCCTTTAAATAAGTCTTTTCAGCTTTCTGAATGACTGAATCATCCACGGAAAAGGCCTCTAGAGTTGCTGCTTCAGGTGGGATGGTGAATCTTCTGATTACTGCCGTTAACTGCTCAGCCTTGGCTTTATAAAAATCTTTCATCTCTTTTTCTTTGTCAAATTTTTGGACCATAATGTCCATTGCTGACTGAAGATCACTCTTCGCACCTTCGTATGTAACCTTGCCTAGTTCAACACGAGAAAAGGAATAACTGCTCATTTCAAAACCCTCAAGGGTTGCGTCCTGTGGGGGTTTGGCAATTTCCAAAAATTTCTGCCCCTTTTCCTCGACCAACTTGGAAAGGATCTTTGGCTTCTTGGGAGCTTTTGTTTTGGCTGGCACAATCTTGCCAAAATCAAATTCTTCTGGGGAGATCGCCCTTTTCTTTCTCTTTGGTGTGAAAGCAGACATCCACGGCGGGAGAGAAGTACCTATTGTAACAATAGTCACTTTCGCCAGTGTCATGGTAGCGGCCTCCACGCTACTGGTGGTGACAGTAGTCGTAGTTGGAGTGACCGGCGAGACTATGCCAACTGTTGATTCAGGATTAGACATAGGGCTTGGTGGCAGGTTGAAAGATGGAGATGATAAACTTGGAATGGATGCAGAAGAGCGAGGTGAACCTGCTGAAAGATCTTGTGGATCACCAAAAACAACCTTGGAAGGAGAAGCAGCTCTGGAAGATGGAACGCTAATGGGAGAGATAGGAAAAGTGGGCACCGAAGGAGATTGAAGAGGAGGAGAGGAGCCCTGGATCGACTGCACTTGTTCTGTTGAGGTTGGAGACCCAACACCTGGTCATTCTGAAGGTTGTTCTGTTGACCCCATCGGTTGAGCTACCTGTACCCTGGGACTTTGTTCTTTGGTTTCTTCGGCTGCTGCCTCAGGTTCTTGTTCTGACCTAGGCTTCTTGGATACAAAGACGATCCTAGGCTTGTGAGGTCTAGAAGATGAAGGGACGTCGTCTTTGTTTTTGGTTGGGCTTTCTGCCTTTCTCTTCATCTCTGCTTGATATTCAGCCTCTGACCCTGTAATGAACTCTTTTAGGGTGATTCCATTTGCTGCCAACCAACTATTGGTGTTAGCCAATACTGGTTCGAATCTTTTCCTTAGAGAAGTCAGTTCTTTTTGAGACCAGTTGATCGGAGGAAGAGGGGAACCAACGACCTTCTCTGTCAGATATCTGCTATTCACTATATTCCCATCGTCAATCAACCCTGAAGGGATCTCTGCAAGCCTGAGGTACTCTATCTGCTCTAGTGTGAGACGGTAATAGTCCATCTTTCTTATCTCTTTGGCTGTCCTTAGATCTACCCAGATGTCCTCAATCATAGGCTCGTGAAACTGAGTCTTCCTTCAAATCATCTCTCTGACTCATCTGTAATCAAATTTTTCCTATCTTTTGAAAGATTTGACGGTAACCATCTGCATCTCTATTTCCATAACTTTGGCTTTAGTCGATGTAGCAACAGAAAATCCTCCAATCTGGATAGGAAACTTGAAACCAAGTCTCTTAAGCTCCATCTATTTTGAGTGTATGACGGCCAGTTGCCGACAAAGCTCCATTAAGATCAACCTGTCTGAAGGGAATCTGGGGAGCATATAAGGGTATCCTTGGTAGAAACCCACCCGTAGATAAGAAAATGTAGGGAACTTGAGGAACATGCAGCCAAAACTGTTCACTACTGTCCAAGCCTCGTCTGACATTCTCTTCTGCTCCAGTTGAGGATCGAAGAGACATAGAAATACGGCAAAGAATGCGTCATTCACTCGCCTAAAATGACGTGTCGATCTCTGAAGTGTCAGCTGTGGATAGTATGAATAGACCGGGGTGATCTTCCTATCCCCCTCTATGGTTAGGCCCGGGAAAGATCGCATGGCAGCAGCTATGTAGACCAGGTACAAGGTCATGTAGAATTTGAAGGAGGTTTGTACCCTGGTCAGCTGCTCGTGAATAGCGTTGTTGATCTGTTCTCCCCAAAAAATGGCCTGTTTGCCTTGCAGAATGATCTTAATGAATGGATACATCCATTCATGGAATTGTGAAGAGGATGGGAGGCCCCGTACTCTGCTAAGAAGGGTGATTAAGTCACCAACTTCTTCAATGAAGTCACTTCTGGGGAAGCTTTTCGGCCATCTAGATAGGCCGGCCCTTGGGGTTTTTAACCACTTATGGTTTATGACCCTCTTTGCCCTCTCGGGGTCTTTGTCATACTCCCTCTGTGCATTCTTGAAGTCGATTTGGGTCACTTCAGTGGCTGGTGGACATAAAAAGACTTTGTCGATAAATTCGGAGTCCAACCGAATGATCATGCTGCCACTAGCGTCTGAGACTGATCTGGTCTCTTTGTCGTAGAAGTGCACGCATTAAAGGATGAATTCTACATGATGAGCTGCTACTGGGAAGGTGGCCACCAGGTGGATGTTACTCTCGATAATTCTCTTTATTTCAGTGCTGGGATTGGTCGCTTTGGTTCATACCAGGAATTCGGCCATATCTACGTGGCCGATCTCAGTGTCTCAAATGTCATCAACATTCGAGGTGATCGTTGTGAGCGGGAAGACGCCCTGGTATCTGTATTTCATCTTCTTCACCTTTGAAGGAGATGCTTCCGTCATGGGGGACGATCTCGTTTAAATGGGAGCAGGCGTGCATGAGCTTGCTGAAGGTGCTGCAGCCATAGTCGAAAGGAGAGTGAGAGATGGGGAGAGAAATTCAAGTGACACGGGCTACAGGAGGTCACTTAAAAAGGTCAGGATGGGTAAAGAGACGCAAAATGAGGAAGAAAAAGCTTGAAAAGGACAACCCAAAAAAAATCTGGGAGTTAGTTGAAAAAGGAAGGAAAAAACCAGGGGCGGCGAAAATCGCCGCCCTTGTAGGAAGAGAGCAGGGGCGGCAAAAATTTCCGCCCTTGCAGGAAGAGAGCAGGGGTGACAAAAATCGCCGCCCTTGCATAAAGAGATCAGGGGTGGCAAAAATCGCCGCCCTTGCATAAAGAGAGCAAGGACAGAACAACGGCAAGGAAATGCCGCCCTTGCATGAGGAAAGCAGGGGCAGAACGGCAGCAATGAAATGCCACCCTTTTGAGGCCGTGGGGAAGAGGAGGAAAAAACACACAAAAATAAAAAACAAAACTTAAAAACAAACCCTACCTAGAAAATGCGCGTGCCACAAAGTTGGATCCGTGAGTTGGCACTTCGCAAAGTCACTTGGAGCACTCAGGTGCAAGAGGTAGGAGGGGAGGAGGAGGAAGTGAGAAGAAATGAGGCCCAAATTGGTTTATAAAGGTTGAAAAACCAACCCCAACAACCCACTGCATAGGGCCATTAATGCCTTGTGCGGAAAACGATGAAGTGCAGGGGCGGCGATTTTTGCCGCCCTTGCAGAAAAAGTGCAGGGGCAGCGATTTTCGCCGCCCTTGCAGAAAAAGAAAGATCAACTCTGAAAGGAAAAAAAAGAAAAGAAAAGCAAAAAGGGGAAGGGGAAACTTGGCTTGGATAAAAAAAGGGGGGGGGGAACCACTCCTCGATCCAACCAAGACGAAAACGAACCAAAGAAAAAGCTTAAAAAAAAACGAGCTTAGAGAGACAAGACGAAACGGACAAGTTTCGTAGGGGGTTGTTTGCAAAATGAGCGAAGCTCATTTTGGGAACAACAAATACCATGCAAGAAGAAGTATAAATAGTCTTAGAACTATGTATTAGTGATAGAGTGAGGAAATAATAGGTTGGGTGTGGGTAGGTAGGTTGTTTTAGCTTGTTATTTTGACCAAACTAAAAATAAATAAATTACAAAGTTTTTGACATCGGTCACTTGACCAATGTTGGTGGGTTAAAGTCTACCGACGTTAGTGGATTTAACTGATGTTGGTCACTATGGAGTCCCAGTAGATGAAAAATCTAATATTTTATAAACTAGAGGCAAAATAGAGGATGAAAGAGGTCTGTATAAGGAGGATGAACACTCAAAAAAACTGATATAACAGGTTATACAACCTGAATATTATGAATAGTGTTGATTTTATAAATCAATGAAAAAATGTCCTTACCAAATCTAAAATATAGAAATCAATATAAAATCAAAAAAAGAACATACAACCACTAATTATTAACTCCTAGAGATTAATTTAAGTCTCATGTTGGCTTATGCCTTAATCAGATAGTGAGATGAGAGTTTGGTTACTAAAGGTATAAGAAAGCAATCTAGAGCTAGTTTCAAGTTAGTTTTGGTACTCAAGAGGAAATCTATGTTAGACCAAGTACATGGATTATTATAGGATATTGCTCATCACACTTCATGGGCCTAAAGCCAAGCCAATCTTCTTAGGCAAAATATACCTTATGTCTAGAGTTTATACTCCACTAGAGAATAGAGTGGGTTCTCCCCTTGGTGGACAAATCTAAGTAGGATAGCTGGGTAGGGTAAGGTGATCCACCAAGTGATGAAATATTGATGGAAATTGTCTTAGGTGAGTTTAGATGTTTTTTTTGTGATTGTGATTTGGTAGTGTAATATGGGTTTACTACAATTCATTCATAATGCTTATAATTAATTAGGTGAGCTAATATACAGCAAGCAAATAATGAAGTGCAGTGAGTTTTAAACCCAAATATGAAGTGTTTTGATTTGAATGAAAACAACGATGAAATAGGATAAGAGAATGTATTTTAATATCTTAATGTTCATTCAAGAAAGAGATGAACAAGATAATTCTTTTTAACTTGTAATAAAAATGATAAATTTCTTTTAGAGGCAAAAGGAAGAAAAGAGTGGCAAGGAAGAAGAAATTTTAGTTTATTACCTTTAAATAGAAAATAAAATGTTGAATATTTCATTTTGAGGAAAAAGAGAGGGAGAAAGTGAAAGGAATGAAATTTTCACTATAATTCACCTATATGAATGCTTAAAACAAGCAATGAACCCAAGGAAAACTCTAGGGTCCCACCATGCATGTCAAAAATGTTTCACTAAATTTTGAATCTATTTGATGTTTAAGGAGAAATGGAGATGAAGGGTAGGGATTAGAGATTAGAGAGAAACTAGATTTGTTGTGTGCCATATCCAAATGATGTTAAGCACTCCTCTTTGGCTAGGGAGGACTACCTGTGAATAAAAAAGCACTACCACCAAAAATATTTGTTAGTAGATATATGAGTGGGCTACCAAGCTATGCACTTGTTCCTAGAAGTGTTAAACTTCCTTAGGGATGAAAATCCACTTTTTGAAACAAAATGATAATGACAAACACAATGAAAGAGAGAGTAAGAGAGAGATTTCATATTGCTCTTGCAGTTTGAGTGTAACAGAGAGTGACATAGTATAGGTAATGTGGGTTATTGGTGTTTTTGGAGGTTATTTAAGAAGGCTTAGAGAAGGTGGTGGAAATACATAGTCACTGACATTGGTTAGGTTACCAATGTGAGTAAGGATATATGATCAATGTCAATTATGTGACTGATGTCATTAGGGGTAGTAAGTTATTAAGAGGTTGTAGGATATTTTTTCGAGCTGGGAGGTAGATTTTGGTCATATTTGTGAGGTTGAGAAGAGTTGTAAGATAGTGGGTAAGGCTCACATGGGTTTAGATAGAGGGTTGGTATATTTGAAGCAGAGGGAAATAGGTGAAGGAGTTTTACAACTCCTTCACAAGGAGAGTTAGTACATTTGTAAAATGATAAAAAATATAACGTAAAGTAATTGTAAAATGACTATTTAAAATAATTACAAAACATAAAGATATACTTAGGTAGTGAAATGGATGAACTATGAGTGCCAGATAGATGGATCTAATGAAGTAGGTTGAATTAATAGGTGAAAAAAAAAGAAAAGTATGTGTTTCTAGTTTATAAAAATCCAAGCTCTATGTAGTATATGAATTCTTAATCTAGACTGATTTATGCAGAGTAATGGTAAGCCTAGATGTAGAAAGTCAAATGCTAAAGCATGTATGTGAATGATTGATTTTTCTAATTTTTGATAACTTAAATATTAGCTATGAATTTTGCTTAATTAACTGATGTTGGTGACCCCATAAATGTCATCCATGGATTAACTAACGTTGGTGGCATGAGAATAGGTAAAAGGGCAATTTTTAGCCTATTTTTGTTCCTTGTCTTGCCAAGTGTGGTATCCATTAGAAAATGGTAGAAATGTGAGGTTAAGAATAAGGTAGTTAGTTGGGAATTTATGTTAGGGGTGAGAATAAGTCATAGGTATTTATGATTAGGAGACTAATTCTTGAGGTGACTCAGAGGGTAAGAAGTAGTCTTAGGATGAGGTGGCCAAGTAAGGTGGCATAAGTAGTTTTTAATTAAATTAATTAAATATTTTTAAATTAATACTTACATATTATACTGAGGATCAAACCAAAATATCATTAACAACTTAAGATAAACGTATGTCCATGTTAGAAGATAGAGAAGATAATAAGTAAGTGAACATAGTGATAACACCCACCTTTCAGATTCCACTATGCATATCTAAAGATCATATATGGACTCTCAAGTTTGATGGATCCAAATCAAATAGTGGGTATAGTGTTAGGATCAAGATTATAAACTTGAGATGAAGATCATATTTGGTGTGATGGGTGAAAACATGGGTTAAGAAGGTTAATTATTAAAAGGGAATTGAGGGGGGGTTTGACATAAGTATTTACACATGTATTTCACATAATTTTGGTGTTTACAAACATAACTATCTTAGAGGAGCATTCAAAAGAGATGCTCAACAAATAAGGATTGACACTCTTGACTTTATTTGAAGAAATGATGGTCCATAGTGACTCTAGTGAAGAAGATGATGAGACTTGGAAGAAACACAATTAGAGGGTCCTAACAAGTAAGTAAAATCTAGTGCACCGCATTGATGATAGCTTTCTAGATAATAGAGACCTAATGCACCTCTAGGTTGAAATGACAAAGGGAATGATGTCGGTATAAGACTCCCATTAGGAGTGAAACAAACCCTATCATGCACCCTTCAAGACCATCCAAGTAGACATCAGCATTTAAGGTGATCCCAAGATGGCCACCATAAGTGCATACTAGTCTAAGGTGGAGATCATGTGCATCATCAACCTTCTAAGGAAAATTTAAGATCTCTTCCCATGTAGTTATAAGGAAATTAAGGGCACCCACCCTTCATTAGGAAATATGATCATCAAATTGGTAGATAGTGCAAGACTAGTTAAGAAGCACCCCTATTAGATGAACCCCAATCTCTGTACCAAGGTAAAAGTGGAGATCGATGGGATGTTGGCTACTAGTGTCATCTACCTAGTGTAGGAATCTAAGTGGGTGAGTCTAATGGTCATCACCATCAAGAAGGATGGGAACATATGAATATATGTTGATTATAGGATGATTAATGCCACCTGCATCAATGACTCTTTCCCAACACCTTTTACTAATAAAGTCCTAGATGGGGTCATAGGGTGTGAAATCTACATCTTCACTGATGGGTTCTCTAGTTACTATCAGGTGTAGATAGAAGAGAATATACCCAAAACCACCTTTAAAATTAAATTGGGTTATTTTTCTTACAATGTGTGCCTTTTGGGCTCAAAAACATATTAAATATGTTCTCTAAAGTCGTGATCACTAATTTCAAGGACTTCATTCACAAATTCCTCTAAGTATATTTTGATGATTAGACCATGTATGGTCTTATATAAGACCATCATGACAACCTATGCCTTATATTTGAAAGGTGTAGTTAGTTCTCGATATTGTTAAATTTGAATAAGTTCACATTCATAACCTTGTGTAGCACACTACTCAGGCACATCATCTGTAAGGATAAATTAATCTTTAATTAGGAAAATATTACAATAATCATCTAACTCCAAACTACTTCTATGTAGAAGGATGTTCATGCCTTCCTAGGCCATTATAGTTACTATAAGAAGTTCATAAGGAGCTACACAAAAATCAATGTGCCTCTAGAGGAGATCTTGTGCAAGGATGGGCCATTTTACTAGGGTGAGGCACAAGAGGAGGTATTTGACACTTTGAAGATGAAATTAGCAAGTGCATGAATACTTTAATTTTTTGACTGGATGACTCCTTTTCACATCCACATCGATGCATCAAGATCAACCATCAATACCATTTTGGCATAGCCAAGTGAAGTTAACTTGGACCACCCCATTTACTTCACAAGCATAATGCTGACATATGTTGAGTAGAACTATACTACCACTGAGCATGAAGCACTAGAAATGGTCTATGCCCTACATAAGTTTAGATAGTATCTACTAGAAACCCCATCTACTTTATTCACTGATCATGAGGTGTTGAAATACCTCATAAATAACCTATTTTTCATGGGTGTATTTGTATATGGGTTGTCTTATTTTAGGAGTTTTAATTTTTAGTCATGGTTAAACTTAGAAAGTAGAATTTTGGGTCAAACCACTTACCCTGCATCGATTCTAGTGATATATTAACTCTAATTGAGGATGATATGATAGATTCATATATCTACTAAGTTTATCTTATTCCTGAAGACTTGGTAGAGATTCCCACTTTCCTAACCTTAGGGCTGATGCCACAAACACTATCTTCCAAAGAGAAGAACCAACTTACTATATGCACCTCCCCCTTCTAGCTCTTTAAGGGGGAGTTATACAAGATGATAAGGGATGAGATCTTATGCTAGTGAATTTTGGAACTTGAGTAGGACTACATATTTTAAGAAGTGCATGAAGGGATAACTAGAGGACATTACACTAGAGATGTAATGGCACATAAGATTTTAAAATCAAGGTTGTGGTGGCCAAGCTTGTTTAGTGATGTTAAGGAATACACATGGGCATGTGATGTATGATATTATATTGGAAATCCAAACCATCAAGATGATATTCCTCTCATTCCTATTCTAGCCTAGGCACCATTCAAGAAATGTGCCATTAACTTTTTAGGGCCAATCAACCCTACAACATAGTGCACAGGGGCTAGATATATCCTATGGAAATTGACTATTTCACTAAGTGGGTGGAGGTAGTGATAACCAAAAAATCATAGTCAAAATAGCTATTTAATTCATCTAGAAGAACATCATCAACTAATTTGGGTGCTCGATAAGTTTGACTAGCAATAGGGAAACTCATTTTATCAATGAGACAATGTGCATCCTTCTAATGAATTACATGGTGGTGCACCATAAGACCACCCCATATAATCCTTAGGCCAAAAACATAATTGAGGCCTTTAATAATATCTTTAAAACATGCCTTACTAAGATATGTGACATAAGCCGTAAGGACTAGGATGATTATGTCTTTGTAGTGCTATGGGCCTACTAAATGACAGACAAGCACATGAACAAGGCTACACCATTCCAACTAGTGTTTGACACAGAAGTGGTTATGCCCATGGAGTTTTTAGTACCTTCCTTTTACATCACATGATTTGTATACCTTGACTACCAAAAATATTTGAGCATAAGGTTGGAAGAATTGGATCACTTAGATGAGACACATGCCCGAGCCAAGTGGGGTCAGAAAATTGAGAAGGCACATCAAAAGAGGTGGCATGACAAGCATATTAAGTGTAAGGTGCTAACCGAAGGAGCCTTAGTTTTTTTTTATGACTCCAAATACTTTCATCACCTATGTAAGCTATAATTTTGATGGATGGTTCCCTATGTCATCCATCACATTTTATAAATAGGCACATGCAGACTATGCATGTTGGTTGATGAGATGATTCAAGGGTATTTCAATGGCAACCGATTGAAGCCTTACTAGCAATAGGGTGAAACTCACATCAAGGATCCTCTAAATATTTGGTCAATAGTTAGTTTGAATTGATCTAACCAAAATAAGGTTTGGCACTAGTGAAACCATGTAATTATTTAGTTCTTATTTGGTTCTTATTATATAGTTAGGCAATAGGTGGCATGAGATGGATGCAGAGATTTCTACATTTCACTACTCTAATCATAAATTGAATCAAGTGATTCAAGCACTTACACCAAAAGTACGTGAGGCTAGACACCTAATTTTTGGGCACGTGAAGCCTATAAATCAAGTACTCATATAAAAATAAACATCCATGCAAGAGGTGCATGGTAAGATGGAAAGAGGAACCTTTGAAAATGTTAAACCATCATAGGACTGATGAAAGAGAAGATATTCAAATAATATGGGCACAAACCCAAATCAGATGACATTCAATAAGGTTAGATGAAAGATGAGTAGAGAAGATGCTTAATTCTATTGAGTGTAAGATAGGCAAGAAGATGTATTCCCTATAATGTGTGTAAAGTAGATGTAGTTACCAAACATTGAATTTTTAACACAAAGAATTTGTATGGGGTGGGGATAGGCCAAGGCAAGATGATGCATGAGAAATCAACAAAGACAAAGGATCACACTAAAATATGAGCATAGCTAGAAGAAGTAGAACTAAGGAGGCTATATTTTGTGCATGTGAGGTGATATGCCTAGGTTACCACAAGATAAGTAAAGGTCATGGAAAAAAAATACATAGAAAGAGATCATTGAAGACAACTATCATCCACCTAGAAAAAGTGAGAAGAGACCATTTGAAAAAATATGTCACATCACCAAAAAATTGGTATAAATAATTAATGTGATGGTGGCGCAAAGATATGCAATTAATGTAGATGGGACATGAAATTATCAAAGATCTCATAATCCCTTGATAAACCCATCAATCAAGTTTGGTTGATAGCATTAATCATGATGGGTGACATACCTAGCTATAAATAGGGTAAATGGAAAATGAATAGGATTACAAATGCATGATAAATTAACCAAGAACCAAAGCTAAACAACCTGAAATGACTAAAAATATCACAAAGTAGATATCACATCAAGTAAAAAATTGTTGAAACAAACCAAAATAGGAAGCACATCATGAGTGAAGAGGTGTAGCAAAAATAGAGTAGAGAAGGTGAACTCGAATAGATGCTGAGCTACCATTAATGGCTAAAGAAGCTTAGACAAACAACTCATGCTAAGCTCAAATTATGAGTTTTGTCAAGTCACACCTCTCATGCTTAAAAACTAGTATATTTAAAATGGCAAATAAATGTAAGGCATCAAGATATGAAGAGATACAACTCGAACCCATGTAGGTTCAAATAGTAGAGGAAATATCTACTACCAAGACAAAGGTATAGGCAGTGTAAGTGGTCAACATTGTGATAGTGAAAGATAAATCACTAACCAAGATATACTACCAACACATGCAGTTCCCACTTAAAGTATAACTAGGTGAACCCTAGTGCTCATTCGTGCATGTATGTCAGCTATGGGATTATAACCACCAAACATCAAGTTACTTTCAAGACCTGACACAAGATTGGATGGTGGATATTAGGTGTAAGACCCTAGAGGGAGATGTAATTTTTGACATCTTAATTAGAGGTAGATTGAAGGCTTCAAGTGAAGCTCAACTCTATGATTTTCCCTATTTCAAAAATCTATAGGATCTTTTTCATTTCCTCCTCTCACATGTACATGAAAATCACATATATTTCATAGGGTAGTACATGAAGATATCCATGTACCTGATCAACAAGATAACTGGACTACCAAACTCTAAAAAATACATCCATTAGCTAATGGGTGATGATGAGGAGGTGGAACATGTCACAAAGCTCCTTAATTAATTCAAGGTGGGATGCACTTTCCTCATCATCAAGTGTGAATAACTGGGCATAAGGGTAGTGGTGTGACTAGTAAGATCAAAACTATGCCCAAGACGGAGATGGACCAATGTGTCCAAGGCATACCTCTACCTAGCATATCACATGGTGTAGTGGTAAATTTCAACATGGAATAATTAATCACTATATATATGACCAAGAATGTGTTGGAGTACCACAACATGAAGGGGATGTTTAGATGGGGCTCCATCCTCATCTTGATAGTCATGGAAGAGATCAAGATCCTTGACAATGTAGGAGACAATTTATGGATGTTACCAAAACACCATGAAATCTTGGCATGTAAATACAAATAATTTACCTACCCCATGTCCTTCAATTCCAATTACAAGACCCATGTGCTAAAGTGGTAAAATAAATACATAGATTCCTTTAGGTTAGAGTGGTGAATCCTATAAGGGCTCCTAGTGAGCATGTTTAGAATGACAACCTTCACTGTCATGCAACACTACTACATCATCCATCTATCACTAAAGGATGGGAATAAGTTGGGATGGTTGAATCTTCCCTTCACTGGCTCACCTAATTTTTTTAGGGATGCACTCAATATTATCCCTAACGTGTAAAGCCTTGACATCCCAATCCAAGAGCTAGAAGCAAAAGCTAGTAAATGAGGCATAGATTTCCTCATGTGGATGGATGCATGATAGAAGATGATGAGGACACATCAAATTAGATGAATATTGATCATATTTAAGAGGTAAAAATCTTTTGCTTCATCCATAGACTATACTATGTGATGAAGCCCAGAAGAAAGGATGATGACATGGGGTCTAGTATCAAGAAACACAGAGACCCCCCAATCCTAGTTAGGAAGGAAGGAACCCTTGTACACCTAAAAAAGAATAATATCCCCACAAAGAAGAGGGGAGATATGTTGGAAGAGATAGATGAGAGGTTTAAGTTAAAGATATCTTTATAAGGGGAAGCTTTGATGATATAATCATAACAAAAGCATGTGTATTTTGCATCTCAAGCCCCCACAAGCCCAAAGGGGAAAAATAAAATAAAGGAAACATACCCTATGATATAAGAAGACACAATATATGAGGGATTATAATAGGAATAATGGGGACATGGTACCTATATTTCACCTGAGAACATAGAGTCATCCCCTAGTGAACAATCATTTTCACCTCCTCATGTGCATCTAAAAAAACCAAGGTGCAGGTTGAGGAGACTTGGCTCCCATGAGGATAAGACCAAAAGTGTGAAAGAGTTAAGAGAATAGAAGAGAGAGATGGTCAAAGTAGGGGTTCCCTCTAAGTTCATCGAAATGGTAGAGGAAAAGGAATAGAAAAGTGAATTAGTGCATAGGGTGTGGAAGGAAAAGATCAGTAAAGTAGGTGAAGCACCTGAATAAGCAACTCCCTTTGATGAAAACCATGAAGAGGAATAAATATTTAATAAATGGAGAGTAATGGGCCTAGATCAAGGCCACATTGATGTATCACTCACCTTACACTAGAGGTGTAAGGAGTTGAGGGCATTGGGCTTGACTCAGGCTGATATTGATCAGCTCAAGGTTGAGGAAATTGAGAAGAACAAAGAAAAGACCAAGAAAGAGAGGATGAAGGAAGAAAGGACAAAACATTCCCATAATAAGGATCAAGAAGCAAAAAAATCCCAAGAGGAAATGGCATGCATGTTAGAGTAATGGGAAAGAAAGAATGGTTCCACTATCATAGATCCTAAGGAAGAAAAATCCAAGGTATCACTTGGCACTAATAGCCAAATAGTGGAAGAAGCCACATAAAAAGTAGTCCTTAGTTCTGAGAATGTGCCTAAAGAGAAAAAGGGTGATACTGGTGCCTTATAAAAACAAACAGAGGAAGAGCCACCGCACCAAGAGAATGACAAAGGGGAAAATTCTACTAAAGAACCCCCATAATAATAGTAAGATGATGAGCCTATCACTAAAGAGAAAAGGGAGGAAGAGGATAAAGTTAAGGAAATAGGGACTGACACAAGTGCCATTAAAGAAGAAGAGCTTAGGGAAGAAGTAGAGGTTAATCTTGGGAACTATGAAAAATCATAGATGGGATTCAAAGAGGATGGTGACTTCTACATGATGGAGTGTATGCCTCCAAGAACCTCCACAACCCTTATGCACCACCAAGTCTTGTGGGGCATGAGTTACTACATGGATGAGATAGAGTTTGAGGTCCCTAAAAGGGCCATTTGACATGCTAAAATACCAAAATAAGGCCATGACTATCACCTGATGAACCCCCATAACCTAAACCCCATGTACTTGGCCAATGCTTTGATCAAAATAGTACCCTCTATGGTGTGCAAAAACATCATTAAATATGTTTGTGCCAATAACTAAAATAAATTTTCTAAGGACATGAAGAAGGATCTTAAGGAAACCAAACTCAATATTTGATAACTAATCGAGTACATTAAGGAATCAAAACCCTCCCTCTGAGACGACATCAACTACTCTGGCATGAAGGAGGTCAACTACGCCTATGCACTCATTGAGTGGATGAACCCTAGACTGAATTTAGTGATATAATAAAAGGAAGACCCATATGAAACTATAAGGGTTGAGCTAATGAAGAAAAAGGAAGAGATTGAAGACCTCTTCACTAAGCTTGAAGGAGGTGCCAAAGAAGTAGACACTATTTTTTACAACTTCATGTGACAGGTGAAGATCATCAATGCACACCTTAAGTAGATAAAGGGGGCTCAATATGTCTTGCTCCAAAGTTCCTTCATAGTTTCAAGTACCGAGCACATGAAATTGATGACACAAGTCAACTCCCTCAACTACTAGTTGAAAACAAAAGAGCAAGCCCTGGGGGTAGTATTTCATGCCTTCCAAACAAAGGCAAATGAGTAGGGTAAAATCTTGGATGGAGGGATGAGAAGGGAAAAGTAAAGGGGCAAAGGAAAGGATGGAATCCTTTAGAAAGTAATTGGAAATCACAAATGTACTTTCTTTAGAGGTAACATCTATATAAATAGACAAAACTATTGAAGATTTGAGGGGTGTCATATAAGGCTTTGAGAATTTTAAGGACTTACAGTAGGGTGCACCTAAATTTTGTGCACCTAAGGTGCTTTAGGGATAATATTGGGTGGACTATATATTTTTTATGGGGTGATGTTGGGGGCCCTTTTTGATAAGACTTGGTCCTATACCAGTTAAGACACATTACAGAGCATGGAGACCCTTGAAGGAAGTGAAGGACCCTTTTTTGTACACCTTATCACTAACTAGATGAAATCTTGGAGTCTCGATGCTAGCTACCTAATGGTTGAAGAGCATCATAAGACTTGAGCATATATACCCAATACTACACATGACATCTCAGGGCTCGAGGAGCATGAAGATTTAAGTAGTGGAGTAAATAGGAAAACTACCATGACTAACAACTTGGCATGCACTTGGTTGTCTTATATGGCATAATGGTGGTGACAATATCTCACCTACTCATCCTTCAGCATGCACCTATCGAGTCAAAAATAGGAGTGGTCAATGCCTATTTAAAGGTGACCTCCAAGAGTAAAAGATGATGATTGAGTTTTGAAACAAAGCCCTAGTAATTGAGGAGAAATACTAGGAGTAAACCCTTTAAATGACAAATGGAAAATGTAAGCCACACTCATATGTGAGCCTCTAGCATAAGTATAATTAAAATCTATTAGTGAAGGCTAACTAGTTATGGTAATAGAATAAGACATCAATGAATGAATATAAATTACTATTGCTTTATGAAAAATTATTATATAATGGTTGTGATGTTGTTTCTCTATATAGTCTATTGATGAGCTAGGATCCCACCTTGGTAGTAAGTGGTGCATTCATGTGACTTATCTCTCTTAACCATTGTGAAGATCTCTCATGATAAGCATAGCACCAACTAATAACCTTAGAATGAATGGACACCCCATGTGGACTCTTTAGCCTGCATGCACCAATAAGGCTCTAACCCTCCTTTACTTGAGCTTATACCAGACTACCCCATGAACCCCTTAAACCATATATAACCCCTTTTTTGAAACATGATGCAACTAACCTAATGATGACCTGGTCCCTTCATTACTATGCTTTAATTGAGCACATAAGGTTTGTGCCTTATGTGAAAATGATGCCAACACATTAGTGTGCTTAAATGTTGTGCACTAGACCTTGTTCCCATTATGTTTATCTCCTTGACCCTAAAAATACTAGATAACTAGAGTTTTACACATGGACAAGCATTGTGCATACTTAAGTGACACACTTTTACTACAAAAACTATACAACTAATATATGCATCATTTTGAGACATAAGATACAAGATTTAATAGATGGAAATCATATTGATCTTGGCACTTTAGTTGAGCCTCCTTTGGCCAAGACAACATAGGATAAAGCATTGAAAACATTTTTAGATCCTTTTCCACAACATTCCAAACAAAAGGCAAGGGACACATCAAGGGTTCACCATGCATATCATGCACATCTACCACTAGATACATATAGGGAACCTTTAATTGAGTTGAATCCTTTGAGAAACATGATTAGTGTATACAATTCTAGAGTTCTAACTGGACCATCCATTTCCTTCTTATATTATGAGATCATCAAGGATGATAAGTATTATCATGCACTCTTTATTAGAGGCACATTCATAATAATCCTATTCATAGTGTTCTCATAGATAATGGATCTAGTGTGAACATGTGTACTATGAAATTATTACAGCATTTGGGATATTCATAGTAGGATATTTCACTGATGGACATAGTTATGAGAAAATTTATTGGGCACATACAGAGTTCATTGGGTGAGATTTCACTTCCTCTATAGGCTGGTCCTACACATGTAGCCACACCATTCACTATAGTTCCTAGTGTAGGAGTTTTTGATATGCTACTTGGTCAACCTTAGATTTAGAAACTTTGAAAATTATCTTCTATAATTCATAGATGAATGAAATTTATTCATTCTAATTAGTCTGTTATAGTTTGTGGAGTTCCATATGAGTTAGCACTCCCCACATTAGAGCCATTTTCCACTTTGCAATCACTAGTTTTAGTTTAGCCTTCAATTCTAATTTTTCCACCAATTTTAGTTCTTATTCCAATTTACATTTGGACATAGTTGAGGCCTCCATCTCTAACATAGAGAGTTTATACACCTCTATAGATTCAATATTTTGGATATCTTCCAGCTACAATGTTCACACTTAGGGTAGCATCATTGAGATATCATGCATCTACTCATAGAGCACATGTTTATAGGACTTATCCTACCACTAGATGGGTCCCTAAGAGCCCTAAAATGTTATCCACTTCTCAGAGTTACAAGGGGACCCCACACTTAGTTTCTACTTTAGAGATTTTAGAGCCATAGTCTCAGCATTTTGATCATGATACATGATCATGCATGATTCCTCTCCTTGATACATGACAACATGATAGTGAGTTTCCAATGAGACTCATCAGTTAGTATCATCCTTTCCTAGTACTACTTATGCATAGTCTCTAATGTTTGATTGTACATAGACCTTTTTAATTTTTTGTACATAATCTTCTTATGATTGATTGTACATACATAGCTCAAATTTTTAAAAATTCCAAAAAAATAATATTTAAAAATACAAAAACATTCAAATAATCTAAAAACAAAAAAAAAATTGATTGTATGCATCATCCATGCTTTAAACTTATATTAAAATCATAGACTTACATTTGTTATTCTATGATATTATTTATTGATTTATCTACATTACCATGCTTCACTTGATCTTTCTTGAGTGTGTACAGTAACATCCAAGTCTTTGATTACTTCACTCTACCCATTGAGGGGGCATCCTAATTCTACATTCAAGACATACATCAATATACATACCCATTAGGAGCATCTTCTACATGACTACACTATCCTGGTTATATCATTCCTAAATGACACACTCTAGTTATCATCTTGATGCACTTTATTTACTAGCTTTCATAGATTACTCTATCGACATCTTACTAGTATATAGTACTTGTGTGTTTCTTAGAATATATCTATTCTTTTACTAAAATGTCTTGAACACTTTCTCTCTTGTTTTCACTAGTTAGATGTGATTGTATTTCCAGTTATTACATGCTTTCTTTTCTTTCATAGTTTAGCTAGATTGTTTTCATTTCTCAATTCCTATTTTATCTCCTATATGTGATTGAGGACATTTTCAAATGTGATTTTCTTCATTAATGTATGTGCCTTTGGAAATTTTCCAATGTCCATTGTCTATACTCTTCTATATGATTATGGCTTTCATGTCAACCTTGTTTGTTTCAATTATAAATGACATTTGAACATGCCTTGCATGCTTGACTTCTAGTATGAGTGACATGTGCCCATGTCCCTTTTTTGTATGGCCCCTTGGCCACCATTGTATGCTTCTTGCTTATTGACTTGTGTATTTGTTTTCTTATTTTTTTCTCCTTTTTTACAATGCCATGATCCACATCATACATTTATCTTTCATTCTTAAATGCCATGATGGACATCGTGTTCCATTCTTCTAATTAATAACTAATAACTAACCATATTTTCATTTCTAGCTAAGTACATTAAACATTTTATTATATTATTATATCCATCTAGGAATACCCCTATTGATCTAACCATCTCTCAATACAAAACATGCTATATCTTGATATATCTTGTCAATTAGCATCTCTATATCATGTAGATTTGTAACATAACATACTTACATGGATATTTCTTCTAAGGGTAGTAATTTAAATGTCTTAATTCCTACCCTTAGAAGAGGGGGAAACAAGCAAGGGTTTTTCTTAGAGATCAAAGCTCTTAATAGTAAAAATTCTAGCATTCAACACACTTAGAATAACAACTAGACATCAAACCAATTAGAATAGACCAAGTAGATAGTGAGAATATGAGATAAATAATTATATTTATCCTAGGAAAATAGTTCCCAACTTGGAATATATCACCTATGCCATTAGTTTCCACTTTTGGTGCTCTTATCCAAATAACAAAAAAACTAGACTTTTTAAAAGTAGGTTTAGCTATAGTTTTCAAAATTAGAATAGTTAAAAATTAGTAGTTTTTAGTACACTTTCACTTAGAGAATATAGATATAGGGGGAATAATTCATGGAATGATGTATTTAAATTATATTATTAGATATGATATTTGATATAAATTCTATATTAGAATCCATTTTTTAGACACCAGTGATTGGGGCAATGTGTGTGACATATTTGTTTCTTTTCTTTCTAAGTTCAGTATTACCTAGGCATTATTAATAGTTGCATGCCTTATTCCATCTACAATTAGTTGGAATAATTTTTTAATGGATTTCATACAATCCTAACTTCCTAAGTTCCTGATTAGATTTCATACAAGCCTAATATCCATCTTTCAGATTGGCCAAGAGTGGCCTAGTTTCTAACATACATTTAGCTATCCATGTCAACATTATCATATCATAGTACATTCATGGGCTTAAATATCCATATAATACCATTATAAATTCATATCTTCACTTCAAAAGGCAATGATGGAGCCAAAGGACTATCTATCCTTTGTATTCTTGAGCCACCTACTCAAAAGGATTGGACACACAATCTAAATATTGATCAACACATGCATGACCACCTAACTTCATTTAGTGGGTGATGATAAAGCCAGATGGATATCCTTTTCATTATTTATCCACTCTTGGGTAATTTATAACTCATTTCCATTCATGATATTACTCTTAGTATAACATCATATATCATTACTCAACATTACTCAACATCACAACAAGTTCTGTATTGGGCTGCATACCTAGTGAGGTGTATTTGTTCCTTTATCTTCCTATCTTTCTTACCTAGATTTTTACATTCCTATTTTAAATATAGAATGTTAACATAGGGTTTAAATAAGGGGATATTACTATTGTATTAGTATATGAAATAAAAATAAAAATAACACACTAATAGATAACACCTTAATCCTATCTCAATGGGGGAGCTTAGTTAAAAAGACTAGAATGGAAAACACAACTAAAATGAAAAATAAACAATCTTTCACCTTCCTTGGATGTTCCAAAAAATTTGTTGAAGTGACTTGATCACTTTGTGCTCATGAAGATCAATGAAGTGTGGCTACCTCTATCTCTCCTTGGCACCATGTTTGGCTTTAACTTGGCTTGGCTTGGCTCAACATTTGGGAATTATAACACTAAGATGAAATGATTTTGAATGAATTTGGGCATTATAAATTTTTCATAAAAGAGATTAAAATTCAATAGGCAAGGCATCCTATTTCATAGAATTTTAGAATGGTTTAAAATCAACCTAAACCATCCATCTCAAGATGAAGATGTAGGGCTAATGATTAATTTAATTATGTAATTAAAATTAATAAATAGGATCATAAATATTTGGGATATATGGGAATTAACTAGGTATTGAGGGTCTTAATGAGGCATGGGAGGAATGAATTCATATATTTGTGGAATTTATAGCTTTTGGATGCCACCCCATAAGGTGATGTCATTTGATGGTGTAGTTAATGAAAATCAATTTCTAAAATTAAATATTCAAAAATTTTGATGAAAAATTAACTTAAGATCTTTATTTTGTTTAATTATATTTCAACATGATTAGTCAACTTCAATGCAAAACCTTGGAAATTTATGCATAAATTAATCAAATTGGTTAAAATGTTGTATTATTAGATCAAAATTTAACTAGATTAGAATTGTAAGTTTATGTTAGATGTCTTAGAATTGTCACCCTATTTAGGATGTTGGTAATGCAAAATAACAATGGCACATGTCTCATACAAAAAATTTGATATGAAAGAGTAATCCAGAGCACCAAAGTGCAAAAATATCATTTTGACTTGAAATGATCTGATCAAAGTTAGCTACTTCATAAATTTCATTACCCTATTTAAAGACACTCTAGCCAAAATCAGCACTTGAATATATCAATTTCAACTCATTTAATGTGTTTTAGTGTTTTTAGGCCAAATTACGTATTTTGGTGGAAATTGGTCAAAACCTTGATTGATGGTCACTAGTGGCTAGATTTAGGTTTCTATAGTTTGCCCCTTTTTGGGAAGATGTTATAAACCATAGGCAAAGCAATTCCTTCTCAAATAATGAGAGATGACATGTATGCCAAAAAGAAGATGATGTTTGAAGAAAAATATCTAAAGTGTGTTTATAAAGCCTATGATGATGTCCCCTCGATGGAGTGGCTATCACGTTTGTTGATGGAAGATCCCTCATAAAAGATGCAAGAAGAAAGGTAGAATTAACCCATGGTTGAGATTAATCCAAATGAGAAAATTCTTACATTCATTGATTTAAAAAGGATATTGATTTACCCAAAGGCAGTTATAATTAGGAATAAAATTCAAAATAGTGATTTGCCCATAGGTAGTTATAATCATTAAGGGGACCAGAATTGTTTTATAAAGATGATTTTCCCCCAGTTAGGGTTGATTAGCAAGCATAACTCAAGGATATAACCTAGAATATAGATTAAAGATGAGCAGTCACAATGTGATGAAAGAGATGAATAAAGGAATAATATTAATCAATATAAATGATTTAGTTATACCTACTAATGAGGAGATGTTCATCCTTATTGAAAATAATACAACTAGAATGGTCAATGGGTTGATTTGATCAAGGGTGGGAGGATTTACTAAGGTGCCAAGGAGAAACTTTTGTGGTTCCATTGCTTGTAGACCTTATTGAAGCTAATTTTTATTATGGTACGTGATGGTATGCATCATGATATAACACAATGAAGACTATCCCAAAATATATGTAAGGATTGACTCTCAATTTAATAAATAATTGAAAACAATGCACCAATGATAAAAACTATGATTACAGTGTTGACGTATGAATATGGATGGACTCAAGAATAATGTGAGCAAGGAATCAATGAATTC
The DNA here is from genome assembly GCA_037957365.1 of Torreya grandis. NCBI lineage: Eukaryota > Viridiplantae > Streptophyta > Pinopsida > Cupressales > Taxaceae > Torreya > Torreya grandis. Next base: position 234,502 of record JARHVA010002533.1, on the reverse strand, counting down.
ATACATATAGATTGATTTGAGACAATGATGCTAAAAGTAAAAAAATAGACAAGAAAACAAAAAAATAAAGAAACACATAGAAAGTACACAAATAAACAAACAACTTTAAAATAAATAAACAAACAAAAATCCCAAAAACAAAATCAAAAGAAAGCATCCTAATAATGACCATTCCCTAGTAGGGAAAATTGAGGATAACTGACTAGGCATAGACAAAAGAATTTTTTTTGGTATTTTTAAATGTTTTAATGTTTTTGTAATTTTAAGGTATATTAACTTGATTGAGAATGACAAGATACCTGCTCACAAAATGGCAAGAGTGCTTGGCTTAGGTTGCTTGAAAAATAGTAAGAATGTGTCATAGGGGGACTGAGGTGACCTCAACATAAATTGAGCATTACCTACATAGTCTTGAAATGATTTCAAGTCACAATAGTTCAATCCAAACAAAAGGTGAGGAAAAACCAACTAGGTCCCAACAAGTTCTTATATCTAACAAATGGCCAATCAAATGAAAATAGTAATGGCAAGGTGAGATGACAATGCATGATATACAAATGTTGCCCCTAGTTTTCCCATAGGTGGTTATAATGTGGATACAATGGTATAGATCAATGATACTAATTTTTACAAGGAAGTTATAATTAGTAGCAAGACTAGTGAAACATTGATTTTCACATAAGTGGTTATAATTAGGCTCACATAAACCAACTTTGATATAAGATGGAAAATGAAATATATCTTACCAGATCAAATTTCACACTAATTTTATAGACTATCATTGAAACACATATTTGATTGATTATTGAAACTTGATTTAAATCCCCTTGAAAAAAGTGTGGGAAGAACCAAAGGAACCAATATCAAAATAGGATTGGGTAAGATGACTAAAAACATGTTTTGGTTTAGCTAGGAATGGAATGATAGGATGGCATGGTCTTGCTCTAGGATAATGATGGGTTTTGATAGATTAGATAAAATGGTAGGAGGGTTTCCCCCAATTTATGGGGTAAATCATAAGAATATGTGACAATGGAAAATGGATATGGCAAATGAAATGGTATGGTACATGTTTTTGGCCTGGGTGATTGTTGGTTTTTTTAATTATATTTGGCCTAGGTATGGTAAAATGGAATATTATTATGTTGTTCTTTTTGAAGTGGAGATGCATGTCCTAATTAGAAAATGACACAAATAGAATAATCAATCATGTTAATTTCTATTCCATACCTCATCTGAATAGCTACTCTATCAAGAACTAGTTGTAGATCTAGATGATGAGAATGTTGTGACCTTTGTTGGTTGTTGATTTTTATTCCTTAAAATGTCAAGATAAGGTATCTTTGTAACCTCTTAAAAATAAAGTGTGACCATGGATGGTAAATAGGAAAAAATAATGGATGATAGGTTTTATTGTGAAATAGAATGCTAAATGATAATGGAATGGGTAATGGTTTGGAAACAAAGGAAGATCAAGATGTTTACTCACATGTAATGTTACTGATGCTAGATTCAACATAAATTTAGATGTGGTGGGGCTAAATACATCTAAATATTCTCTTGATAAGATCACTAGATTTTTTTATTATTTGATCTTGATAGTAGCTACCATATGATTAGGTTGTAGAGTGGAAGCTATTTTGATTTGATCTTTGATATTATCTTCATCAAGTAGTGAGGGACTTTTGTGCTCAACTATCAGTACCTCAATGAATTTTTCACAAATGAAGTTATCTTGATTGTTCCATAATGCCTTTGAGAAGGTTTCACTAAGGAACATTGAATTTTGACTTTTATTGTCTTCTAGTGCTTCTAAACAATTTTCACTAGAAGATGTTGAGTTTTAACTTTGCTTATTCCCTAGTGCCTTCAAAAAGATTTCACTAAGAGAGTGTTCTTCTGCTATATGAATGTGGTATTGACCTTTTTTCTCTTCTTCAACTGTTATGTCACTATGGATGCATTTTAACAAAGTTTGATTTTATTGGTCCTAATCAACACTTATGGGAGATGGAATGTCAATAATATGGCTACTTTGGTTGATGTTAATGATATGTGGAATGGTAATGGAATGGGGAGAGGCTGCACAATCCTCATAGAAGATACTAAGATAACTCATGTTGAATTTGAATTACTCATCCTCAAAAACTATAAAAAGATCATAAATGTATTCAAATTAATTTGTGAGTCATGCATAACCAATATTGTAATAGTCATGAATGTATTCTATTTTTTAATCTAATTTTGACTCAATGGACTTTGAATCCAATGTTGAGACTAATGTTGATTATAATTCTGATGCTAAATCTGATGTTAGTTTAAGAATAAAACTTGACTCTAATTTTGATTCTTCATCTGATTGGTACTTTGTTAGAATGATATTTTGTTGAATGTTTGGTATTAGACATGTAATAGCCTATGATGGAATAATGGGCTCCATAAAAACTAGTTTGTCAGAGTGGGACTCCTCTAGGATGGGAAAAATGTTAAGAGACAACTCCTTAGAGACTAGATTCTCAATAGGAGGCTCTTGAAAAAGAGGTATATGTTCAAGATAATTATAAAGGTGTTTATAATCATTAAGAAGTGACTCAAAAAATATTGGATTGTCAGAGTGAGACTCCTTGACAACTGGTATAGGATTAATAGGTGATTCATCATAGGTTGACTTATCAAAAGTGATTGATTTGACAAATACATCTTGGATTGGTTGGTTTTCTTGGCCTTGGTTTCTAATGAGTTGGAAAATACCAATTTTGAACACAACTTGGTCTTCAAATGATTATATGGGTTGAGGTTTTAGTTAGATTGGTACCAGATGAGGAATGTTCTATAGTTGGATAATGGTGAGGCATTAGGGAGCATGATTGCTCACATGAGCCAAAGGATGAAGTCTTGAAATGGTAAGGATAGGGCAGTATAGAGCTTGGTTGCTCACATAAGCCAAATGATGAGGTATTATAATGATGAATGGGAATTATGGAGCTTGATTTCTCACAAAAGTCAAGGAATCTAAGTCATCCTCATTAACCATATCATCCCAATCTTGAGTTGGATCATAAGCTGGTTCTTGAATGTGTTCTATGTATTGATTATTGTAAAGAGGGTATGGATCTATATCCTAAATAAAATTATCTATATTTGGGTCTTCAAACTCCTCCTCATAAACCATACCATCCCAATTGGAAATTTGATTTGAATTTTGACTATGTTCCCCATATGGAGTATTATAAGGAGAATAATAAAAATCCTTAGAAAATATTTCTTTGTAGGGGTTCCTAGTGGGATTTTGTGTAGCCATTATATCAAAATTTGGATTTTATATGACTCCTCCATAAGTGTAGCTAGAAATATCTACATAAATGAATAAATCTCTAAAACAAAAAGTCTTAGAGTTCTTCAAACTCTAAAAAACTATGTCCAAAGGATAAATAGTTGAAAATTGGTCTAACTTTGTTGAAGGTGGAGTTGTATCTCCAAAAAATTATTTTATCATGGAGTTATATCTCCAAAATGGTTTGTGCTAAGATTTGGCATAAAATATTATAACCTCAAATGTCATACATACAAAAGGTCAAATGTCTAAATAAAAACTGGCATGTCAAAGGTCTAAGTCAAAGTTTTCTAAACTAGGTCTAAACTAGGAAAGGAAAAAGAGTCGCTAGGTATTTTGTCTAAATGTAGAGTCAAAACCTAGGCTCAAACAGGTTTTGCTATGACTTTTGGCCAAATGTCATCAAAATATATATTTGAAACAAAAGATTGATGTGAATTTAATTTAATCTAACAAGTTTGGAAACAACATTAACATAGACCCGACACATGGAATCAAACATAAACATGATCAATTGGTATAAGACATAAGGCAAAAGGCTTTTGGAGAAATTCTATGTTCTCCTAAATAAAGGTACAAAAAATGATGAAGATGGGCATTAAATAAACAAACAATCAAGTCTTAAAATTTGGGTAATCAATTAACCAAAGTTATGTAACCCAAAAGAGAAAGATCTATGTATCAACCCCAAAAATTTAGGCCTAAATATAATCAATCAATGTTTGAATCCAAAATTTGACAAGGCTAATTGAAAACTCAACACTAAAAATTAAGATTTGATCAAATAAGCTAGACAAGATTGGATAGCACAATGGTGCATAAACAAGGTCTAAATGGCTGATGTGACATGGTTTGAAACAAATATTTTTTGGTGTAATGGTAAACAAGTTTTGAAAAAATTGAGTAACCTAATGGCGTAGTCATGATCGAATGATGTGATCAATGTTATGTTTCAAAGACTCAAAGTCAAAATGGTTTGACATGATTTTGGAAGTATAACACTACCCTCTGTAACTCAAATGACACACACACAAACAAGTTTAGGAATACTTTCAAGGCACAAGTGTGGTGTAAAACATCCAGCATAATGCCTATTTAAATAAAAGAGTGATGTATATAAAAATTGTTTTTGACATGGTTTATAAACAAAGAAACAAGTTTTAGTCTCAAAACATACAAAGTAATAAAAAAAGTGATAAAAATACATTAAGTATAATCGCCCTAAATCCTAACAAGGGTATGGTAAAGTGAAGTTGAATAAAACTAATTAGTTTTCAATCATTTCTAGATGGGTCCCATGTATACCAACTTTCACATAAGCAAACAAGAGAAGCAACATTCTAATTAGGTATCCGTAACACTTGGCTTGTTGCAAAAAGGTCTTGTCCTTTTTGCAACTACTACATCCACCACTTTCTCAGTATAGTGTGATGTCTAAAGTGCAAATGCATCTCGTATGAAACTCTAACACTATAAAGTGGTTTAACCACTCAAACCTTTGATTCTTATAGGAGTGGTTGAAGTCAATTCTAAGAGATGAAACCCTGGGTCAAAGCTTCCCTATAAAACTTGCAGGAGGTAATGAAGTCCCCCTCATAAGCCAAGTTTGCATAAAAATAAATGACTTAATAAAAATACTTTAGGGTCACTTCAAGGTCACCCAACACTATTACAAATTTTTGGGGATGGATTTAAATGACATCATTTCTATGCCATAGACTAATCTCAAATTATGATGAGATGGTGATTTTAATCCCAAAATTTCCCTAAAGGGGACAAATGGGAGAGCATACTAGACATCTCTTTTCACTAAAATAATCAACAAGAAAGTTTTACAAATAATTAAAATGATGTTTATTTGTTGCACCCAATTTTAAATGTGTGATTAGGTTCATTACTATCCCCTTGGATTTAATTGTGAAAATGTAAAAATTGCATAAAAAAAGACCCCATGAAGTAATAAAAGCCTAAGTTTGTTTTAAGCCCAAATTAAAAATTCAAGACTTAGCTTAGATTCATGATTAAAACACCAAATTGAAAATGTTTCAAGATTTATGATGTGCTTTAAGAACTAAATTAAAAGTACCTAATACTTAGATAAATCTTAAGTTCATTTTAGGAACCAATTTAAATGTGTGAGAAACATGACATATTCATTTTACGCCAAATTTGAAGTGTGTATAATTTTTGATCAAGTTCTTTTTAAACCCCATTTGAAAGGTGTGTAGTTAGTCAAAAGCATTTAAATATACTTTAAAACTACCCCCTCAACCTAAAAAAATAAGATTAAAATGACCTAATTTAAATAACTTAGGATTTTTATCAAATGACATTAAAAATTTAGCTCTTAGGTTGATAGTCGAGTTGGATTGATAATCGACTTGGGTTGATAGGTGAGCTGGGTTAACAATCAAGTTGGGTTGATAGGTGAGTTGGGTTGACAAGAAAGTTGGGTTAGATAGATGAGTTGGGCTGGATTATAGGTGAGTTGGGTTGATAGGGGATTTAGGTTGGCAGGTGATTTGGGTTAGATAAGCGAGTTGGGTTGGACAGGTAATTTGGGCTGTACAATCTTAAGAACAAAATTATGGCATAGAAAAAATGGATTTTTACTCAAATTTTTATCTTGTTTGCCTTCACACTCTAAGATCCTACATGATAATTGTTAGTATGTTTCTTGTAGGAATAATTTTACCAAATTTTTGAGGCTAAGTCTCATCAGACATGCCATTTGTGAATATAGGATTGTAATAGGGAGAGATTAGTATTACGTTATTGACTAAAATAAATCAATCAAAAACACACTAAAATAACACCCTAAGCCTATCTTAAAGGAGGAGCTCAGTTAAAAAAATAAAAATAGAAAACATAACTAAAAAATGAAAGAAAGACATTCCTTCACCTTCTTTAGATGCTCTAAAATTCTTGTTGTAGTGGCGTGCTCAGTTTGTGCTCATGAAGTCTACATCAATGAAGTGTGGCTACCTCCATCTCTCCTTGGAACCATTTTTGGCTTTGACTTGTCTTGGATTGGATTAATATTTTGGCATTATAACACTGAGATGCAATTATTTTTAATTCATTTGGGCATTATAAGTTTGGCATAAAAGAGTTTAAAATTAAATAAGCAAGGCCTCCTATTTATAGTGTTTAGAATGGTTTAGAATCAACCTGAACCATCCATCTCAAGATGAATATTTGTGGCTAAAGATTAATTAAATTATGTAATTAAAATTGAGAAATAATCTCATCAATACTTGGGATAGAGGGGACTTAACTAGGCATGGAGGGTCTTAATGAGGCATGAAAGGCATTAATTTAGATATTTGTGGCATTTATGGCTTGTGGATGGCACCCCATAAGATGATGTCATTTGATGATGTAGTTAATGAAAATTAATTTTTAAAATTAAATATTCAAAAAAATTCATGGAAAATTAAATTAAACTCTTGATTTAGTTTAATTAGCCTTTAACATGATTAGTCAACTTTGATGCAAAACCTTGGCAATTTGTGCACAAATAATCAAATTGATCAAAATGTCATATTATTGGCTTGAAATTTGACTAGATTGGAATTGGAATTTGATGTTAGATTCATTATAACTATTATCCCATTTATGATGTTGTAAATTAAAAATAACAAAGGAACATGTCTCATACAATGAATTTGATAGAAAAGAGCAATCCAGAGCACCTAGGTGAGAAAATGTCATTTTGACTCAAAATGATCTGATCAAAATTAGATACTTCATAAATTTAATTACCACATTTAATGACACTCTAGACAAAATTGGCACTTGAATATATTGATTTCAACTCATTTAATGTGTTTTAGTGTTTTTAGGCCAAATTGTGCATTTTTGTGGAAATTAGTCAAAAGCCTGATTGATGGTCATTAGTGGCTAAATTTAGGTGTCTACATAGTGAAAAGTAAGAACTAATCTAATATTTGTTTCTTTTATAGTTTCATACTTCACAACATGATCTCTCTATACACACCCAGAATCACATAACTTCATGAGCTTCACCCTTGTAGGTAAGTTTAGGTACACTTTTTGTTTTTCCTTTATCCTAGTATTTTGATTTGATACATCACTAAAATAGAGGAGGGGAAAATGTAGTCACATAAAATGAAAAAATTGGTAACTTAATCATGGTTAATGACACCCAACCTTTAGTTACCTCTTGTTTGATCTCATGACCCTCTTAGGCATCTTTTCATTAATTCCCAATCATTTGTAGCCTTCTACATTTTATTCCAATTGAGCTAGACTCCTCTTTCCATGATAGATCAATACCCTTAGGTCTTGTTTTCTCAATATAATATAACCACACTAGGACTATAGTTTTGGTGCCATTCCTATCCACTTTTGGTGCTATTATTCAAGTCCATTTTTGATCCCAATAATTAATTTATTCTGATTTCCCATCGTTATGCTTGTCAGCCTAACATGATCATATTCAACCCATGACCAATATATCCCTATAAAATCCAATTCAAATATCATTTGGAAAGGGTTGGTAATTATCACTAAGCAAGCAAGAATATAAGAAAGACTAATAAATCAATCTTCCCTATTCTCTGCATACAACCAACAAACACACTTATAAGCTTATTCAAATCCTTACACCAGTCCCTAACCACCTCAAGTATATCTAGTTTAGAATTTTACATATTCATACACATAATTGCACAAAGCACATCAAGTGGTAGAATTACATATGACTTGATCCCTCTTCATAGTATTGGTATGTAGGCCTCTACCCACACAAGGAGTGTGGATCCATGTCTAGTGAATCTTACACAAACTAACCCCCCCTCTTGCTCAAAATTAGTAAAAGCACAATAGAAGATAGGGTTTAAAGAAATAATTTTATTTATAGGGAGATCTACAAAATTCTAACTACTAAAACATCATAGACAAGGTCACACAGACCTAGCGAACAAAACCCAAAAAGCTCATATCCTTAGGACAATAATGGTAGAGGTGGACTATAACACTGGAGCCACTCTTATCTAGTTCTAGTGCTCCTATCCAACTAAAAAACAAATTTTAGATCTTAGTTTGTGATAATGTCCTAATCTTGCATAATGAATTCTAGCCTCTATCTCAGTTGGATCAATTAGTCTCTAGCTAAGTCTTGTTTTCTTCCCCTTATTACTATTTTTAGAAAAGTTTGAATTGCAATAAAATTTCACAAATAAATGGCTTAATAATTACATATTTATTCCCTAATTTTACTACTCATACCCTTTAACTAAATTATAAATAATACACTAATATTCCCAAAATTGTTAAATCAATATACAAGTTTAATTCCAACCATTTATAAGAAGAGAAACAAAGAAGAATGAGTGCAAATGAACATCTACTTATTGACCATTCTACTTGAATAATAAAGCATAGGATTTCATACTCTATTTGGAGATATGAATCTTATCTTATGTATAAGTATTTTATATGCATAGATAGGTTGTGTAGCCTACAAGTAATTTGTCTTTATTCGCCTTACATATCACAACTATCTCTTGCAAAGCACCTTAGCCAAGGGAGAAATTGAGGCTCAACAAGGTTGTCTTTAAGGGAAGTATTCTTAACATTATTCCTCTTTTTTAGGAGTATATTTATAATACAATTGTGCTTCTTTCCCATATATTAGGATTTTATAGACATTGACATGAGTATATGTCTTCTATGCATGTTTAGTTTAGTTTTTTTTTTCTAACCCCCACTTTGTGCCACAAGCTTTGGTGTGCACTAGATTATATTTTCTTTCTTGTTTATTAACATACATGAAATATTAAACCTTAGGACTCTTTTAGTGTTGTTTCATGATTTTTTTAGATTGTAGGCTTTAGAACCCTACCTCACATGTGTATTATGACAAGTTATCCCCTAATTGGGTCTATTAGATCACCATATTGGTCATGTCCCACTTAAAAAATGTATTTCCAATCAAAAGTGTAGGTATGATTTATCTTCTCTGAGACAAGATTTATTTATAATCATGATGCATTTCTAATTACATATAGATTTGAATTAATCCCCATTTGAATTTTTTATTTATGTATTACCTGAAACTAAGATTTTTTTATAGTGTAATTAGTGCATATGATTTGAAATTAAATAAATAAAATACTTGAAATAAAATATATCAATGAAGAATTACACACATATGTCAATGCAACCATGTTTCCCCTTAATTGTTTACTATGGTAATGATGTTTCCTTGCTAAATCATTAGAGAAAGGTTCCCAACTGAATCTTGGAGATGTGAAAAGGAGAACAAATTGTTATTTTTTCCTAGTATAGTGCCAAGGGTGAGTTGTGCCAAGTATATTGAGAACAATAAATCTCAATCACATAACTCAAATGTATACATAGTATAGTCAATCTAGCTAATCTCACCCAAGATAAATGGCATAACCATATCAACCTACTAAATGTGAATAGTACCAAGGCCATTAAGGGTGTTGAATCTCAATTCCACTAATCAAGGGAGATAACTATTGTAGATAAACACAATATCAAATGGTGTATCTTGGTATGGTTGGTGCATAAATGTTTTTATAATATTAATATGTATCTACAATTTACTATATTTTCATGGAATATATACCTCTAATGTGTCTCAAGTTGAATTATCTATTAAAACATAACCTATGATCTATAAATTGTATATAATAGATGTCATAAATCTAAAAAACTATGTCCCAAATATGTGGATTTGATGCCAAATGTATATGAATTTATCCCAAGTGTATATTTAAATAATGTAAAATGTATCAAATTATACAAATTCTAATAATTATGTGTATGTGTACTCATTTATCTATGACATTCCCCCACTGGTATACCCCCCATTTTGAGGTGAGGGGAATGCTACTTGATAGTCACCATATCTCAAAATGATAAGATAACCATGTTATATTTGTATCAATGTAGTAATGAATTCCTATCTAATTATATGTATCAATGAAGATCTTAGTATCCAAACATAACAATCCATAACATGTATGATATATATCATGGTAATGTCTAGAAGTAACTATCACAAGCTCATAAAATAATCGAGAACACACAGAAGACCAATCAATGTCATGAAAAAGGGTTCTAAGGATATTAAAAATAAGGGGAATATTTAAATGTTACACACTAAATGGAGACAACATGTTTAAATTTCTATATATCAAAGAAACAACCAATGCTTAGGGTACTCTAGATAAAAAATACGCAACATATTTAAATTTTCCATAGTTCAAATAAGGTATTAAATAAGAATCACACTCAGTTAAGCCATGTAATAGGATGAATAAGTGAAATATAAGAAACTAGTATAAGCATGTCATACTAGTTCCATTACACATGTGTTATCAAAATATCTTGTAGCATAAAATATTTTGGACACTCTGTAAGATGTAAACATGAGTATCAGCATGTGTAAGTGTTAGTATATAAGATTGACATGATAAATTAAAGTGATCATAAAACAATATAACCTATATCAATCATGATCAATAGAAGCATATTCCCCCACTATATTGTGTCACATGAGTAGAGGAAAGGTCCAACATATTTACATACATGTATCATGGATCTAGTATATGTCTATATCACACTTAAGTATCTATGAGACATATGTGTGTATAAAAACTAAATGGTATGATATCTACTTACATGAATCAAAAAACATATGTAAAAGATAATAAACATGTGAATTTTAGACATTTTGTAATTTTTTTTTTTTTTTTTTTCTGAATTTCCTTGATTTTTTTTATTTTAAGTTTTAGGAATGAGAAGGATAGCCAATGATCCCATATAAAGGATTATCATAGGTTATTCTAGGATTGGGATGAGATACAAAAAATTAATTATACTACCAATGATTTGTAATATCCATAATTTTTTTTCTTATAAAATAGAGTTAGAAAACTAAGATATAAATAATTAATTAGAGTTTAACATGGAAAGATGAATTGAGATCCATAACTATGTCATAGACAACACAAGAACTAGATGAAGTTCATAAATTAATAATGAATTCATTAGGAAGTATTTTAAGCACTTATTATTTAGATAGAAGTGGGTTAGTGTAAAAACACTCATACATGCATAGCTTTGTACTTAAATGTGTCCTTCTTAGTAAATTCATCACTAACTTATAAACTTACCCAAGTACCTACACAAGTTATAAAATAGTAGGTACCTCAATAAGTAAATCATAAAGTTTTAACAAATAGTTTTAGGAATTAAGAAAAATTCAACAAAAGAATCATCATACCAAGTTTTCATAAATAAGATCTTTCAAATTTACAATAAATAGGTAGTGATCAAATGAAAGGACTATTTACAAAAGCAATGTAAAGATTTGGGACACATTTCCCACTTAATAAACAAGAAAGGGATGAGATTTACATACCACTGGTAGGTATTTTAAGGAGTTTAAATCAAAGGTATAAGTTTTAAGAAGTAATATAAATTCAATAGAAGAATCATCACAATAAGTTTACATAAATAATATCTATCAAATTCATAATCAACAGGTAATGATCCAGGGAAAGGACTAGTTCCAAAATCAATTCAAAAATTTGTGACACATTTCCCAGTTCATAAACAAACAAAGGATGAGATTGAGATCCCACTAGTAGGTAGATTAAGGAGGTTAAATCAAAGGTATAAGTGTATTGTTTAAGATTTTTAATATGTTTCAACAACTATGTTTATGTATCACTTAGGAAAATCTTTCCTTTTTACAAGACATGGTTAGTCTCAAAGTATAGTTCAATACCTGACTATTTACTAATATTATCAAGTTTGGTAAACCCTATTAGGTTATATAAAGATACATAAAACAACACTATTTTAATATGCATGTTTTCAAAGAACTCAATGTACTTATACAAGGTTTAAAACTTAACCTTATTAATTAAGTGAATCAAACTTCAACATAGGTCAAATTTCTTTTGACTAATCAAAACATAATTGTTTAATACTATAAATTATATTTTTTTCTATTTCTTAACTTTTAATTAATACTTATTAATTCCATATTAATGATTATATCTCACCACATTATCTTGTTACAATTCCATATTTTTATATTGAAATAAAATATAGTATTATTATTCCTTAAGCCAATTTCAAATAAGAAGTGGGTTTTCCTCAAGCACACCATACCTCAATGAATTAGCCATTATATTATAGGACATTTTAATGACTTAATCATTTACAAAATAGTTTTCTAAATTACCTTTAAAATGTGTATAATATTTGAATCACATTAACTGAATCTTTTTTATAAGTGTTTAACACCCTCAATCCTAAATTATACAAGGCTATCCCAAAATAGTTTAATCACTTTAAACACAGATATAATGGTTTCCAAAAATTATTGTCTTCATTATAAGACTAAAGAGAATATTAACTTTAGAAACTTTTTAAGTTTCTTTAAATGAATCTTAAACATAGAGTTAATTTAACAATTGTATCTCTTTAACATAGGTTTTATGTTTTGATGAAGTCAAATGAATACTTATCATAAGTATATAAAAATTTAAATCAATACAACTTGTCCTTGATAAAGTGATATCAGTATTCAATTTTAATAATCATACTGATCAAACAATTTAAATTTAATCAAATCAATCATAACAACCTAATTTTTATATGAGATATATCATATATATTTTATACATATAAAGTATCACTTTCCAAATTATTGTATACTTTTACAAACACAATGCTAACATATTATCTCATAATTAAATCTTATAATTGTAATTCAAAAGAAACCAATTACTACTTCAATTATCCAACTAATTCAATGGAATATACCTAAAATAAGAATATTAATAGTATTGAATAGTTATATGAACTTTATCAAGCTTTATAAACACATATTCATAATATAAAATAACTAAATGAACTTGTAATAAAATAACTAAAAGAACTTGTATAGCTATGCAAAGGAATATATTTGCATTATAAATTTAATCATAACACTTAGAGGTTTAGTAATAAATATACATACTCTAAGTAATAAGAAAATAACTAATGAATCAATTTAATTAAAGTATCTAAAATTTCACAACATCATAATGCCATGATGAATGTTTATGGTCAAATATGTAAATGATAACAAATGAATAATTTCATATTTAATAGATCAAACTCTAATCACAATTATAAGTCAACTTACATACACTAAATTGAATATGAAAATTAAATATAATCTTAAATTTTCCTCACATAAATGATGAATTTAAATATAATTAAGGAAATTTAATATACATTCATGAATCAATTCATTTTACAATCAACTATCAAAATAAATAAACCAAAAGTATAACAAATAATCTTATGTTGTCAATCTAATGTTACAAATACCCACCTCTCCAATCCCAATGAACCCAACCATAAGTGTCCCTAGATCACCCCATCCATTAGTTATATGTGATTCTATCCAGACAAGATAAGTGATTAAGATAAAATGACTTTTGAGGTTGAGTGAACAAAACCAAATGATCAAAACATTCAAACAAGATTATTTAGATTCATGGTTAATAAAACAAACACCTTTGCAGTTATTTTAACTATTGAAGCTCATTTTTAGCATTCTAATATTTAATATTAGAGTGAAATCCATGAAATTTCACCTGTAAGTCTCAATCCATCATTAAGGTAAAACACCCAAAATAAATTCAATTGATTACTCCTATTAACCCAAAATATAGTCAATATTCTCTAAATAATTTCATGTAAGTAAAATGAACTTAAATGACTCAAATAACTCTAGATAAATGAGCTAAACTATAAAATCAAAAAAACATTTTAAAAACTTCACAAAAAATATTATCAAACTTACATTAGTTTAATGATGACATCAAAAATCAACTCAAGTTTTCATGCAAGTCAACATATTCACATAGTTAGTGAGGACAAAATCAACTAAACCAATCAAAGAAAACAACATTGAATATCTTTAAAGTATTAGCTCAATGTTAACCAATAGGGTAAAATGTCAACCATGATGAAAATATATCAAGGTCATTATCACTAAGTGGTAATGATAATAATGACTAAAATCATTCATACAAATGTTTAATGTCAAACAAAATTTAAAAATCATGATTTATGCTAATCAACAAAATAATCCTTAACTCAAAGTTAAATATTCATGTAGATAATCAATATCAAGTGACTAAAATTGACTTTCATCATAAGTAAAAACCTTCATTATGATCAAATAAAATAGCTTAACAATATAACTACTAATGTAACTTATTAAGTTAATAATAAAATACCATCTTAAGAAAACCCATATGGTATTCGAACCACACTTACAACTCAGGTGTTTATTTATATTCTTTTAAGGCCATAACCTAAAGTGCAGATGCTTATGTTTTTCAAAATAAACAACCCAAATAAAACTCAAATTATATAGCAAGGGTTTCCAACTCATAACCAAGAAATTAAAAACAACAAGAACCCATAAGATAATGTGCACATTCATAACCCTAAATGACATTTCAAAATAATAATGATATTCGATAAAATAATTGAAACTTTGACCTAACATGCACACAAAATCACAACTAGTATTCTTTGGTCGAGCCATAATGGCTTTAAAAATATTTTGTTAAATTAAAAAACACAACCCAAATTATAACTAAAACCCTAGAGGGTTTATTTAAACATTACAAACTTTCACAACAAACTTTTAGTAATTCACAAAATAACTAAAATATTGCATATCATTTAATCTAAGAACCCAATTCAAACTAGTAAGGGCAAGTCATAAAAAAACATAAAATTTTAAATTCAGTAATTATTTGGAGTCCTCAAAGAATACAATTTATTTGAATTTCCTATAGGGTTCTAACTTTTTCCAAATGAATAATGCCAATACAAGAATGAATCATCATGCAATAATAAAACCCATTCAACCTATTTTTAACTAGGTTGAATCATCGATGATTCCATAAAACTCATAACATGACCAAAAAGGTAAACTAAATTGCATTTCAAACTCAGAAAGAAGATCATGCCTCTTAATTGCCTCACCATTTTCTTTGGTTACCATGCACAAAATTTGGTAGAGTCCCCCCAAGCATAGAGCTTCTAAATGACAAAATGAAATCAACATGCAAGAAACCTAATAGGGTTATAAGTCTCTTAACCCACTTGCATTGAATGGAGATATAATTCCATTGAACCAAAGTCAAAAAACAAATAAACACTAAGAATTAATACCATGCCCCCAAGGTGGTTTATGGCCTTTTAACCTATAAAAAGCCAAGATATGAATTGGTCTAATTAAAGAATGAATGAAACAAGAGTCCCATTCAATAAAAACCTCAAAGTAATTAAAAAAAATGTCAAAGACCAATTCAAACATTAATACGCCTTTGAAACATAATAAATGATTAATGCATTAAGCCTATAACCAACATTATAATTCCAACAAACACATAAAAATTATGTTAATTTATTCAAAACATGAATGTGATAAAAAATAAATTCCGCCCATATACCAACACAAGTGAAAAATAATTAAATCATGATTTTGATAATAAGTCAAATAACACTAAACACCAATGAAATGTCTAAGACAGACAAAAAATAATCAAGTTGATCAACTCAATAACAATGAACATAGCCAATCAAGACTAAAACATTACAATAATGATACCAAGTGATAACTAGTTTAAGGATTCAAAATTAATTGAATAATGAAATGATTGAATAAAAAATTAAAACTGACTAATGACCATCATAATAAGGTAGTCAAATCTAATAAATATAAACTCTCAAAAATTACGTCAAACATATAAAATGACTCAAAGCATCAATAACACTCAAAGCTTACTATTCAAATTTTAAGTTCACTATTTTATTTTATTTCACTTTCTTAGTTTCTCTTGATTTCTTAGAGTCACATCCAACTCGTAGACACCTAAATCTAGCCACCAATCACCTCCAATTAGGCTTTTGGCCAATTTCTACCCAAAATACACAATTTGTCCTAAAAAAACTAAAATGCATTAAATGATGTGAAACTGACATATTTAAATGCTGATTTAAGCTATGGTATCCCTAAATGGGGCAATGCAATTTATGGGCCAGCTAACTTTGATGAGATCATTTTGAGTCAAAATGCCAATTTTGCATGTAGCTCTTGATTGCTCTTTCCTATCAAATCTCTTGCACAAGATAAATGCATTTTTTATTTGTTATTAGTAACATATTAAATGGGATAATGATTCCAACACATCTGAAATTGACTTTTAAGTATAATCCAGTCAAATTTTAGACCAATAATAAGGAATTTTGATCAATTTGAGTAATTTGTGCACACAGTGCTTAATCATGCTTAAGAGATAATTAATGCAAATCAAGGCATAAGTAATAATTCCATTTAAAATTGTTGAATAATTTATTTTGGAAATGAATATTGAATATTTGAATCATCAACTAACCTCATTTCTTGGGAAGACATCCCTAGGCCATAAATGCCACAAATATCAAGATTCATGCCCTCCATGCCTCATCAATGCCTTCCATGATTCCCTCCATGCCTCTTAATTTTCCATTATTCAAATTTCATGATGAGGATAATTATAAAATTATTTCCAAAAATTTAATTAATCCTTAACCACACATCTCAATATCAGGATGGATGGTTCAAGTTGATTATAGACATTTTCAAAAATCTATAAATAGAGAGGCCATGGACATCATTTTTAACACATGATTATGCAAAGTTATAATGTATAATTGATTAAGAATCTTCAATTAATTATTGTTACCATGCCAAATTTATATTTTATTCCAGTCCAAGCCAAGCCACAAGCCAAATGTGCCAAGGAGAGATGGAGGTAGTGAAGCTTCCATTACCAAGGACTTCATGAGCACAAGCTGAGCAAGCAAATACAACAAGAATTTTGAAGCTTCCAAGGAAGGTAAAAGAGGTTTTTTTTACATTTTAGTTTTGTGTTTTATTCATGTTTATTAATTTATCTCTCCCTAGTGTCTAGGCCTAGAGATGTTATGCTAGTTAGTGTGTTTCTTTCATTTTATTTTCATTTTGGACTAACACAATACTAACCATCTTCTCTTGAGTCAAATTGCTAGATCACATATGGCACACCCAGTGGGACTAGACATATCCCACACATGAAGAAGATAATTTTGTATCTTTAAAATATTTATTTAGACCATTAAAACTCTTGCAAATTTATTTTATAACTTTATTTTGCCATCTTTTTACTACGAGTATACACAGTAATTGACATCAGCTAGCAAGACCAACATCAATTAGATAGATTAACTAACATTGATTGGTAAAACCAACATCAATTAGATACCTATCATTGATCACATTGGTATAACTGATGTTGGTTAGATAACCATCATTAGTTAGAAAATATAACCATCACTAGTTATATAATCAACATCAGTCACTATGTTTTTCTTAAAACATAGACCTAAGAGCTCTTTTATAAAGTTCATTATTTCAAACCTAAAATAGCTTCAAGTATAAAAGACATGTTAACATTTTTTCATAGGACCAAGCTTGATATTTGTTAAAAACATGTTTATATCACCTTTTGCATGCTTAAAAATCAATTAGGAACCTTATTTTGGTGTTTAACAAAAAATGAATTTTAGATGTTTATGGTGAATGTTTTCAAAGTTTGAAACTAAAACCAAGGGGTCAAATGAGAACCACCTCATTTTCCATTTGGGCTTAAAAATGAACTCACCTTTTCAAATCTATTTTTTTACTTGATTTTTTAGATTAATTTTTTGTTTGGCAAAAAGAGGGATGTTGCATGTATGCTCTTCTATTTTTCTCCTTTAGGGAACCCTTAGAATCAAATGTGCCATTCCTATTGCAAGTATCCTAGTCCAAGGCTTAGAAATAAATTCATCTAAAGCACTCCCAAAAAAATCATTAAAGTTTGGGTGACCTTGAAATGACCCTAAAGTCTTTTTACTTTCATGTTTTCTTTATTTTTATGCAAACTTAGCTTACTAGGGGGACTTCATCACCTCCCATGAGTTCTTTAGGGAAACTTTGACCCAAGGTTTCATCTCCTGGTACTTAATTAATTTGGATCCTAATTGGATTTTCACATGGGATGTAGTGGAACTTTGGACATTAAACTACACTGAGTGAACAATATGATGTATTGGTTGCAAAAAGGACTAGACCTTTTTTCAATAAGCTAAGTGATACGGACCCAAAATCTATGCTTGTATTTTGCATTGTTTGCCATGAAATTAATTATGTAATTTATTCCCCTAGAACATTTAAAAACTTGTTATATCTTAGATAAATCCCCACTTGCCATGAAAGTATTATTGGTGCAAGGTGCATCTCAAGGTCCATGTCACAATACTGTCATTTGAGAGAAGGCAAGGGTATAAAAACCCTACTATATAATGTGCATTTAATTTTGGATGAACATTTAAAATCCTCTCAAATGATGTATATTGACATATTCCAACAATACCAAGTAACCTTATCAGTTTAGGATCTAAGAGTGATTAATTAGCTGGTCTTATCCCAGATTAGAGTCTTGTTTAAAGTCAAAACTTGGTGTAAACAAATAATTCAACCAAACACATGGTCCTAATTTTCCTTCTAATTAAGAGGCATTATGCTACCCACATGAGATCATCAATTTTCCTTGTTCAAAGTTCATCAAAAGCTTGAGAGTCATATCATCCACTTTGGCATAGATATGATGCCTAATTTAGTCTAGAACTTTACCAAAGTTGTTTTAAGTCCTTAACTTATAATATAAATTTTAAATTGCACCTTTATAAGTTCATAAGGTTGATGTGTTAAGTGGGTTTTCTATTTACACTAAACTTGAGGGAACTTAGGTTCAATTTCCAATTTGGGTTGAAAGCCATTTTTAGAATCAAGAGGATTGTCACCATTTGATAGACTTAAGCCATTTTATGATAAACACTTACACTTTGAGTATATGCACCACAACAAATTCAATCAAGAAAATCAGTGTTATGATATCAAAATTATGGGAAACTATCTTTGCCTTAGAGAGTTTTTGAAACAAACTTTTTTGTCACACCTTTTGGGTTGTGTTGCACTACCCAAAACATTTCAAAAATTGTTTCATAGACCCTATTACATAGAATTCAAATTTATTCTTATATTTTTAGACCAATCCAAGTGTACTTTTATGATATTTTATCTAACATAGTTATACTATTCACTTTTGTCAAGCTTGTTTGTCAAAAGACCATCTTTTATATCATTTTTTGTGAAAAAATAAACTATTTCTAAAGTGCCTTTTGTTTCATACCTTATACCTAGTTGATCAAGTTCATGTCCAATAATCAAATGCCTAGTGTTTTTTAGAAGTGTTTCAAAATCTATTAGATTAAAACTTTCATCTATTTCAAAGTGTAGCTTTTGACGATGTTTGGCCAAGAGTCTTAGCGCATGCCTGGTTTGATCCTAGCTTTTGACACCACATTTGGCTAAATGACCTAGCAAATTTTAAATTACTATATTAGACTAATTTGAAACACTTCAACCTTATATTTTGGAATTTTGAGTTTTGGTCCATTTACTTGCTTATCTTTGTGTGAACAGTGAAATGTTATATACTTCATGTTAACTTGTTTCCTCATAAATATTTGCATAAACATTTTGATCCTGTTGATGAATATAGACCAAGTTGGAACATCATCTATTTTAGACATTGTATTTTATATTTTTATATAACTCTTTGACCTTTTATCGCAAAACCTTAACTATGGATCCCAACATGTATTCCTACACTCGTAGTGGACTCATGTACAATCTAGGGATTAATAATGTAGTTGCATAAGAATAAATGGTGCAATACCCATATGTGGATAATATTACTTATGATATGGATTCTTATCCCTCTTATAATACTCAATTAGAGGCACAAATCTAAGATCCATTGGCTAATTATCTAGTTAACACTCCACCTTATTCAAAACAAGACCAAGAACAAACTACATAATACCTTGCTATAATACCCATAGTGGATGAGTAAATTCTTCAACATTCATATTTTACTAATACAGATTCCATGTATGATCCATTTTTGTTTGAGAAATATTTTTTAGAGAAAAAAAATGAGATTTTTGTTAGATCCATAGAGGTAGGGGCCAAGTTTTTAGTAGACTTTCCCCATGAAAATTTACCAAGTCTAGTAAGAGTGTACCATAATATCATTTATGATCAACAAGATTCTTCTGAAAATCCTATGGTTCTAGTCCACACAATGTACCAAGATATTAATATAGCTAATTGAGGAAAAAACATCATAGAAGATAACTTTAACCAAATGTAGATAGCATATCAAACCTACCTAAATTTAACACATAATTTTAATTAGATGAACATGGTGAGTAAGCCTCTTATTGACCTAGTTCCTTCAATAGGAGTGTTGATAGAGTTAAATGGATAAGAGAATTTGAATTCTGACCCATTCATACAAACTACTTTGATAGATAACTTGATGCATATGCCCATTATTGAAGAAATATCTTTAGTCTCTACATAAAATAGTTAACTAAATGTAGTAGACAATGTGCAAACAATGTCTAGTCCTGATCAAAGTAGTACTAACATGTAAATAACTAGCCAACAACATGTGAATGCATTTAATCCCATGAATAGATCATCATACTATGGAATATGAGTTTCTACATCTCAACTTCAACTGGATACTTCCTCAAGTGTAAAACCTTCAGAATTAGGTAATCAAACAATGGCTAATGTCATGCCTCAATGATAGAATGTAATAAAACCTACTCCTCTTTAATAAGTAATGATTAGTATTCCACAATAATAGACACAATCTAGTGTATCAAAGCAACAAAAGACAAATTCATTTCCACCTCAATCAGGGTTAACAAATGTTCTACCTCACTAGGTAATGACAAACATACCTCTTCAATCACATACTAATATGCCAATCCAAAACCAAGAAATTACTAGTCAACAATGTACAAATATTAGTTAGTGATAGATGTTGAATATGTAACCTATTTTCACTTCCTCACAAGGATTCTTGCAATAAGGAGGTCCCCATGCTTCTCAAGTACATACATAGCAATCATTGGTTCAAAATGTGCCACAAATCTAGAGACAAAGTCTTGGTCCACAAGTTCCCATTCAATAACAAGGTTTGATTAGTCATCAATGTGTCCCTTTTCAACCAAAATAGGCACAGTATAGTTATTTCCCTCTATCCCAACCACAAATCCTCCAAGTCAAACCTTTATCACCAACCTAAACTAGAATAGTGCACAACCAATTATGCAATTTTAAGTACATCCTAATCTATGTATGTGTATTCCTGATCCATTCCCTAACCAAACCAATGTATCCCAATAGGTATCTCTATCATACCTTGGTCAAAGTGTCCCACTTGTGACTTCCCAACTATCTACCCAAACTAATATTCTCCTTCAAACCAATGTTCCTTTCAGTTTCCTATCCCAAGAATTGTAATAGATGAAGGATGTAATTTCTACCATTCAATCTGGTAAATAGAATAAAAATTTCAAATTGGATGATGTGTGTTCTTACCCATTCAACATGGAGTATTTGCAGATACCATTTCCTCAAGGATATGAACCACCAAAATTTGACAAATACAAAGGGAAAGGTGACCCTAAGGCTCATTTTATTGATTTTTTTTTGCATGTCAATTAGTGGCATATAAAGACATATACCTTTTGTTGTTGTTTCCAAGGAATTTGGCTAGACAAGCCTTGGAGTGGTTTTTAAAGTTTCCCAAAAATTTAGTAATGGATTTTGATGATCTTTCTGATAAGTTTGTGAAACACTTTTCTTATAATCTTGAGCATGAGATTTCATTATTGGACTTAATGCAAGCAAAGCAAAACATTGGTGAGAGTTTTACAAGTTATTTAAAGTGATAAAGAGCCCTTGTAAGCCATTTCACCCATAGTTTACTAGATAAATAATTAGCTGCTATGTTTACCAAAAAATTGTACACTTAGCTTATCATTTGGAACTATAATGTGCACAAACTTTCAAGTAAATCATCAACAAAGGCTTGTTGATTAAGTGAGCACTCATCAATAAAGGAGTTATCAAGCTTAATTCAAATAATCAAAATCAAGGTACCAATCATGGAAATGACCAACATCCCATTCAAGCACCAGCATCATAACTAACACAAGACAATAACCAAGAAAGACTAAAGCAATTAAACTATAATAGTAATGTTATGGGAAATGAAGTAACTGAATCCCATCATGTAAAAATGGTGTAAACATCATCTGCACTACCTTTTTAGGTTACTCCTACCTATAAGCCTCTCCAACTAATGCTACAAGCATAACAACCAAGACCTATAAAATAAATACAATAACCTTTACCATTGCAAACCCCTCCTCCTAAGAGAACCCTGCTTGCACATCATGTCTTTAGTGACCTAGGAGAACCTATTGAGTCAGTATTTCACAAGCTTGCTACTACTAATCTGATTAGTTGGCCTATACCAAATCATTATCCATAAAGCATTCCTTATCCTAATTGGTACCATGAAAATGAATTATGTGATTGTCATTAGGTCAATAGGCATAATCTATGAAGATGTGTCCAAATAAAGCATTTAATTGAGAAAATGTTGGAAAATGGGGATATAACATTAGATAATGGTACTTTCATTTCCAATCAAGATCTTAGGATCTATCAAAACTCCTTTTCTTGACATAATAATCGCTAGTAGCAAAATAATTAGCAACAACAACAACAATAAGGATTAGTGTAGTAGCAAAATCAATAGTATCAAAATCAAAGGTCAAACTAGTAGAATCAACAAAATCAGTAGTAGAACCCACAATGATAGAACAATGGATAAAACCAAGGTCAGAATGGTAACAACCAACAATATTACCATGCAATTTCACATGATTACAATAGGGTTTTAAGTCACATTTTAGGGGGTAGCATTAGAACCATCTCTATTAATCCTAGACCAAACACTAATTAGCCTAGACCATTACTAAACAACAATATTTAGCCAAATTACATGTATAATCTTTCTTTGACCTAAAAATTCATATAGGCAAACCATAAAACTAAGACTTCCCCTTTTGGACCTTATATTGATAACTCATCCTTGCCACGTGACTACATGCTAGTGTACCAACAACTGAGACTTGTCATGTTTGGTCCCATACCATTCCCAACATTGATTAATGATAATGGTCTAGTATTTAATCCCAATTATCTAATCAAAACTTAGAGTTCAAAGATTACTATCCCAAGCCCACAACCATCCACCACTTTACCTGTCATTCAACCAATTGTTCAGCCTCAGAATAAACCATTCACTACTAACCAAGATAAGAAATTTGATATTGTGGAACAATTATAGAAGACACCAACAAAAATTTCTATTTTATATTTTTTTTAAATGTCAATAATCCATAAGAACATGTTAAATTATTTTTTTCCCAATCCACTATTGCTAGTGACATATCCCCTAATAAATTTCAAACTTTAGTTGGACACCTAGCTCTAACCCATCAAGTCACATTTAACCAAAGCGATTTGTCTTCCCTTGGCCTGCTCCATAATAATCCATTATACATAGAATTTTATATAAGATGGAAAAAATTAAAATGTGTCCTTATAGACAATGGATCCAACCTCAACATAGTGTCTTTAAAGATCATCAAGCTTTTTAGGTATACAATGGCAGATCTCTAGCCAAAAATAATAACCATCAAAGACTATGATAATCAGGAAAGAGAATCATAAGGCACCATTAGTTTTATAATTATCATTAAGCCTTTAAACCATGATACACTTTTTCATGTGATTGATCTTGAGTTATCATGCAATATGCTTCTAGGAAGGCCTTGGTTACATGAGATTTGTGTAGTCCCGTCAATGTTTTACCAATGTATCAAGTTCTCCCACTCAAGGATGGAAGTGAATATTTCAAGATATTTATACCCATATGAATATTTTAAGCATCTTGAGACCAAATTTATAATATATAATTATCATTATGACATGAATCCAAGTTCTAAGCAGGATAAAGGAATGGCTATACTTATTGATCCTTCACCAGATAATTACATAGATCCTAATATCTTGGATTTTCTTTCCCACATGCCACCTCTTGAAGATTATAATCATTTCAACATTTTAGATAATGGATTAGGAGAGTATATGACCCATGATACATTTCATATTACCAATCGTCCTTAGAATCTAAAAACCTTTGGGTAACCTAAAGTCACCCCACATATGCATTAGCAACAAAAGAACAAAGATAAGGGACGTGTCACATTTGTACCAGCATCTAGCCTAGAACCTAACCCTCTTGAAGGGGATGAATCATGGTTATATAATGATAACCAAGCTAATTATTATAAAAATACAAAGTATCCTCTTCCCAATAGGATCATGAAGCATCACAATTATGAAATAAGAGGCCTCATATTGAATCAACAAGGAACCATCGAGCCAATTTCCATGACTAAGTATGAAATACCTTATGGAATTGTATTTAAACTTCTTGGGGCTGACTCCACATATCTTATTCAAACTCTATCACCAGTGATTAGTGATGATGATGCCAATAGTGAAGTAGAATCTGATCATAGCTTCACCTTTGATGACCTAGCTAAAACCAACTTGTTTGATAAAAATGTTATTTGTGCCCTTATCTTGGCCATTCATCATAACCCTTTGACATAATATTATCCCCAACTAATATATTGGGACTAACAAGAATCTATTATACCAATTGATGAGTTCCAGAATGATGAGGCATTCTATGAATTTATAGGCCTTATAGATAATGTTCCATTGGGAGATCACAAATCAAGATTCTCAATCACATTAGATCCTATAACCTATTTTGGAGAGCAAGTAACCACCCTTAGCCAAAAACAAATAAGTAAAACATTGAGGTCCCAAATTAAAAACCTCTTTCAGGGACTTTCTAACCAAGGAAAAAGTAAAGATAAAGGCCAGTCTAGTGGTGAAAACCTATTTTAGGTGCCATTAGATGGGGGTGTTTATTATTATTTGAATTTAGACCAGGAGACCACCAATGATGAACTTGCCTATGGATCTACATTTAGCTTTGAGCAAAAATAATTATTTGATCAAATTCTTCAATAATTTCCAACTGTTTTTATCATATGGATAGATCTCCCATTAGGGGACTTAGATTCATCATGCTTAGGGGAATTTAAATAATAAGTCCTAATGGAGGACCCTGACATAATTCAATACTTTAAGTCATTTCCTACTATCTTAAAAGATGGTTTAACTCTTCTATTCAAAGATATAATAGAGGTAAATATCAAGACTCCATAAGACCTAAAATGGATAAAATTAGGCGCATCCCTCACAGAGGAGGAACATAATGTCTTTACATCTCTATTGAGATAATTTGTAGATATCTTTGCATGGGTCTATTCTGACATGCTAGGTTTAGACCCCACCTTGGTTTTGCACCACCTTGTGGTTAATCATGACACCAAACTGGTAATATAAAAGTTACATAATATGTATCCTCTTTATTACTATATTGGTAAAGAAAGAGTTGGAAAAAATATTAGAAGTAGGAAGTATTTGATCCATTAACTACTCATAATGGATCTTCAATGTGGTACTTGTTAGCAAAAAGCCTAAAGGGATAAAAATTTGTACTAATTTTCGAGAAATCAACAAAGCTTGTCCTAAAGATGATTTTCCCTTGCCTAATATTGACATGATCATCAACTCCATGGTAGGTTATGAAATGCTTTCACTCATGGATGGCTTTTTAGGATACAACCAAATTAGAATAGCATCAAAAGACCAACATAAAATAGTGTTCACCACTCCATGGGGAACATTTTATTATCAGGTAATTCCATTTGGCCTTAAGAATTCTAGAGCTACATATCAAATGGCCATGAATATAATATTTTATGATACGATGCATGATATTATTGAAGACTATGTCAATGACATATTAAGAAATTCCAAAACCAAGGTCGACCATCCAGTAGTGTTGCATAATATATTTAAAAGATTATGGGAGTACAAAGTCAGACTTAATCCAAGTAAATGTGTGTTCAACATAACTTCAATCAAATTACATGGTTTCATTGTGTATCATAGAGGTATTGAATTTGATCTGGGTAAAGTCCATGCTATAACTGAGATGCTACCACTAGATAATTTAAAGCAACTCCATAGTTTGTAGGGTAAGATCCAGTCAATATGATGCTTCATCTCTTAGTTTGTAGACAAGTTCCATCCATTTACACATCTTTTAAATAAGGGAGTTTCATTTCACTAAGATGATCATTACCAAATATCTTTTTAACAACTCAAAGACTATCTTGTTAATCCACCTATTTTATTACCTCCTATTCTAGGAAAGCCATTCTTGTTATACCTATCAACTACCAACCATGCTTTGGGGGCACTCTTGGCTCAACATGATGACAATGGACAAGATCATGCCATATACTACCTAAGTCATACCTTGGTTACATATGAACATAACTATGCACTTATTGAGAAAGCTTGTCTAGCCATGGTCTTCATAGCTCAAAAATTGTGCCATTACATGTTGAATAATAAGACCATGGTCATTTCAAAAGTAGATTCACTCAAGTATCTACTATCTAAAATAGATTTTCAAGGTAGAATGGCTAAATGGATCATGCTTCTCAATGAGTTTTATATAGAGTATGTTAATCAAAAAACAATCAAGGGACAAGTTCTTGTAAATCAAATTATTGAAGCATATCTCATAGACACACAAACAATCACATTTAAATTTACTAATGAATACATAATAAATACCATTGGCACACCCCTTGAGGAGTAGCCTTGGAAGTTATATTTTGATGGTTCATTTACTACACATGGATCAGGGGTAGGCTTATTATTTATTACACCACAAGGGGATTTAATCCATAATAATTCAAAATCATCTTTCCTTGTATAAATAATATGGCCAAATATGAATTACTTTTTTCAGGACTTTAGTAATCCATGAATTGGAATATATCTCATCTTCAATTTTATGGTGATTCTTAGTTAATCATCAATTAGGTCAAAAATCATTTTTATACCAAAGATCACAAGTTGGTTTCATATAAAGCCATGGTCATCACTCTTAAACAATAAATTACCAACATTTAGTTTGAGCACATACCAAGGGCTAGTAATAGAACTACAAATTCCATGGATACTATTGCATCTTTGATTGGACAAATAGATAAAGCTAGAGAGTATCAATTTCTCGTCAAGAATTTGTCAGCACAAGATCATGAACCTTTAACTATTACCATGATTTGTGATATTATTGGTCCTCATTCTAGCTAGTACTCAAACCTCTAAAACTACCTTCATGACCAAGTTATACCATATAACCTATTGTAAAAGCAAACCAAACCCTTCATTCATCATTTCACTCATTATATTGTACTTAGATCCGCCCTTTATCATCATAGTTTTAATAGAACTCTACTTCATTGTTTAACTTTGGTAGAGTCTACACTAGAATTAAGAGAAGTTAAAAAAGGATTATGTGGCACTCATTCTAGTGGGGTAATCCTATCCAAAAATATCTTACGTATTGGTTATTATTGGCTCATGATGGATGTAGATGCTACTGAATATGTAAATAAGTGTGAAAAATGTCAATGGAATACTAATTTGATTCATGCCCCAACAAAAACTCTAAAACTAATGTTGACATCATGGTCATTTTATACATGGGGACTTGACCTCATTGGGAACATTAACCCCACTTCATCTGACAGCTATAAACATATCTTTATCACCACTGAATATTTCACTAAGTGGGTTAACTCTATACCCCTCACATGACTAAAAACAAAATTTCCAAATTCATTTTCAATCATCTCATTTGCCACTATGGTATCCCCTCTAAAATTATATTTGATAATGAAGGATCATTTAAGAACAAGGATGTAGACTAGCTATGTACTGAATACAACATCACACATCATTTTTCTATATCATATTACCCTCAAGGTAATGGCCAAGTTGAGGCATCCAACAAAACCATTGTCAATATTATCAAAAATATTATCAATGATTATAGTCATGATTGGCACTTGTATATATTCTCTACCCTTTGGGCATACCATACCAATCATCATACTCCCATAGGAGCCACTCCATACTCGTTTGTTTATGGTACTGAAGCCATCCTTCCTATTGAGGTTGAATTACATTCACTACGCATCTCTTTCAAGAATGTCCTAGATGATTATGAATATCAAGTATCTCTCCTATAAGAGCTAGACCTACTTGATGATAAATGCATGGTTGTGCTCAATAATCTTCAAGCATATCAAAACTAACTCAAAGGCCACTATAATTGGCATGTTAAGTATAGAAAATTTGAACTTGGTGATCTTGTTCTTAAAGAAAAACAAAATAATACAATGGTTGAGAAAAAGTATAAAGGTAAATTCAAACCAAAGTGGATAGTACTTTTGAAAGATCCCAAACTCAATTTGGAAACACAAAATATACAGGTTCTTACAAGACAAAGATATAACTCTGATTATTTGCCTTTAGATAATGCAGATACAAAAAATATATTACCCAAATTTGCTTCAATAGTGAATAAACAAAAACTACAGTACACAGCGATATTATGAAGGGTATAATGAAGCCCAAAATAAGCAAGAACCTGGAAGTGTGCACAAATCTGGACGCTGTGTAAAAACACAGTCGCCGATGTCGGTGATGATAATACTGACGTCAGTCAAAATACTACCGCCATCAGTCGTCTCTGCCTGCCAGTGATTGCCTAATTGCCGGCGTCGGTCACTGATCGGCCGATGTCGGTCTATGTGCCGATGCCAGTCTCTGTAAAACCCTGTGGCCCACAACTGTAAACTGTGCCCTTCCCTTCTCTGAACCTATTGGTATAGCCTGGTGCCGATCTTGTATGGATTTTGTACCAAACCTGATCTGACTATAAAAATATATAAATCTGGAATCTAAACAATGAATAAATACCTGGAACCCTTTTGCATAGGCTGAACCCTGGTATACTCTGTGAATGGCCTCTGAAGCTCCAGATCTGATCAATATGCCCAAACTAAATTCCATCACGAATCCACCTCTTGAAAAGGGTTGGGTTTTCATCCAACTCTTCTCCAATCTACTGAAGGTTTGCATCCTCAGAGATTCTAGCTGAATCACCGTTTCAAGCTTCTCAGAATAATTTTTGCAAATAGAAGATGTTAGATATCCAAATGCTTTGCTTTCCCCTTCTTTTAAAGCCTTCCAGAAAACTTCTAGAAGAAGTCAATTTTATTTATATAATAATTTAATTAATTAATTAAACTATCTTAATAGAAAATTGGGGACATTACAGTCCTCCCTTCCCGGAGATTGCTTGTCCTCAAGCAATTCTTTCCAACACCAACTACCTGGATCCCATATTATTCTCAAAAACTTGCAAATTCTTCTGTCAGAAACACCATGCTGGAAAATATCTGTGACTACATTCACCTTATTTCTCCTAGAGAGTAGTGTGATAATCCTCAATATGTAATTAGCAAATTCACCATCACATACCTTAGACTTAGAAAAAGGCCGCTGCGCTACTCTGATTAACAAACTCTCACTATTATAAGGATGTTAACTTATAATTGGAAAGGAAAATGCCCTGCAACAAATAGAATTATTTGCCACATCACCTATAAAATGAGACTCCATCATGTGAGATGACCCCTCCTTAAGTCCTCCATCTTGTGCTGCCTTCAAGATAATCTTCCTTCCCCCAGAAAGGAATTCTAACTGCATACGGTGGTGATCAATAATGTAGCACCTAATACCCTGTAACCACTGCATGCCCAAGACCACACCATAGTCCTCTAAAGGAAATACATAAAAATCATCGGTCAAAGTGTAATCCCCCATCTGAATGCTAAGCTGTGGAATCCATTTGGTACAACCCAAAACTGCACCATCTGCCACCTTTACCCCAAAACCACCAAACTTCTCATACTGTAATCCACACCTTCCCACTAACTTCCATTCAATGAAGTTATGTGTAGCACCTGTATCTACCAAGCTCACGACCCACTTACCCTTAAGTGTACCTTTCAACTGAAAGGCATGAAAGTTAGGATAACTAGAGAGGGTAGCCGTAATTGCTTTGGCTGATGCCAAAGGCTCTGGGGTGTCTAACTCCAATTGTATCTGATCCTACTCAATATTATCCTCAATGTCCATGTCAGGCACCTCCTCATCTCCACACTCAGAAGTTACCTCAATCAAATGA
Source organism: Torreya grandis (assembly GCA_037957365.1). NCBI lineage: Eukaryota > Viridiplantae > Streptophyta > Pinopsida > Cupressales > Taxaceae > Torreya > Torreya grandis. Next base: position 203,818 of record JARHVA010002533.1, on the reverse strand, counting down.
ACCTTTCCTTTACCCATGCAATGGTGGCCTGGTTCCCATGGGTCTTTGCAGGAAAAACATAACTTTTTCCTCCTCAGGTCATTCCTAGTCTCCTGATTCATCCAAGGATTTGTAGAGGATGACCCTTCTTTATTTTGTGGTGCGTTGGCCTTCTGTAAAGGCTGAGAGTCCGTGGCTATTTTCTTATCACCCTGATAAGAAGTGGGAATAGTATCCAGTCTCAATGTCACATCAATGGCATCCTTAAGAGTGGCTGGTTGGAAAGCACGTACCAGTCTCTTAAGTCTATCCTGTAATCCCTCAATAAATAACATCACACTCTGTCTCTGAGGCATATCAGGTACCATAACTGCAATACACTGAAACTCATTAATATAAGTTTTTACATGACCACTCTGTCTAAGATGAGCCAGCTCCCTGTAGTAAAGTTCTGTATCCTTACGGTCAAACTATGCAATAAGTCTCTCAGTGAACTCAGCATAGGAGTGAACTAAAGCATGATCCTGGGTGACCAATCCATGGTGCCACCAATCATATGCAATCCCCTCTAGATGTAATACCGCAAACTGAATGGCCTCATGCTCAGGCATGGGCCTCAAAGAAAGATATATGTCCAGCTTGTGGACCCAAGCTCTTGCACTAGTCTCTCCAGAGCCATTATATGAAGCCAATGTAATCTTCCCCGTAGCTCTATTGAGGTCATGATTATGCTGCTGCTATGGTGGTCTATTACCCTGATCTCCCCTGAGTCTGGCTGTGTCTCTACGCTGTGTACAATATTGGGGCAAAGGAAAAACCTCCCTAACCTCTGGGGGTAAAGCTCTCCACTCTGCTATTGCTGCCAAAACGGACTCTTGGAACCCCATCTCTGGTAGTTCCACTTGTACTGGTTCGCCACCTGGTACAAACTGAGGCAGTAATGGTCTATTTGGAGTAGGTGTATGATGATGATTTCGCCTAGAGGAATGACGGGAGCTCCCCAATAAAGAATGGGAATGGTGACTATGCTGATTGGAGTGGTGGGTATGATCACTACTAGTCACTGAAACTGATCTATTCCTCCTACCTCTGTGTCTATCCACCTCTAAATGCTCTATGGTATCCTGTAATCGGTCTAGAGCCTGAATAATCCTGGGTTGGGTAGTGATGAGGGTCCTCATCATCTCTCTTTCTTCCTCATCCTGGTTTTTATGAGCATTCCTCTATTCTTCGGCCATGATAGGTTGTTGTCCTAAACCCAACTCTCGCTCATATTGAGCTCTACTACGTGTAAAATATTTATGGATTCTATCAAATCTTCCAGGATGCATAGAAATAAAATATATTTACCCCTACAGGCTGGCAAGATGCATGGCTCTGATACCACTGAAAGATCCCAAACTCAATTTGGAAACACAAAATATACAGGTTCTTACAAGACAAAGATATAACTCTGATTATTTGCCTTTAGATAATGCAGATACAAAAAATATATTACCCAGATTTGCTTTAATAGTGAATAAACAAAAATTACAGTACACAGCAATATTATGAAGGGTATAATGAAGCCCAAAATAAGCAAGAACCTGGAAGTGTGCACAAATTTGGACGCTGTGTAAAAACACAGTCACCGACGTCGGTGATGATAATGCTGACGTCGGTCGAAATACTACCACCGTCGGTCATCTCTGCCTACCAGTGATTGCCTGATTGCCAGCGTCGGTCACTGATCGGCCGATGTCAGTCTATGTGCCGATGCCGGTCTCTGTAAAACCCTGCGGCCCACAACTGCAAACTGTGCCCTTCCCTTCTCTGAACCTACTGGTACGGCCTGGTGTTGATATTGTACAGATTTTGTACTGAACCTGATCTGACTATAAAAATATATAAATTTGGAATCTAAACAATGAATAAATACCTGGAACCCTTTTGCATAGGTTGAACCCTGGTATACTCCGTGAATGGCCTCTAAAGCTCCAGATCTGATCAATATGCCCAAACTGAATTCCATCACGAATCCACCTCTTGAAAAGGGCTGGGTTTTCATCCAACTCTTCTCCAATCTACTGAAGGTTTGCATCCTCAGAGATTCCAGCTGAATCACCGATTCAAGCTTCTCAGAATAATTTTTGCAAATAGAAAATATTAGATATCCAAATGCTTTGCTTTCCCCTTCTTTTAAAGCCTTCTAGGAAACTTCTAGAAGAAGTCAATTTTATTTCTATAATAATTTAATTAATTAATTAAACTATCTTAATATAAAATTGGGGACATTACAACTTTCATCATTGTTATAGATTATAGATCAAGAGCATACAAGCTTGCCACTCTAGATGAATATGTACTTCCTGAGTTGATGAATATTATTCATCTAAAGTGGTACTATGCTTAAAAAATAAGGTGTACTATCTATAAGGACAATTTTATTTATGCCATTTTATCACTATTATTATTTATACAAATGCCATCCTTATCTATCCTCTTCACCGTATCCACTTTCTGCTTCCATTCTATCAACCTAGTGTGTTCTAAAGCCTAGCCTTTTTGACCTTGGTGTTTAACATTCATTACATAATTTTAACATCAAGGTATCTGATCAATTTCATCAATTGGTTCAAGTAATTTAGATAAATCTCATATTTTAGGATAATGTGATAGAAAGTTTTACAGTTATCTCTTTCATTTGTTATTTCTTTCTTACCACTAGTATTGCTACTAATTATAACCATCTTTTGGGAAATTAATACCATTTATCTATGCTATTATGTCATCTTTATAACCACCTATGGGAAAACTAGGGGAAAAATTAAGCCTTGACATACCAACTTACCACTTCTTATGTTTTACTATCTCTTTTTACCAACTGTGCCTATTTTGTTTGAATTGACTGCTACACTAGTCAAATTTCTCCACTATAGGGAAAAACTATAGTGACTTAAGGTTCTACTATGGGACTATGTAGGAAGCACTTGATACGATCTCATCATTTTTTGAGCCACCTAAGCCACGATCTCACTATTTTTTGAGTAACCTAAGCCACACTCTCACCATTTTACGAGTAACCTAAGCCACACTCTCACCATTTTACAAGAAACCTAAGCCATGCTCTAACTATTTTTCAAGTAACCTAAGCAATGCTCTCACTATTTTATGAGCTTGAACCATTTAGTGTCTCATCATTCTTGATTGAGTTGAGATACTCCAAAATAAATTCCAATTTTTTTTTAAAAATTGTTAGAAAAGAATAAAAACATTAACCACTTCTTTGCTTTAAGGATTCTAAGAACCCTTGCTAAGTTACAAGCAAATCACTTGTATTTTAGTTTCCCAATCCTTTTTGGCCTTTTTATCTCATGCATTTCCATTTTTCAAGACCATTCCTATTATTCTATCACATCCATTCTATTTGTTTTCCTTAGTTATCGTATTCTTCTCATTCCCTAAGAGAACTACATTTAGCCTGAAGTTTTTTTTATTAGATATTACATCCATAAAACTATGTACGTAGTGTCCACTTGCCTAGTTCGCATGGAGAAAACTCAGCCACCCCCTTCCTTTTCTTTTATTCCCCTATTTTGTTCATTTATTAATTTTTAACGTATTTTCTAGGGGAAATGGTCATATGGTTTTAATTGCATTGTTTATTTTTTTGTTTCTACTTATTTTGTTTGTTTGTCTATTTGTTTGTTTGCTTTCAACATGATTGCCATAATTTAATTTTTTTGTCTTCATTGGGTGATTCCTTACCCACACTTATACTTTAATCCATATATATTCATATGTTTAAATTGTCATCATGGTTTCTATCATTGGTGCATTATTTTCTATCGAGTATTGGATTATGCAAGTCAGTCCTCATGAATATTTTATCCAAGTCCTCATGATGTTATACCATGATTCCTACCAAAATGTGCTATAACAAGCCTCAAATTCAAGAAGTCTATTCAGTAATGGTAGCATCTCTTCAACACTAACATCTTGATTCCATCCTAAGCATATCCTAAATAGATTAATTAAACACAAAAAAATTTCACCCTTTATTAGTTTAAATGAGCATCTCTCTACTAGTAGGTTGTCCCAATTTATAATTAACCTTTATGTTAAATTATCATCATCTTCGGCCATGTTTATCATGTTTACCATAATCAGGGTCCAATGATTATAACTACCTATGGGAAAATTATTACACACCATCTCACCTACATTTCTCAATGATTATAACTACCTTTGGGTAAATCATTGTGTTGTCACCACTTCCCTTTTTCTACTCATATTGGGCATGTTGTTATCTTGTTTGTCTATCCCAATAGGGGCAACTCCATCTTCTCAATGATTATAACTACCTTTGGGCAAATCATTATGTTATCATACCACATTGCCACTATTAGGGTATAATGCTTATAACCACCTTTGGGAAAACCATTATACACCATCCCACTTGCATTATCAGTGATTTTGAATACTTTTTCAATATCATTATGTTTTCATCTCATCATCTTTCCTTTCTTTGGTCCCCTCATTTTGCTTCTGATCAATGGCCCATTTTCTGACCTACATGTGCCAATCATTCCCTTGAGGGGGCATCATAAAGTTAGTTTGTCATCATTATAGTTGTAGGTATACATAACCTTTTCATTCTTTGAGAAGACATTACTATGCTTATAACTTGCAACACCTTCCTAGATAGGGGCAAACTGTGGACACCTAAATCTAGCCACTAATAACCTCCAATCAAGCTTTTGGCCAATTTTCACCCAAAATGCACAATTTGGCCTAAATACACTAAAATTCATTAAATGATGTGAAACCAACATATTCAAGTGCTGATTTTATCTAGGGTATCTCTAAATGGTGTAATGCAATTTATGGGCTAGTTAGCTTTGATCAGATCATTCTAAATCAAAATGCTAATTTTGCACCTAAGTGCTCTAGATTTCTCTTTCCTATCAAATCCATTACACAAGATGCATGCCTTTGTTATTTATTGTCGGTAACATCCTAAATGGGATAATGATTCTAATGTATCTGACATTGAATTCTAATTCTAATCCAATCAAATTTTGGACCAATAATAAGTCATTATGATCAATTTGAGTAATTTATACACAAAGTGATTAATCATGCTTAAGAGATAATTAATCCAAATCAAGGCCTAATTAAGAATTCCATGGAAAATTGTTGAATAATTTGTTTTGGAAATGAATATTGAATATCTGCATCATTAGGTGACCTCATTTCTTGGGAAGACATCCCTAGGCCACAAATGCCATAAATATTAGGATCCATGCCCTCCATGCATCATCAATGCCTTCCATGATGCCCTCCATGCCTCTTAACTACCCCGTCTTCCAATGTCATAATGAAGATAATTATAAACTTAATTCTAAAAATTAAATTAATCCTCAACCATGTATCTCAATTTTAGGATGGATGGTTTAGGTTGATTCTAGACATTCTCAAAAATCTATAAATAGAGAGGCCATGAACATCATTTCTAACACATGATTATGCAAATGTATAATGTAGAATTGATTACAAAGCTTTAAGAAATTAGTGTTTCCATACCAAATTGATTCCAGGCCAAGCCAATCCATAAGCCAAAGGTGCCAAGGAGAGATGGAGGTAGCCAAGCTTCCATTTCCAAGGACTTCATTAGCACAAGTCGAGCAAGCCACTACAACAAGCATGTTAGAAAATTCAAGGAATGTAAAAGAGGTTTCTTTCACATTTTAGTTATGTTTTATTCATATTTTTTTAATGAATCTCTCCTTATTGTCTAGGCCTAGAGATGTTATGATATTTAGTGTGTTTCTTTTATTTTGTTTTCATTTTGGAACTAACATAATACTAACCATCTTCTCTTGAGTAAAATTCCTAGATTCACACAAACTAAATTATATCTAGTACCTTTAGTCATAACAAAACATAAACAATATATGTAGTAAATAATATCAATAAATGTAATCACAACATTAAATATAATAATATAACTAAAATGAATAATGAATCAATAACTCATTGATCATGAAACATATAATGCTATAATGAAAAGCATATCAAATAATTATCTAAACAATAATAAATAATGGATAAAACATAGGTCAAAAAATTATATCACAATAATAATCCAAAAATATGTTCTAAATAGTTCATAACTAAACCATAATAATAAGTGAAATAAATGCAATCAAATAGGGTCATGCTAGGATCATATATAAGTACAAATTTTGAAAAGGTGTTCATATATGCATAAAAAAAATCTATAGTTTGTATAAGAAGACTTAGATTATAGGTTCATCAAATTTTTATCCAATTTTATAAATAAGGGTAAATATATAATATCTTAATCAATTTATAATAGACTATTCTAGAATAAGGACAACTAAATAATTCATATTGACAATATATTTAGATATAGTGTTGAATTATGGAAAGGTGCTACATATAAGAAGTGCAATGCCAAATAATAATTTGAATATTTAAAAATTATTAAGAAATAATACTTATATTATTGAATTATGTGTATTTAAATACAATAAGCTAAAGTGCAAAAATAGTCAAGAAGATGCTCAACTTTAATTCATCAAAATCTAGAAATCAAATCTTTGTTAGCCTAGACACAAATGTCAAAATAGGGACATTAACATCAATACTTATATAAAAAATTGAAGCTTATATCAGTTACATAATAAAATTTATTGTTTTAAATTCTACTTACACTAATTAGGGTTCACTATATCTTTCCATATTTTTTTTTGAATCATGTATGTATGTCTCAGATATCAGTGTAAAGCTCAAAACCATAGGTCCTCTAATTATGTCATTCCACCATGAAAAATAGGCATTAGTAGTATCAAGTGAAGTTGAGATGACATAAAATTATCCTCTATTAGTTATTGTTACCTACATATCTAATACTCCAAATAGGGCCTTTGACTAATGTAGTTCTCCCCCTTATGTGGTCTTGTATTTGAATAATGGTATAATATGCTATATACAAGTGTATATAGTAATATAGAATTTAAATTAAAAATACTACTAATTGAATACCCTTTAAATTTTTTATACATATAGTATGAGTTATCCTTGGATTTATTTGTAATTAGGAAAGTATAAGGTATTATAATACATATGTGTAAATGATTAAGTGATCTTTTAAATTGTTTTTGTATTTATTAGGAACTAGGTTTTTTTGTATTTATACCATAAATTTTTAAATTATCTCATATGGTGGTTAATTAAGACAAATAATATGACCTATATATGTCAAAATATTTTCAATTTTGAGTTTTTTTAAGGTATAAACACTAGGATCATAATTGGGACACTATCATCAATGCTAGTATCTTAGTCTAGATGGTAGTGTCTTAGAGAATATAAAGTTGTTGAATATATAAAACTAATAGTGTATTATATATATACATACATACATACATATGTATATATATATATATGTATATATGTATATATATATGTATATATGTATATATATATATATATATATGTATATATATATGTATATATATATATGTATATATATATATATATATGTATATATATATATATATGTATATATATATATATATGTATATATATATATATATGTATATATATATATACATATATATATATATACATATATATATATATGTATATATATATGTATATATATATATACATACATATATATATATATATATATATATATATATATAATCATATTATGGGATATAGGTGATTTGGGTGATCATAATAATAAGTTAAGACTATATAATAAGCATATATGCATAGTGAGATGATGAATGCATGCCTTTCAATAGCATAAATGTCCTAAATTGAAGGGTTAAGCCATGACTGATATTTACCAAGTGTACAATACTAGTTTATCTTGTAAAATCCAAGTTTATCATCTAAAATATGTAGTATGTATCAATATCCAATTTTATATAAAGTATGATTCATAAGTGTAATTGAGTGATTTTTAGAACATATATTTTATCACTTTCAAATGTAGTTATAGGTGGTGATACTATCTCAGACTTATAAAATTTACATAGATAAATCTACTCTTTTTCAAATAGTAAACACATTATGCTCTTGTCCCATTACATTACACTTATCCCAGTGAACACAATATCTAATTTCCTATATTAAAAAGAGTCATAGGTATTTTATATCTTTTTTCATCACATCAAGTTCACTGGAAACATATTTTACTCATGTTTTATGACTCTATGACTATCCCTTTTATTTCTCCTACAATATAGTGCATTACTTTCATCTTTCCATATATACTCACTTATTTTACATTTTTATTTTAATAGATACCTAAGTTATTGAATATACTAATGTTAATAATTTATTATGTAGATCAACTTCACTTATTCATGCATATTTATTGTGTTTTATACTTTTATTCATGCTTTGTGTGTATTCATTACTATGGGTTGTGAACATTTTAACATGTCATCATTTATGTATTTATGCCTTATTTATTTTTTATAAGTGTACAAGTGAAATTTTAAAATGTCCCTTGTATGTGGCCCATTGGACATCTTCCATGTTTTGTGTGTTTTTATGTCTATTTGTTGTGTATGCATCATGAAAATGACTCTTATTTGATATTTTTTTCTTAGCTCTAGATGCCATGATATATATCATGCATCTCCCCATTGTATTAATTCCATGATAAATTCCATGCACCTTGTCCAAGTATTGTTATTCAATTTTAAGTACTCAATATTGATCATTTATTCACTACATGCCTAATTACTAGCATTTATCTAGACATGAAATTATGCATGTTTGGTTTTACATATATCATATATTAATAATTTTATCATATTATAATATGTTTCCATGATTTCAAATATTATCATCATTTATCTATATAAAAAAAAAATTATAGCATCATTTGCATAACTTTATATTTTGAGCTAAGTTATTGTGTAGGCTTCATAACTCACCTCAAAAGAGGGAGAATACAAAGTTTATTGTCATAGATAATAAGCTAACATATTCAAATAAATAGACATAAAAATATAAAACTTGATCATTTGATCAAATTACATAGTTTCTTATATAAATCATATTCAGACAAACTCACACCATGTGGATAATAATGCAAGCCGTAGTTATCCAAAATTTGATGTTTTTATCATATAAGTCAAAAATAACATTTTTAAAAATTATTAGAACTATATTCAATATATAGAATAGTTTTTAGTGTTACTCAAAAAGTGTTTTCAAAATTATAAACATGATTAACATATAGTTTTCTTGGTTAAGGTACATCATGTACAACATATATTCTAGGATGTTACACATCTTTTTACTAAGTTATCAGAATCAAATATACTCATATATAATATTGGGGGAATATTCATGTAACATGATCACTTTATTACTCAAATTTTAACCATTTTTCATATAAGGAATGGAAATTAATGTCAGTGTCTATGTTGTATACACCAAATAGAGATCATATTATTTCTCACCAATTTTTCACCAGAATGAATCTTATTCCATCTGCAAGGGTTGATTCAGTTTTTTGCACTATTTTTGTACTAGAATGATCTATTTGAATTCATATATGGATTACAAGATACATAAATAACCAAATTTTATGATGATTTATTCAATTTAATCTCAATATATTAAGCACATTCTCATACCAATGAGGATTAGAACATGCATAATCCAAATTAAGTGTTTCAACAAAAATAAATATTTGAGGGTTACACCCTCTCTAGCTACTATTTTTTCACCATAAAACTCAATAGATCACATATAAGAAAATTTGTATTCATTAATCTTTATTTTATCTACATTTTTATTTTATTTACTTTAATATTTATATCCGATGTAAGGACTAATTCATACATATTTCACTATACATTTACATGAAGCATAATTCAACATGCGATGTATATTAAAGCCTACTAAAACAATTAATATCAATTATATATCTCTTTATTTCACTTTATTAATTTTAATTTTTCATTAATATAATAAAATTGGGAAAAATTTAGTCAATAAAATTAATATTTAATTCTAAAATAGTGAACTTGTGACTATCATCTATGTGCACCTAACCTATGCTCAATTCCATGATTTTAAACTATTTTTATTCTACTACTATGTAGATGACCCTCTAAATTAAAGTAATTATAAAAATATTTCTTTCTATTCATCATTAAAAATATCTTAATCTCATCCCTTTATTGATACATACTTTTAGGTTAGTTTTCCTTGCTCCTCAAACAAGGTCTCTCCTTTAGAACAATCATGTTGGTCGATAGTGTTTGAAGTTTCTAATTTCATCTTCCCAAAAAATAATAAATAGTTTCACTATTTATAATTCATATATTATATTATCCTACATATTTTTTAATTCATATTCAAATAAATCCCATATAAATCACTATATAAACACATTTTTTATTCATTTTTTCAGTAAAGGCTTTTATCTTTGAAATTACCAAAATTATCTAACTACACATTGAAATGAGACTACCTGTTATTCCAAATTATAATTTCCTATGCCTAAGAATCTTAAAAATATATATAATTACACCATCGAGGTAACAATTCATGCTTCAATTACCTAATCACACGAGGATTACACCAGCATATAACATTGCACCAGTATCTCACACACACACCCCATAACATTGGATAACTACATGGGTTTTGATCCTTTTTCAAGTATTTTTAAGTAATAAATTCTCAATATAATGGGTGATAAGGTAAATAAATAATCCATCCCCTAACTAATTCCACATTTTACTTTATTTATTCATCCTTATTATTTTGAACTAGGGTTAGAGTAAAGAAAAAGGCACACAAAAACTCTTGAAACATATTGAGTGATGCCAAATATATACACAACCTATAGATGAAGATGCACTGACAAAGTCTCTCACAAAGGGAAAAACCATAAAAATCTTTCACTAGTGTAGGTTGGTAATATCCAAATAGCATAGATTTGTCGTGAAATTAAGTAGGTCCCTATTATTGATTCATAGTAACATCACATAGTCCCAAAATCAATTACACAATCTCTATTACACTCATCATATCTGATTTCCAACTAGGCTATTTATCTTCAACACTTTCCTCTTTCAGAAAATTTACATAAATATTAAGTTATAAATCAATCATGTGTATTTATTACATATCTTATACATTCTAATTTACATAGTTATTTAGCTTAATAATATCAATACATTATTAATATAAATATCATACCTTTCATAAGTTCAAATCATGGAAATTACTCACATGATACATCAAAAGCTTCAAGGGTAAAGATATATGAATCACTTTATTCACATATGTTGACATCATAGATATAAGAAAACTTAGTATTTTGATGGTTGAAATAAACCCAAATACTCAATTTTTCCTTGGTAGTATGAAAGTATCTCTCATGGTCTACTTTGGTTTCCCTAATGCAAAACAAGAAATTCTAAGTTCTAAACACTTGAATAATATTTTCCCCAAATATTCACCATTGTTTGTGGCCAACATAACCCCTATTTTGTAAATTAGGACCCATTTTATGACCCTATGTCATCTTGATAAAAAATCATTGCACTTGGATCTTAAATTTATGCATTGTATTCCTATGTTCTCTTTATAATATTTGAAATTGGTTGATATCAATTTCTAACAAGTAAATTCAAGTTGAGTGTTTGTAGGAAAGGCATGTTTTTTTCTAGACCTTCCAACATAATTGAAAATGAAAATGCATCCCATTTCAAATACTTTCACATTATCTGAGGACTTAACCTTATGACAAAAAAATTATAAAATGATAAACTAAATTAAATTTTTCTTTTTGCATTTTTGTGACACTCCAAATTTTATTTTACTTGACTAAGTTAATATTTATTTTGATATTAATTTTTCATTATTCATTGTGCAAGCCATGTGTCTCTATTTCAAGACTTCAAATACATGTTCAATGCTTGAACCCATTCACATTTTTATTACCTATTATGAGACTCTAAGCTAATTATATTATACCACATGTCATAATTCTATGTTATATTGTGTGTTTTCACACTCTCACATCCTCATAGTATCAAGAGAGATTGTACTAAGTTTGAAGAACCGTGAGACTACAAGATAATAATTATAGGATAAATATAATTATTTTTAAATGTCTCAACCTTGTATTGCATGTAAAACTAAAGAAGCTTGGAACTATAATAATTCAAAATAATTATTACATGCCACATGGTTTCAAATTATTATTCACATACCTCACATTTATTTATACATTGCACTTAAATTGATGAAGATGAGACCCTGATCCAAATAAATGAGGTCATGTGGCCTACCATAAATTTTCATATGATAACTCATCTCAAGTAAGGATTACACAATGTGTGAAACTAAGGCATGTGGATGGGTGATATCATCCAATAAACCCATATATTTTTTGGATTAAAATAAATTATAACATAAAAAAAGTCTTTTGAATTAATGTACATGTCACCTTGGCATTAAATTAACATGAATATTTGGTCCATTTCATTTGTTCAAATATTTAAAATATACACATATAAACAAAGTCAACATTTCATCCGTTTCCAAAATTTCCATTGTTTCCAAAAGTTTGTTGAAATAAAATTTCCTATTAGTGATCTAGATCTAAAAGTTTTCACACAATATAAAATTATTTAGCATACTTTATGACTTGGAAGCTATGGTGTATTAGTTATTATCATATGGTACCAATGAGGTTCTCACAGATACCTAATTCCTCCAAATATCCACATGGAATAAATTCAAGCATTATAATTAAATTCATGATGCAATGGCAAGGGCCAAATTGTTCTTTGAGGAAGGAAGCCACAATTTTGAAGATTCCACCTACATATATAATTTGTTGGCCATGTAATAATATAGGGTTCACCAAATTCCATCCAAGTGATATGTATTCCATTATATCAATTTATTTCATAATATTTTTTATTGACCCAACACTTGGATGAATTCATGATGTCATATAAAAATAATTAAAAAATAGCCTTCATAGTTGAGATGGCCATTGAATGTTATTATCAAATGCCCTAGTCAAACACAATGTATAATCGATAAGTTATTTTACAATGGCTTTCCTAGAAAAACAAAGTAGAAGATTTTAAGGAAAAGGAAAAAATCCGTAAGATGTGGGTTGATAAAGGTGATGTGGACAACATCCAAATTCATCACTTCAGATCAAGTTTCAAAATTTAAATGCCTCTTATGAACCAAATTATCATGCTTCAATATATTTCATGTTAATAAGGTTCGGGTTCCTTTCCTATCCATGATCATTAATAATAGGAATATTTTAGTATTGGGTTAGGTCCTCACCTTTAACCTCAAATAATGGGTCTTAGTGTTAGAGGTACAATCATGGGGGGTGAATTAGTGAGCCCAGATAATCCAACTTTAATTTCAATCCTTTCAAACTGTTAATCAATTATCATAAGGATTCATGAAGTAGACACATCATGCATAGTAATTAACAAGAGAAATAATGCAAGATCAAGCACATAACACATGAAATATGTGGGAAACCCTCTTGGGGGAGAAAACCCACTAGAACCTACAATTGGAATATTTTAATACAATAAAAAGAACCAATTTAGACTAGTTGCAACTGATCAAGGAATTACTATCCCTTATTTAATGAGACTAAAATCCCACAAGGTACTACAACACCTATCTAATTGAGCAACCACAATAAATAAACTTTTAGAAATTTTCACCTTACAATGAGTCTATAATCCCCTAGATGTTGAGTAGACACAACAACACCTATGAATAGAAAATCTCCTTAACACTGATTACCCACCAATCTGATGGGGATATAAAGTATATTAGATCTCTTCAACTCTGCACACTTAATGCATCCAAAGCCACCTTTTGGATCACTCTTCACACCTCAAAAAAAACTATATCACCAAATCAATAACATGAACAAATGGCCATATACATAGTCCACCCTCTGATTTATCTCTCAAATCAACCACCAATCTCACACAAACAACATCTATCCTTTGCTCACACTCAAAGCATCCAAAACATCCTTTTTGATCACCCTAGACCTCTTCACTCATCCTCAACCTATAAGAGCACTATTATAACATTATAAACATGACCCAAAAGTCATACACATAGTCTTCAATATTATATACTCATATATTGGGCACTCTTTCTCTCCTTCACTCCACAACTCTCACATGCACACCCCTCTTACAAGTCTAGAAACCATCACATTTAGTTTCACAATTTATAGAGCATTCATGATCATCACCATCTTGGTCAGCCAATAGTCATTACTTAACCCTTAAGGCATATATGATATTAATACACAACTCAATACCATCCACATAGGTTGACCATATCACCCATGGATCACCCTTAAGTAGCAACATCTTTCAATTAGGCCCTTGTAGTCCATATAGGTCTCATGTAGACCTATTCACCCATTTATCACTTCATTGATCAATGAAAGAATATAAGGATAATTAATAAATTCATGTGTCCAATACTCATCACCCCTTAGACATTCTCAAATGATTACAATCATCTCTACTCACCTATGTGTATGCTCAATTAACTGAAATATAGACCTTATACATAGGAACACTATGAATGAACACATAGTCAATTTATTAATCATTTTTCATACAAAAGATATATTTATCATAGCTATAAAATACATATATATTATCCTCATGGAGTATACAAAACTCTTCAATATCTAAGTCATCATGAAACATCTAAATAGCATCAATGCCCACTCAATTATCCTTCTTGGGTCACTTACATTCTATGATCAAACACAGTCAACTTTAGAGCATAATATATTTGATTATACAGATAATCATACCATATAACTAGGTTTAATAGATTTTCCATGGAGTCTTATAAAAATTTTATGTTTACAACACCATCAAATTCATCTTGGATCAAAATTTATAGCCAGAATATAGAGCACTAGTTTTTCTATTTGCAAAATTCAAATGCCAACGATCACAGTTAAACCTTGAACACCATGCTATCATCTCGTGTCCTTGATACTTATATAAATTAATCACTATAAATATTATTTTAAGGAGTTTTCTCTTTAATTATGTTATACTTTAGATATGTTTACCACTTTGACTCCACTCGTACCGTTGATCTCAATTGCATGATTAAATGTGAACTATTATATCCTTTTCCTTTACCTTTGCTCAACGTTAAACATCAAACACTTTTTCTCATCTCACTACTTCATGAGACCTTGGAACAAACATGATCCATTGATTTTTTTTAAATAGATCAGTCTTTACCTAATTTAAGCATCAAACACTTTGACCCATTTGACTTACTACACACTGTAGATCTAGATGTATGAACTCCCATGAACCAATGGATCTCTATCTAGTATTGATCTTTAACATCATGAAAAAATGACTAAGTATGGGACCATTTAAATCTATCTAGAATGCAAAAATTACATAGATATATCTTTTTACCTTTTTTAGATGCACATTCTCAAATTTGAACCATAAAAACTAGGCAAAATACTAAACAAACCCATATGACCATTTCCTCTGGAAACATCCATGCATGAAATATATGCCATCACCAAAATAATTACTAATTTATTTCTTTTTATTAGATAAATAACATATTTTAGTTCAATTTCATTTCATGTCATTGATCTGGGTTGAAACTTAGTGCACTTTTGTCTAAGGGACAAAATTTGCACCGACATATCTTTTGCTATGCTAAATTACATGATCTAAAATTTAGACCATAAGATATAATCATATAGGAGAATATAACCATATATAAATATGCTCCTAGAATCCTCACATGTATGAGATATAATGAAATTAAAATGCCTCCTTAAATTTATTTTTCACAGTGCTAATTATGCCTAGATGAACATAATGAAGAAATAGATGAATTCCACTCAAGCACACAAGAACTCTAATCATCCTTTACCTATGATAGGACCCCTTCCACAGATTAAAATCACCATACTAATATATAAACATCTCTAACCATGTTAAAACTAAATATCAACCAAACCTCTTGTAGACACCAAAAATTGACACACCATGATTCTAAATGTCAAAATTCCCTTGGACTAACTTAGGACCCCCTTGGGACCAATTTAACCCTCTAACACCTAACTAAGCCTAACCCATGCTCAATTTGACCAACTGACTTAACCTAGATTTCTTACCACCACCCTCAACCATTGATCGTTAGGATGCTTACTAATGGTCACCTTGGCTGTCAATGATCAAGGTGTACCTCCTTAATGAACAACATGAAAACCATTCACCTTTTTTTCTAAAAATATCTTATCTAAATATACATGTGATCCATTTCATGCATGAGTTAAAATTATAAGTCTTAATTAACATCTTTTTTTAACTCTCTTGCCTTGCCTATAAGAGGTGAGGAACAGGGAGGTGAAAGGGATCTATAATTGTTATTAAGAGCTTGTGCATCTAGAGTTACTTTGTTTTGCAAGTCAATAATCATTAGCATTTCAATGATCCAACCATCACATTAGAGAGCCAAATTTTCATAGCCACTTCACCAAAGCATCAAGTACCATTACTCTACCAAAATCATTTTAGACTCCACCAATGAGTCAACCACCTCAAGAACCTACCCAATCAGCGTTCTATAAGACAAGTATTTTTTTCCCATTATTTAATTAATTTATTTTTTATTTGCACTTAGCCCAACACTAACCTATCTCTCACAATCCAACTTTGTGATCCTATCAATCTAACCATTTACCAACCTAGACCTACACACAGTAAATACTGATCATTGTCTCAACCACTGATGGTCTACCCAACCATCGATGGTTAGCTTGATCACCGATGATCACCTTAACTACCAAAAATCACATCAACTACTGATGATCACTATGGTAGGAAATAACAAAAAGTTATTTTCACCTACCTACCCTTATCCAAATCTATTTTTTTGTGTCCTTACCTATTCATAGACACCTGCTTGATTTTATGAAATAGACTCGAGCTATTTAGCACTAGTGTTGACTTACTTATCACTATATTATTCATTTTTAGTCTATTTTTTATCAATAATTTCTTGTGTTAAATTTTATTACCTTTGATTATTGATGCAAGCATTTTATCATTCTATTTATAAACTTAATTATTTAAAATGTGTGGATTGATATCCCCTAAGGAAGCTCTTACTTCCAAGATCTAGCTAGTGCTAGGTAATCCACTCAATTATCTATCTAACCAACCATTTTCTTTAGTGGTCTTATTTGTAGGTCATCCTCCCAAGTCAAATAGGACCTATTAAAAATCATTTTATTTAAATGTGTACATGACCAAACATGTTTTTCAACCATACCCATATTTAGTTTATTCTTCCTTTTTCAAAATATAAGCTGAAATTCACTAAAACATTATGGCATGCCTAGTGGGACTTTGAGTATTTACTTTGGGTTTTATTTTATTTGCATCTATATTCTCATTAATGAAATTGAATTTTTTTTTAGGTTTAAAACCAAGTGCATACATTTATTTCTCACAAGTTTAGCTCACATAGTTTAACTTAAAGTAAAGTAATCCTATCATAGCATCACTTTTGTTGTACACACTAAACCCAATTAGTTTCATCAATTAAACATAAAAAAAACTTAATACAAGGACCAACTAGGATTTAATCACCTATTATTCACCTTATCCTTTCCTGACAATCGTACTTAGAGGTCATTACCAAGGGGAAAACCAACTCAACTCTCTAGTTGTGTATAAACTCTAGAGATTAGTATATATCAGTTAAGCACCTAACACCCTTATCATTGTGGTGTGTGAATTGAGGGGGTAGGCCCAAATACAAATCCATGTATTTATTCCCAATACAAATTCCTTTTAAGTATCTAAATAACCTGAAACCAACCATAGACTTACTTTCTAGTACATGTTCTATAAGCCAACTTCAGTCACACAATTCTTATAAGCTTAAGGCATAAGCCAAAAGAGAGACTAAAAATAACCTTTAGGACTTAATGTGACTTTTAGAGTGTGAATTGATTTATTTGATAATTTCTTGTATTATATCTACTTGAGTGGTGATATTGTTTGTGAATTCTCTCTCCCTTACCTTAGATGGTTCTAACTTGCTAGCAGTAAAAAATATAGTAGAGCAAAACCCATCACCAAACCAATCGACCTCTTCCACCTCTTCATCCATGGACTATCTCTCTAAACTAAAAAACTCTCATGACCCTTAAATGAGTCCTACTCTCCCTTGAAAAGCTCCATAAGGATATGAAAACTTTTCTACCTTCTTAGATAACAACTCTGTATCCCTAAAACATTATCTTAACACCATGCCTCACTGTACCCTTACTTCAGTTCTGCATATGGACCCACCTTATGGTATGTCTTCCCACTTCATAGGAAACACTTATGTTTCCATATTCAACACCAAATCATTGTATACCTAATCCTTTTAATCCACCAACAACCCCTTTGATACTACTTTATAAAACCAACTTGCCTAACCTACAAACACCCTTATACCTTCCACCCCTACCAATAACTCATCCACCTTAGGAACAACCCAACCATTAGCAACATATACTCTCCTCTCCATGGGAGTACATAACACTAGAATTTCCAACCTTCCTTTGACCAATGCCTCAATTCAAATTCTTGTGGTGCCTATACCTTATATCTTACCCCCAATTAGCCTAAAGGTCACTTCCCTTCCTTTGGATACCAACCTAACCACTACTCCTACCCAAAAGGTGTCCATTGCACCAAACCTAGGTTTTTTTCCACACCCACAAGGGCATATACCTCTACCTAGTACCCACACACCCACACTCACCTACCCTTACATATATTCCACCCAATCATTGATTTTTGTATACCAATATGTGACAACTCCTCAACCTCCTACTAGTTATCAGTATGTCACCCAACCACCACAATAATATGCACCTTAAAACCTTCTACGTGCATATATTTAGGTATATCTCATGAATATTCTCATAGATAAGATGAATACCTTAGAGTCACCCATTTCTAGAGCTCACAATTTCCTATCATATGATCAGATCTGTAATGAACCCATTCACCCATCTATTAATATCTAACCATATCCTCCTCAATAGAAACTTCCTATGTTCTCCAATTTTAAAAGTAAGGAATATCCCCAATATAATCTTAGGTAATTCATGAACTCATGTTATTTTATTTCCTATGATGATGCCCTCATTCTCTGTACTTTTTCTATGTCTTTTTCAAGACTAACACTGGACTAGTATAGTTCCTTAACCAAGCATTCCCTCTTCTCCTTCACCCAGCTAGCTCAAACTTTCTTGGATAATTTTTTTATAAATATATAAAATAAGTATTCCATCACAAACATTTAATCTATCTATAAATTTGGTGAT
Source organism: Torreya grandis (assembly GCA_037957365.1). NCBI lineage: Eukaryota > Viridiplantae > Streptophyta > Pinopsida > Cupressales > Taxaceae > Torreya > Torreya grandis. The sequence continues at coordinate 184,380 of JARHVA010002533.1, read as the reverse complement.
GAATCCATTGTTGATTTTGTATCCCATTGGAGGAGCCTAATCAATCAACTTTCCTTCTCCTTACCTTAACTTGAACTAATTAAACTCTTTGTTTGAGCATGTACCAATCACATCTCTTCCACATTGCATGTTTAAAGATTCTAAAATTTTGATGAATCTTTCACCATTGTGTGTTAATTATATAAAATAGCCATCGATGAAGGAAAGCTAAAACTAAAAAACAAGAACTCTACCTACAAAACAAATGAGGCTTCTTCCTCCAAACCAAACAACCAAACTAACACCAAGACCAAAATCAATGGAATTGCAAACATGGTTGTCCTTAAATATGATTCTCCATCATCCGTCAACCAACCAAATTCCTCTGGTTCCTCAAATAAAAACATGAGAAACCAAAACTAGAAAACCCTAAAGTAATTTACTCCAATTGGAGAATCCTATGCTTCAATCCTAGAGAAGTTATTGAAGGAAAACATCACATAAATTTCCCCTATCAAACCACTTCAAAAAATTTATTTTTCTTGTCCCACACCTAGTTGGTAAAATGAGAATGATATATGTGCCTTACATCAAGTAATGGGGCATGACATTAGTCAGTGTAATACCTCTAAGAGCATTGTTCAATCTCTCATTGTTTATGGTAAGCTTGTGTTGGATAACCCCAATGCACCTTAAAACCAAGCCCTTGATATATTTAGGCAACCTTTCCCTAATAATGTGCCTTAAAATAATGAGATAAACATGGTTGAGTTCTCTCATGATGCCCATACTACTAAAATTGTTCTTGGCATGCTCGTTGGTGAAGAACCTACCACCCAACCTATTTATTTCTCACTCTCTCCACTTATTGAGGTAGTGGAGTTACCTTCTCCTCTTTTATAGACCCAAACTAAGGAAGTACCCCTTTCTACTCCTCTAGTTATTAAGGTAGTGAGTCCATCGACCCCTCCTTCGACTGACATACTATAACAAGCACCTATTTTACCTTCTTCCTTAACCACCAAGCAACTAACTACCCCCTCAAAGATCATTCCCAAATAAGAAGCCCCCATGTCTGCACCTCCCATAAAGGATTCACCCACTCACACCTTATATCATATTTTGATTGAGTAAAATGATGAGGTTACCATCCCTCTATCTCAACTTATGAACTTATATTTTAGGTCCATTTTCTAGGGATTAAAACCATTCTACAAATCATTCTCTAGGTTAGTGAAAAAATTAGAAGTTATCTCCAACCCTGACACAGATCAAGCCACCTTCTAGTATTAATTAGGGATAACTTATATTACCAAGTAATAACCTATGACCACACCTTTAGTAGACCAACCCGCCACTCCTATTATCCAAATCCACATCTTACCGACCAAACTTTTGAAGGCCTCTACCAACCCAACAATTCCTTAGCCATCCAAGGCACCTAAACCCCAAGTAACCTAATCACCTTCTCCATCTAAACTGACCAAACCAGCTAATAACCTTGGAACCTTCTCTACATAGAGTCTTAGTCACCCATCTATGAAAGTAGAGATTATCTCTCTAAACCTAATAACTAAATGCCAACCAAAATTGACCAAGGGTGTAGAAACACCAAAAGGCTAGAGGGCCAAATTCCTACCTCCCTCCACCCTTCCCTCCATCTTAGGACCTCATCCCTCCACTCTAAGTATAAATATAACTATCTTAAATAAGACCCAACCATCATTGTTAGTTACACCAGCACACTTGCTTTCAAACACACTTATGTTTTTCAAACCATCAATTACCAAGCTACCTATCGTAAAACCTCCTACCTTCACTTTCACAACCTCTGACTTACCAAAATCAAAAACACCAACCAAACACACCACCTTACCCAAACCTTCCATCACCAAACCCACTCCCAAAATAGCTTCCACCTTACCAACCAAGACCAAAACCCCTAAACCCTCTCCACCTTTAGTTGAATCCTACTCCACCATTTTTCAATGGTTACTACAAGATTTTTTCTTGTCTTTACCCTCTATTAAGTTATTTGACCCTCTCAATTCAAAAGCCATCTGGGATAATGACCACCAAGTATGTTCCTATCATAGGACACTAGGTCATGACATGGAAAAATGCAAAACTCTCTAAACCATTATCTATTAGCTCTATGATGAGGATGATCTATTAACAAATGAACCTCTTATGGGCCAATTACCAACCCAAAAACCAATAACCACTAGCCAAAACCTAATTATTCCTCCATTCCCACCTCAAAGTGATGAAGAATCAAACAACTCTCCTACCCCAATTCCTCCCTCTATCCATACTATTCATGTGGTTATGAGAGTGAAACAAAAGGATAAGGGGAAGGCCAAAGTGTCCATTCCATGGACATACCCATTTTCTACCTCCCAACCAAACCTTACCCAAACATATTTACTTTCACCCAAACCTAAGGTATCTATCTTAGGTGCCTCCCAATCTAACCCTTCTGAGTCCATCAAGAGATTGGTGCTCAAATAGCTTCACCAGACCTTGTCAAAGATGACCATATATGAGTTGATCACTACTTCACCTCATCATCTCCAAGTAATGATAGAGGCATTGCAATCGATAAAGGTCCAACCTAAAGACCCTCAACCTCTAGCAACCTTTGTTAGTGCTCTTCAAATTTCTAACTTTGTCACCTTTAAGGATTCATAAATACCTTCTATCCATCTGAATGACCTAGATCCCCCTCTCTTTATTACTACTTACATCAACCAAACCCACATCAAATGGTTCATGATTTATGAGGGAGATAGTATTAATATCATCTCTTCGCATGCTTATAACCAACTAAACCTTTTAGATAATGTCATGTCTAAAACATTGATTGTCTTTTGATCCTTTAATGACACCATGAACATTACCTTGGGAATGGTTGTCTTTCATATCTATGTGGGACCCCACACATTCCCCAAACACTTCTATGTAGTGGAAGGTGAATTCCAATACAATATTTTTCTAGGACAACCTTAGATCCACTTCATGGGTTATATCCCCTCTACCCTGCATTGTTACATTAACTTTGAGCATAAAGGCTAGGTCATCACCATCCAAGCTAACCCAAGTCCCTTCTTGACATGTAACATGACCTACCAACCTAACGACATTCTCTACTCCCATCTAACAGACCGTCCTCAGCCAAGGATAATACCTCCACCATGAAAGAGGAAGCCCTACCTCCCTCTACCAATGAGGAATCCACTAGCTTGTCCATCCCCTCTAATCAAATCCCCACCTTAGACCCCTTAAAATCCAAATTTTAATGTCTTTCACTAGGGAAATATCACCTCCTTGCCCTTGACACTTTCCCTACTCCCCAAGAGTATGGGAAACTTGACCATCAACCCAAGTATGACCTTAATGTAAGAGTTATTTTTCCCTTTGTAATTTTAAATTTTCAACCCCATTTCATTTATAAGGGACTCAATAAACCACTTGGTGCTTCTATAACCTTCTCTTCACCTTGACTATTCACCTATGGCTTCTTCTACTTAGACAAGTTGATTTTTGCCAAAACATAGCTCCATAAGTGTGTTTGGAAATGATTTGGTCTTGGATGATAAGAGAATCATCCACGTGAATTGGTTTCCATTAAGACCAAAAATCCTAAAGATAAACATGGTCTTGGTTTCATTCTACCTACTAAGAATCAAACCAAACCACCTACCACCACCATTATTGAGGAAGACACCACTTCCTCACTGACCTATCCTCCATCCATGTTTGAGGATGATGACATCATCCCAAATAATTTTTTTCATCAACATGATCAGCCTCATTAGACCCTTAACTTATCAAAAAGAGGGGAAACTATAACCATCCCTTTGATCCATCTTAAGATAATATGAGATGACTCTCCTACCATTAATACTATTCAATGTTAAGATGATGATCCCATTTTCACCTACCTTGGTTCCCTAAATTCTTCCATCCAAAAATCCATTCCTTCTAAGACTTCAACCATGTTGAATGAATACACCATGGATATCAACTTAGGCACTATAGACAACCTCCACATTGTCAAAATTAACCAATCACTAAATACTGAGGAACTTCAAGATTTCCAATCTTTCCTCCAAGACTATAACATGGAATTTGCTTAGTCTTATAGAAAATTTCCTAGAATTGACCCTACCATTTTCACCCACAATAGAGTGACCCACCATGACACCAAGCCAATCAAGCAAAAGCTTTGATGCATGTAACCTCACATAGCCCTTCTCATTAAATAGGAGCTTTAACATCTTTTATTTGTTAACTTCATTCAACTCATTGACTATCCCCAATGGGTCTCAAATGTTGTGCCTATCACCAAATCCATAGGAGGACTACACATTTGTGTGGACTCTTATGACCTCAAACTAACTTGTCCCAAATATGACTTTACTCTATTAAGCATTAATCAACTATTTGATCTTACAACTAGGAACAAGATGTTATCTCTCATGGATGGATTCTTAGTTTACAATCAGATCCTAATTACCCTTGAAGATCACATAATATCACTTTTACCACCCCATAGGGAACCTTATTCTATCAAGTCATACCTTTCATATTAAAGAATACTAATGCAACCTACCAACATGTCATGACTTACATCTTCTATGACCTTATCCACAAGATTATAGAGGACTATGTGGGTGACCTCAACAAATCCAAACTCTAAAAGGATCATTTGGTCATTTTCAAGATCATAGTTTATTGGCTTATCCATTACCATGTCTGACTAAACCCTAAGAAGTGCATTTTTTTGGTCTTGTTAGGAAATATTCTTGGTTTTATTGTCTCCTTTCATAGAATCAAAGTTGATCCCATCAAGATCAAAGCCATCCTTGACATTATTCCTCCCATAAAACTTAATCAACTCCATATATTGTAGGGGAAACTTCAATCCATTCACTGCTTCATCTCTTAGCTTTTGGACTGATGCCAACCCTTCCACCACCTTCTAAAGAAGGATGTATATTTCAAGTGGAATAATGACTGTTAAAAGGATTTTTATTCACTTAGAAATTACCTTTTATCTCTACCTAGCCTCACCCCTTCCAAGGATGACAAAATTTTATACCTTTATATCTCTACCACTAACCACTCCCTAGGGGAAATGTTTGTTCATCAGAATGAATAACATAGAGATCAAGTTGTCTACTACATTATTCATATGCTTATAGAGTATCAGACTTGATATACCCATACCAAGAATATTTACTTAGCTTTAATCTTTGTGGCCAAAAAATTTTTCCATTACCTTCTTAACCATAAAACCTATGTCATAACCAATACCAACCCACTCAAGTATATGCACTCTAAGCCATACTAAAACTAATGTATGGCAAAGTGGCTCATGCTCTTAGTAGAATTTGAACTTGATTTCCTCTAGCAAAATTTAATTAAGGGGAAACTCATTATTTACCAATTGGCCAAAGAACCATTAGCATAAAATCAACCTCCTCCTCTTGAGTTCCATAATGAGTTTATCATAACCCTCTCTTAGGTAGACTTCACCTATCAAGTCACCATTCTCTTTGATGGATAAAAATTACAACATGGTGGGGGAACTAGTATCATCCATATTCCTTTCAATGGTAAACCTTTTCTTATATCCTTCAATCTTGATTTTGAATGCACCAACAATATGGTTGAGTACAAATCCCTAGTCATAGGCATTCTGACCTCCTTATCCCTAGGAGTCAAAATGATCAACACTTTGGTGACTCCAACTTGTGGTCAATATAATCAATGTCTCTTACTAGTGTAAGAATGATGTTTTATAATAGTAAAAATAAATAGTTAACTAACTCTTAGCATCATTTAAACATTACTACTTCTAGTTAACCCCATGATCTACCAATACCATGGCTTCCATCACCCCTCAAATTCCATTTAGACCCTCTGAATCTAACCTATCTATCATTATCCATAGACTTCCTATGTCAAACTAGATTTTCCCATCAATTTTAATTTGAAGGAGACCCAACTGACCTTTGGTATTAATATACCTTCAACTACCTCAACCTTACCATCATTCCTTCTAGCCTCTTTAAGAATGCTCAAAGAGTGTTTATCTAGAGTTCCTCATGTTATACCATTATGGGAGGAATTAGTTATAAATGTGGATTCAATGGTTTCCTCTTCCATTACCAATGCAATCATGAAGCTTATCATGATATCAAGGAAATTCATGATGGAATATATGGGAGACACTTTAGTGGCCTTGATGTAGCTAAATGTATCCTTTGCCTTAGCCATTAATGGCCTACCCTTAACCAAGATTGTTATGATAATGTGAAAAAGTGTGTTAAATTACAACAACACACCAATTTGCATCATGAACATATCCATATTATTCATGTTTCTACTAATTTTTGGCCTTTTACACAATGGGGTTTAAACCTTATTGGTGAGATTAATCCCCATTCTTCATAGCGGAAACATTATATCATCACTATGACTGAATATTTTTTGAAATGGGTAGAGGCTATTCCTCTAGTTTCAACTAAAGTAGATAATATTATCAACTTTATCAACCATCACATCATCTTCCACTTTGGTGTTTCTCACAAGATTATAACTGATAATCATAAATATTTTAAGAACAAGCAAGTCTAGGGTCTTTGTAATGTATTTGGTATTAATTTAATCTTCTCCTTACCCTATCACCCTCAAGTGAATGGATAAGATAAATCCTCTGACAAAACTCTTAACAATATGCTAACTAAAATGAAGGAATGAGCAGGAGATACATAGGATCCACAGGATCAATCCAAGAGAGAGAACCCACAACAAATAACCTGCAAATATTTCTAGAGAATAAATAAATTTGTCACACCTAAAAAATAGGTGATAATCCACAAATTTCTCTGTATATTCTAAATAATCTCTCATTAATTTCTCATAAAATGCAAAGTATTTATAATACAAATAGTTTGTTTCATGTTAACGAACTATTTGTAATGATTACAAAATAGAGAAAACAAACTATTTGTTTTCTCATACTACGAACAAATATATTGTTGAGAAATTCTCAATAATAAAATAAATTAACCGAGGTAAATAAATTTTACCCTCGATAATAAATAACTTACCCTATTAACTCTAGGTAAGCTTAAATATGCATTATTCCAACACCCTCCCTTAAGCGAAACATAGGGAGAATGACAAACAAGGATGGGTCCCAGCTACTAGGCCTGATAAGATACCCATGTACAAACCAATCAAAATATATGCAAAATAAAGGAAGGAAGGACTTCATGGGAAATCCCCCCAAGGACAACTTCCTTCACCCCAAGCATCGCTCGCAACTGGAGATCTATATGGAGCAGCCTCCAGGATTTGTGCAGGACTCATCATTGGTTTGTAGACTCCATCATTCTCTTTATGGCATCAAACAAGCTCCTAGAGCTTGGTATGAGAAGATGGATAGTTTTCTTTTGAGTTCTAATTTTATTCGTTGTGAGTCAGATCACAATGTATACATCTTGAAGCAAAGTGAGGAGCTTGTCATTTTGGTTTTGTATGTTGATGATCTCATCCTCACTGGTAGTTCAGATTCCTTGATACATGACATCAAGGACAAGTTGGCAGATAGGTTTGATATGACAGATCTGGGACTTCTACATTATTTTCTTGGTCTTCAAGTTTTTTAGTCTTTTGAGGGCATTTCTATTGGACAGCAGAATTATGCGACAGATCTTCTTCATCGATTTGGCATGGTTGATTGTAAGCCTGCACCCACTCCATATCAGTCAGGTATTGTGTTATCTACCACTTGTATGACTCCTCTTGTTGATTCCACTTTGTATCAGCAACTTGTAGGTAGTCTTTTATACCTGACTCATACCCGTCCTGACATCACATTTGCTATGAACCTTGTCTCTTGGTTCTCACATGAGCCTCATGAGAGTCATTGGCAAGCAGCCAAGCATATTTTGTGCTACATTTGGGGCACCACTCACTTTGGTATACATTACACACCACAGAGTTCTACACAGCTTGTTGGATACACTGACTCTGATTGGGCTGGTGATGTTGACACTTGCAAGTCCACTTGTGGATTTGATTTCACACTTAGTTCAGGTCCAGTTGCTTGGGCATGCAAAAAGTAGACTGCCATTGCATTATCCTCTACCGAGGCTGAGTATCGAGGTGTTGTCAAAGCTAGTCAGGAGATACTTTGGCTTCAACAATTGCTTGGAGAGTTTGGCTTCACACAGCAGGGTCCTACTACTCTTTGGTGTGATAGCTAAAGTGCGATTGTTATTTCACGCAATCCTGCAGGTTATTTGTTATGGGTTCTCTCTCCTAGATTGATCCTGTGGATCCTATGTATCTCCTGCTCTGATACCATGAAGGAATGAGCAAGAGATACATAGGATCCATATGATCAATCTAGGAGAGAGAACCCACAACAAATAACCTGCAAATATTTCCAGAGAATAAATAAATTTGTCACACCTAAAAAATAGGTGATAATCTACAAATTTCTCTGTATATTCTCAATAATCTCTCGTTAATTTCTCATACAATGCACAGTATTTATAATACAAATAGTTTGTTTCATGTTAACAAACTATTTGTAATGATTACAAAATAGAGAAAACAAACTATTTGTTTTCTCATACTACGAACAAATATATTTTTGAGAAATTCTCAACAATAAAATAAATTAACCGAGGTAAATAAATTTTACCCTCGATAATAAATAACTTACCCTATTAACTCTAGGTAAGCTTAAATATGCATTATTCCAACATAAAATTGTCAATGCATCTAGTCAAGATTGGCATTTGCAGATCCCCTACACCTTATGGGCATATCACACTACCATTAAAACTCCTATGGGAGTTACCCCTTTTTCTATTATGTTTGGAGTGGAGATAGTTTTGTCTCTTTAAGTCCAAATACCCTCTCTTTGTATATATTTATAAGATCTCATTTTTTAGGATGATTATCATCAACACCATTTAGCTCAAATTGAGATACTTGATGAATGTTATTTATCAGCCCTTACCCATCTTCATGTCTATCAAGAACGTGTCAAGAATGCCTATAATAAACACTTTAAAGTACAAGAATTCAACATCAGAGACCTCATCCTAAGGAAAAATCAACATGTCACCAATATGGAGAAAAGCAAGTTGAGCAAGTTTGCTTTCAATTGGCTTGGACCTTATATCATAACCCACAAGTATGGATCATGAGATTACTAGTTATCCTCTCTTGAGGGAAACCCATAACCTAAGCCCCCCAATGCCTCACATTTGCATAAAGTTCACCTTTTATTTTAACTTAAACTCATTTATTGATATTAACCACATTTATCTCCCTATTTTACGGGCTATTGATTAAAATTGAATCATGTGATTATCCATCATAGTCATAACCTAATCTTGAACAATGGGTACTACAGCTCTACCCATGGCATGATTATCATGGTACTTTCTACCCCTCTCCCAAGATGGATTCCCATTATTATTTTCACCTAAAAATCCTTAAACCTAATCAAATTTTTTATGCTTTTAGTTTTGTCTTCATAAAGGTGAACTCTTAAGCCTATATAACTATGTCTATGTCAAGCAAAAATAATAATCAATAAGCAAAATCCAAACCAATAGCGATCATGGGTCATTCCTATCATTTATAGACTGCTCTTTTGAAGGATAGTTGCATAAGCATAATAAAATTGCATAAATATAAGGTAGACTTCTCCCTTAAAGGAAAACTATCAAAAATCATTGAGCAAAGTAAATAAACTAGATCACTCCCTCAAAGGATGGTTGATAAAGCATTTGTCAAAAGCATAGTAATTTATTGGAAGTTTCCCACATCGATCAGCTTTGCATATACAACAACAAAGCAAAATATCCATTTTATAAAATCATAACAAAAGTAAACTAATATTGAAAGCTATAATTAGTTCTCATATAGAAATATAAAATAAAAGTCATAATCAGATTTCATAAGTAGACTTCCTACATAGATTAGTCTATACTTTGTATGACATAGACTTATTTAAACTAGATCTTCAAATACTTATAGAAGAGTCATGTTATTCTCACATTAAGTTTCCATTTTCTCCCATCTTCCCTTTTATACATTATAAGCAATGGATTTTGAACTCACTTGTCATTTTGTGAGTTCACACCTTTTTAACCACATAACAAATGCTAATGTGAATCATTCGAAGGGCTTATGTTCATTAAGCTAATCCATATTCAGTTCTATATTAGTCCTTATAAATGAAGAAGCATCATGTCCTCTTCCTATCCTATTGTGACTAGTTGATATTTTTGTTGTAATGTTTGTCTCTTGATAATTTTTATTATTCTCATATCTAGTGTTATTATTTAACTTACCTCATGTGTTTTACCTTAAAACAAATTCACAAAAAGCATATGCACATGTGTCATAAATAAATACATGGCCATAATCATAACCATAATAAACATAATAACATCATAACATCAATGATCAATAAAACAATCAACCATTTTTCATTGCATGTTTAAATCTAAATAATGAAGCATATAATTTAGCATGTTGTAATAAAATAGGAAGCATACCTATAAATCAAAGCCATATCATGACTATATAGGTAGATTCTAAATTTGTATCTCACATCCATAACATAAGCATAATCCATAAGCAATACTAACATCACATCATAAACATTAACTTCAAAGTAAATCATAGACCATGATCATGAGTAATAAAGAAATACCATATCTATAAGTCACAAGTCAAATAACATCATAATGTGTAGAAAAATATATACATGTCTCTCTCTCTCTCAAAATGTACATCTCACCATAATGGATCATGGGCCAGAATCAAAATGATATACATCATAATATAGTATGTTATAAACTATGTCTTGTCTAGCCCCAAGGGTACCACTATCTCCTAGAACACTGCTAAACTTTGGTACCTATCCACCTCTAGTACCTACATATGTTACCCACTACCCTAGTATCACCACACTGACACTACCTACCAATATTTCTCTATACTCACCCCATCAGGGCTCATTAGGACACCATCTCAAGACTATAGCCTCATAATATTATAGCTCCTCCATTATAGCCAAGTATTGTGCCATATGGATGGTGCCTAGTGGTCTTGTAAATACCATTGATCCTCCTTTTCTCTACCTCAAGGAGTCCCTCTACTATGTAACCAAGGCTAGTGAATCTCTCGCTTGGTACTCATCACTTATAAGAGTAGTAACTTGAACTTATAAAATAACCACTTGACCTTGTAATGATATGACCTATGCATGTGAAGTGGCTATCACTACTCCTACCTGTCTATTAAGGCTAGCCCCCTATGACTATGCCCTCTGACCCCCACTCCTAGTTGGGTTTACATATATAGGCCTCCTACCATCATCACCATCACTAGAATTTACTACCACATATAATTCCTATTACCATGCCATGTATCCATCTACAAAGCCTGCATCATCTTTTTATGGCCTAGTTGGCAACTCCTCATGATCAAGAAATGTCCACACTATATGTGGCTCTAGAAATAGGATCTCCACATCCTTACACCTATACCTAGGAAATATACCTAGGATACCTTAAACAAGGTTGAATTTCTTATGAACCCTGTCAAAAGGGATAATCTCTACCTCACCATCCCTCCTACCGAGAGTCCACCTATAACTCTACAAGGATAATGTCTACCTCTTGTAGTCATGCCATACTAAAAAATGAACATATGATCTCAGAGTGATATCTCCAATAACTAGTGTAGCTAAAGTACCCCTAAACTAATCAACATCACAGGCACCTCCTCCTACACCTAAAGTGGTGGTCACTTTTCCATCGCATGAATCTAACTAGGAACTCTATTTGAGTATATCTCACCCATTGTAACCCTATTAGCCTCAGCACCTAGATGTGCTCATAGGCCCAATAGTGTATAAATAGGCTAACATTAATACCATATCTCTTATGGGCCCTAAAACCCCATAACTCCCTATATATCTACATAAATAAAACTATTACCCATCTGAATATTATTCTCCCCAGCAACATATCAACTAAAACACCTAGAATCAAGTATGGGAATCTCCTACTACTTGAGTTAGGAAGGGAAAATCATGACATGACCATCATCATCATGGTCATCAATCTCTTCTCATCCCTCTCACTCTAATAGACTATCAAGTAACTAAATCCCCTAACATGCCATTTGACATAATCTTAGTCATCTCCATACATAATCTCTAGCAAATCATCTCAATCCTATTCTATGTGCTATATTGGATCTCCTAATAAGGGTAAGTTTGTAATCTAGTGCACATCCTCTAGTAGGATCATGAGTTCCCTAGTAGGTAGTAGGAAAGTGTTCATGGTAGGATTCCATCTCTAGATGAGGTCCGTGATCATATATGTGTCATGAGGCACATGTTGGTAGTGCCTCATCACTCCAAGGTGAACCTCCTCCATATATTCTCACTCTACATGGGGTCATCCCCTAGTACACCTCTGTGAAGATGTGCAACACCTGGTTATGCATCCATATCTACTCTTCTACCTACATGTAATCTATGGCAATAATCTAAGACACCTATACTATTTTTTCATATATGCTTATCACCTTCAACCTACCTAGCCTTCACAGTTGGCCACTTGTTTGACTCCTACCTCCTTGAACCTCACATTCCAACCCACTAAGCCTCCCACCTAACTTACAGGTCAACCTATATTATACCTTTCAATTCACTATACATTAGCAAGCTTTAAATATTTATGAAGGCCTATTTTATGCTAGGTGAACACCAATAGTCAAGATGATCGCTAATAGTTGGGCATGTATATTTCTATAGATGTCGACCATCAATGGTTAGTCTTAATCATCGACTATCATTGAGGGTATTTCATGAATGGATCACCCAAAAACCCTAGCTACCTAAAAAATCCCAAACTAACTAAATATTTCCTAAATTTTAACCTAAATACCTTCCCCTACCCTAGTTCACCTACCCCACCTTGTCAATTTAAAATTTCACTAGAAATATTCACCAAAAACTTACCTAGGGTAAAACCTAAAACCCACCCCTATAAGAACAACTGGTAAATCAATTACACTAACATATGCAAAACCAAAATACTATACCAATCTAAATAACATCCCCTACCTTGTTCCATGACCACTACCATAGAGGAATGTATAAACCCTCTATGCATCCCAATCTGTATTCATGTCCTCCTTACATCTTATCTTGATACACCTTGATCTACCTCAACTCATAGTCAGTGCCTCTCAAGTAATCACCATCAATAATTTCTCACCCAATACACCAAACACTAGAGCTCCAAAGTCAATAATGATAAAGGTTATAATGAGTATCATATAATTCACTTTTCAATTTTGACCAGCATCTTTTTAGGGTTTACACCCTAACCATCAATGGTTAGGGTGACACTCAATAGTCACCCTTGAGCACCCTAACTATCGGTGGTCAAGAGGCTCACATTTTTTTCTCTTACCTACATCAGACCCTTTTTTAGTAAAATCAAGTCAACACACCCACCCATAGAGACTACATTCTCCACCTATCCTAACCACCTCATCACCTTGCCATTGGTCCACTTCAGCCCAACTAGTATACATTTTGTGATGATTATTACTTTCTCCCTTGACTATAGTGACAATATTTCCATGTTGACCCTTATATGCTTACACCACCCCCACACTTAACTAACTTACTTATGTCTTTTTGGGATCACTTCCTACCTTAGATACTTGTGAAACTTGCCTAGTTTGTGTTTTCTTTGAGAGTACTTCCTTCCTTGGATACCCATGAAAACATGAAATATTCTTAGGATACTTGTAAGTATACCTAGCCACCATGCCTAAATGCAATCACACATTCCACTTTTCACTTATCCTTCTAACACTGACCTTTATTTTTACCAACTATGACAACCTCATCAATGTGTGATCTTGGTTATTGTACTTTTTGTCATACTTTGTGCTATTGTTTACACTTTGGTGCCCAACCTATCATCCACCTTCATCCACCCTATCAAACCCAAACCTAGTTTTGTTTTAACTCATCGACTCCTGTTTTAAGGGGGAACACCTCCTCTCATACTCAAGGTAGCCTAACCTTCAACTAGTAATCCATTTTTGTTTTGTAACTTGTTGATTCAAAGCTACATAATAAAAAGGGGAAAAATGTAGACACCTAAAATATACACACCATGATTCTAAATGTCAAAATTCCCCTAGACAATATTAGAACCCCCTTGGGACTAATTTGACTCTTTGACCCCTAATTGAGCCTAACCAATGGTTAATTTTAGCAACTAACTTAACCTAGTTTTTTTACCTTCACCCTCCATTGTTGATAGTTAGGATGACTACCGATGGTCACCTTAATTTTTAATGGTCAAGGTGTACTTACTTAACCAATAACATATAAATCATCTACCTTAATGTTCTAAAAATAGCTTGTCTAAATCCACGTGTGAGCCATTGTATGCATGAGTTAAAATTATAAGGCCTAGTTAACATCTTTTTACAACTCTCTTACCTTACCTATAAGAAAAGAAGAGTAAGGAGGTGAAAGGGATCTGTAATTCTTATCAATATCTTATTCATCTAGAGTTATTTTGTTTTGTAGGTCAATCATCATCAATAGTCCAATTATCTAATCATCATGTTAGAGAGAAAAATTACCATCACTGCTCTACCAAAGTGTCAAGTATTGTTACTCTACTAGAATCACATCAGACTTCACCAATGAGTTAACCACCTTAAGTACCCACCCAATTAGCCTTTTTCAAGATAAGCATTTATTTTTCAATATTCAATTACTTTATTTTTTGTTTATACTCAGCCCAACACTAACCTATCTCTCATAATCCAACTTTGTGATCCCATCAATCTAACCATTTACCAACCTAGACCTACACACAGTAACTATTGATGGTTATCTCAACCACCAATGGTCTACCTAATCACTAATAGTTAGCTTGATCACCAACAATCACCTTAACTATTGATGGTCACATCAACCATCAATGGTCATTATGGTAGGAAATAACAACAAGATATTTCCACCTAGCTACCCTTAGCCAAATTTGATTTTTTGTGTCCTTGCCTATTCACATACCCCTACCTAGTTTTCTGTAATAGACCCAAACCATTTAACACTAGTGTTGACTTGCTTATCATTATATTAGTCATTTCTATTCTATTTATTTATCAAGCATTTCTTGTGTTAAATTTTATTACCTTTGATTATTGATGCAAGAAATTTATCATGTTTTTATAAACGTAATTGTTTAAATGTTTGTGTTAACAACCCTCAAGGAATCTCTTACTTTTGGGATCTAGCTAGCACTAGGCAATCCACTCAGCTATCTATCTAACCAACCATTTGATTTAGTGTTATCTTATGTATAGGTCATCCTCCCAAACCAAAGAGGAGCTCTTCACAATCATCTAATTCAAATGTGTGTATGAACAAACTAGATTTTCAACCATACCCATATTTAGTTTCTTCTTCCCTTTTGGAAATATAAGCTAAAATTCACTGAAACACCTCCTTCAAGCATACTAGAAAAAACAAATTACACACTTTGTCATTATCACTTACACTATCAAAGTACTTCATCCACTCACCTAAACACCTCCATGACATCACCATGACATCATTAACAATTGTCCAATAATCAATGGTGCATAAAGGTGATTATTTTTATAAGAAGTCATATTTAGTTGATGCCACCTCTACTAAAATTTATTTTTCTAAAATGCCATAATGGATGCCTTCCATAGGGACATCAGTCCATGTTGATTTTCATAAGTTATATCTATATAAATTTATCCCTTATGTGTCAACACTTTGTGATTGCTTTTATCCCCTTGTGCACCATGATATTAATGAAGATCATATGCCCAAGTTGTCTAATGAAATCAGAAAACATATTATGAGCATTAAATTTTATCGATGCTAACCAAACTACACAATCATCAGAGTAAAATTAGTGCTTGTATCACCCCTTAGATTTCCCATATATGTTCTAGACAAGTCTATCGAGTAATATATTTCATACCAAATTTATGATGGGGTTAACTCAATATGTAAATAAAACTAACATGCACCTTGGACCTTGTTACCTTATAATATAGGTCATAGCATCATCTGAGTTTGGACAAGATTAAGTCAACTAGAAGCACATAAATCCTCATTAAATTTAAATGACCATTACCCATGTAATTAGGATATAATGGGGAAAATAAAGTCCCATATAAAATTAAAATGGAAAGTGTATGCCATTTATAACCACAACACACAACCTTATTATTTGTATTAATTAATGCATCAAACAATGATGATGTGAAGAGAAATATTAACCTTGTAGGCCTCATTCTCACCCTAATCTAGACTAATCAACCAAGATATATAGAATAAATTAAATGAGACCTTACAATTTAATAGGAATCACTAGGTATAGAGGTAGCATTGATAATAAAATTACTCCAAGGCCTACTTCCACCAACACTCACTTTAAGAATCCTTTAGCTTCAAGAGGTAACTCATCCTTTGTCTTCTGCTTCCTCTCTTATGTTTACTTATTTTTTAATAATTCTAAAGATTTATTTTCCCCAAGAAAAATCAATGGTTGGCTAGACCATACTAATTCTACCTCATTTTACTTATACACAACCACTAGAAGATGCTCTAATTAACCTTTCTCTAGGATATCCTAGGTGTAAATGACTGTAGTGGGGATTGTAGACACTAATTTTATGTACATTACTTAATAAGTGTCTTTGTATGTCATAATACCCCCTCATTCATATTTACTATCCTTATTCATATTCATGCATAGTATTTACTTTGTTAGTTACAGTTTACCCTTCCGAACTATTAACAACTTAGATATCACCTATAGAGATCAGATTTCTCAAGTCTAAAATCTTATCTGGACTAGCATTGGAATGATCTAAGGTTGTGGGATACCTGTATCTAGATTAGACCTCTAGTTGTGAGGCTAACTCCTCTAAATATGTGAATTTAGGATCAAATACTAAACCTATTTGTTGTTGGGGTGAAAATAGTAAGAAGTAAATTGTAATGGAAATCCTACTTTACTATTGGTAATGCACCTGAATAGTGATTTATCCACTAAAAACTTTGGAACCAAGCCACATACATAGATCAAGATAGGATAATTTGTTAACAAAAATTCTTTAGATCAGTCCTAAACATTATTGTTTAAAATTAAGGGTTGAAATAAGTTTTGAAAATGGAAGGTGTGTGAATGAATGTCTCTAAATACACTACATACTAACAATCTTTTAGCATAATTTATGTTCTTAGCTCTTCAAGTGACCTCTAAAGGATGAAATCATAGTAGTAGGTGAGGAAATGACCTAAAAAAATGGGATATCTATCACACTTATATGCAATGACATAATAAATAATTACACACTACCACCAAAAATTGATCTACAAATAAACTATCTTTATAAATTTTTTGGTGCAAGTCAAGTCATAATTTTTGTATAGTCTCTCTATACAAGCTTCAAGCATGTCATAAATGGATTAAAGAGCCTACATATATTGTAAAAATTTATAAATATCTAGCCAATATGGGTTAGAAAATATAAGAATTAGTATTATTTTAGTTAACCCAAGATTAAAGTCCTTTTACAATATTAATTAAAGTCTTCAAATATCTTCAAAGTCTTCAAAAACATGCATGGTCTTCACTTTGGTGTAGAGAGGAAGGTGGTGGGACCATGTTGAATTTTAAACATTTATTGTATGAAAATGCATGCCATTCCTTAGATGTTAATTATATATCTAATTTATTTTAAATTTAATTGATGTCCTCATTTTCATGGAAAGCATGAAGAATGCTTGAAATTAGTCAAACTAGTCAACTGAAGATATTTGATCCTTAAGGACTAGTTAACTCAACTTGCATGAAGTGAAACTTGTAGGTTGAGTTTATAATGATATATACAATTAAAAACCTGATATGTGGCATGGTAAACTCAATTATAATTCCTTGATATAAATTCAATGCAATTCTTTACTTGCTTGATTGACTAATTAGGCATATTAGGCCAATTAAGCCTAAAAGCCTACTCTTTGCATTTTAAAATACATTATAACCTAAAACATGAACTTTAAAACCTGAAAAAAATATTACATTAGACTTGAATAAACTCCTACCGTCATGAGATATATATTTTTTTATGAACAAACCCTTGCCATTCATTCAATAGGGTTGATTAGGTCCATTTTTCTCTATTTTTCTATAGACTGGCCATTTTGAACGAGCTAGTTGGGGCACTACCAGGTATATTTTTGACCATATTAAAATTTTAAGATGAAAAAAATGTATAAATATTTAACATTCATTAATTATTTTTCATTGTGCTACCATGTAACTCATTTTACATTATTTTTTGTACAAAAAACATTATTTATGGTCTGATCCATTTAAATCCATATAAAAAATTTACATTTATGGAATCCTCTCTAATTTTAAATGATGTTTGAAAAAATTTAAGGTTGATCCAATATTTTTATATGAAAATAGAAACCACTTCTCTCAAAATTGGTCACTATCAAGGTTTTGGAGAGTTTTAGAGTTGAATCTTCTAACTAATGGGTTATGAAGCACAAACCTCCAAATCCAAACTTATTTCCATGAATTTTTATAATAATTACCCCAAAAAAATATTTGAAAATATTATTTCCCCATGAAAAATATATGAGAATATATCACATGGAGGAAATTTGCCCGTGGGGTTTTGATTGCATTCTAGACTACCTACACTCTTAGAGATTATTAATAAATCAAAACCCCTCAACCAACCTCAATTTTTCCTTAATTATAATTAAATAGGTATCCTAAAATCATGAAAACATCATTTTTCAAAACTCATCATGTGGTGAAAGATATGAGCATCTGAAAAGGAGGCTTAGAACTACAAAATTTGAATCTATTCATTAGGATGAAAATTAATATTTGCATACTCTCCTTGCCTAAAAATATTATTATGGGTTTGTACCATGGCATCAAAACAATCTAAAAATATCTTCTTGCTTGAAAAGTCAAAAAATGCCTTTTTAAGGCTAAAATAAGCCTATTTGACCAGCTTAGAGAGGATACTAACAATGTATTGGATATTATTATATTTTAGGGGTTATTATTTGGCCTTTATAGGCCAAAATATTAACATTTATGAAACTCTTAGGGGTTGACCAGATTTTTGGTCAAGGAAATGTAGAATGTTTGGACTATATCAAGCTTGTAAAGCACATAAAAACTGGGAAAACATGTAAACATTGACACAAATAGATAAACTAACACAAAATAGAAATAAAAAAAACTAGGAATTAAATACAAATAAATTATGGAAAGTGGTAAAACATTAAAAAAAAAAGGAAGTCAATTATTGTTTGTGCTACTCACTTATTGAAACAAAGCAAACCTAGAACAACTAACTTGAATTGACAAGATTTCCTCTAGGGTCAAATGGAAATATATTTGGTCCACCATAGAACCTTTAAACATGATTTCTTTCTTTTTATGGAATATTTTTGTAGATAGGTTCATGTGTATGTACATGTCTTTTGGATGATGTAGTTAGACCTCCCACTTTTATTATGAGTTACGTGGATTAAAGGTATGAATCCAAGATCAAATCATCTTCCTCCTACATTCTTATTTATTTCATCAATAATAATAACTCTACCTTATTCATAGGATAATCATGATTTTTCACATTTTCATCCAATGATTGAATTGACAAATTAACTAGTATGCTTGGATTGGTATCTTCATTATGATCTATTTGAGGTAATAGCTTATCAAAGTCTTTAGATTATTGATAGTTATCCAAAATTGGCTGAAATACATCATTAATTTATTCTTGATCAATAGCTAAAATACTAATTTTTATAAAACATTCCTCAATCTCCATATGAGGTGGAGATGGACTATCAATCTTTGTGTAAAAAAGATCCAAGTTATCCCAAAAGGCTTCTTAGCATGATCAATTGAAAGAACATAAAATTCATTTGAAATATTACCATTTGAAACATGTTGATCACATACTTCTAATATTTTTATGTATTCATATGAAATTTCTTGATCTATTGCACTTGCTTCATCTTCATCTTTTGTATAGAATGGTATCTCATATATCTACTCAATATCCAACTCATCTTGGCTTGGCATCTCTAGAATAGTATTACCTTTTTAAGGATCTAAATCATTGTTGGAATCCTCAGATGAATCATCAACTTTTTTTTCTATCTCACCATCCAAATCTACCATCTTAAGCTCTTTAATTTCACTCATGAAATCATGGTACAAATATAGCTAATGATCATCTTATTTAGGAATGCTCTCTATCTTAGCAATAGTTTCATGTGAATGTTCCTCATGGATACCTTATGAAGAAAGATTAACTTGTACTCGATCTAAATCAACTACTTATATCTCTTGAGAAAACTCTTGTAACTCATCTTCTTTAGCAACATAAAATATTGAATCATTTTTGTCTTTACCCAATGGTGTCCTAATAATGACTTCATCCTGTTGATCACTGAAGTTATCATCATTTTTTATCTCTTTAGCTTCACTTGTTTCACTTGGTTCAAAAAGGAGAGGCTCTTTCTCAAATAATGGCATATTAAACCCTTGAATTTTTTTAAGGAGGTGAGATATATCCAATGGTGATGCCAATGACATTTGATTTTTCTCTTGAGGCTTCTCAACCTAGACAACTATCACCTCCTCTTTCTAATTATTTACCTACATGGATCTCCATGAATATAATTCCATGGGATATTTAGGGTTGAATGAATTCATTTTTGGTGTTAATAATGGGATTTGGGTTCATTCTTGACTACTGCAATTACTTCCACATTTGAAAACTAGGTTTAGGAGCTTTTGTTATTGAAAGTTTTACAACTTGAGGAATGATTAGGATAATTTCTTATTGTGATGGACTTGGAATCCATGGGTATTTATATGGGGAAGAAAGAGGTATTGACCTTTGAGATAGAGATTGGTTTCCTAATTTCTCTTATTTGTAGGCTAATATCTATTTAACAATCATTTAGTTCACCCTCTTTAATTCCTCTATCTCATCATGAAAATTCTAAGAGTTTTGGAAGGGTGATTGATTTTGGAATGGATATGGGTAATGGTAGGACTAATATGAGTCATGAGGATCATACTAGAACTACTGATAAAGAGGATAATGGTGAAATTATTCTCTGTAGACTGCCATAGCCAAGAAAATCATGAAGATAATTGAAATGATGAACACAAATATGCTTTTTACCTTGAGATAAAGATCATAAGAGTACTAAAAACTAGTTCTAAAGATGAATATGATGTAAGCATATACTCCAATGGATGGATATATGTCCCACTAAGTGTGATAGAACTATAACCAACCCATATAACACCCTATAGAGATTAGATTATTCAAGTTTAAAATATTATCTTGAGTAACATTGGAATGATCTAAGGCTAGGGGATACTTGTCTCTAGATCAAACCTCTAGTTGTGTGGCTATATCCTATGAATATGTGAATTTAGGATAAATTACTAAACCTATTTGATGTTGGGGTGAAAATACTAAGAAGGAAACTGTAAAGGAAATCCTACTTTACTGTTGGTGATGCATTTGAATAGTGATTTATCCTTTGAAATCTTTGAAACCTAGGAACACATATAGATCAAGATATGACAATTTGTTAATAGAACTTCTTTACGTAAGTCCTAAACATAAGTGTTTCAAATGAAAGGTTGAAAGAAGGTTTGTAAATGGAAGGTGTGTGAATAAAGGTCTCTAAATACACTACATACTAACAATCTTTCAACCCAATTTATGTTCTTAACTCTTCAAGTGACCTGTAAAGGATTAAATCATAGTCATAGGTGAGGAAAGGAACTTAAAAAATGGTATATATATCACACTTATAATAAAATAAAAAATCAAAAATTACACACTAACACCACAAATTTATCTACAAACATTCTTTATTGATTTTTTGGTGCAAGTCAAATCACAATTTCTATATAGTCTCTCTATACTAGCTTTAAGGATGTCAAAAATGGATTAAAATTTTGGAAATATCTATCCAATGTGGCATGGAAAAGATAAATATTAGTATTCTTTGAATTAACCTAAGGCTAAAGTCCTTTACAATATTAATTAGTCTTCAAATATCTTCAAAGTCTTCAAAAACATGCATGGTCTTCACTTTGGCATAGAGAGGGAGGTGGTAGGCCCATGTTGAATTTTCAACATTTATTTAATGAAAATACATGACATTAATTTAATTTTAACTCCATATATAAGTTATTTTAAACTGAATTGATGTCCTCCTTTGCATGGAATGAATGAAAAATGCATGAAATTAATCAAACTAGTTAGCTAAAGAGATTTCATCCTCAAGGACTAGTTAACTCAAATTGAGCTTAAATTGCATGAAGTGGAACTTGTGGATTGAGTTTATAATTATATATCCACTTCAAAAACTAATATGTGATGTGGTAAACTCCATTTTAACTCCTTGATACAAATTAAATGACATTCTTTACTTGTTTGATTGACCAATTAGGCATATTAGGCCAATTAGGCGAAATAGACTACTCCTTGTATTTGAAAATACATTATAACCTAAAAAAATTAAAAAATATGAAATTATACTTGAATTAACTCCTACAATAATGACATAGATGATTTTGATGAAGAAACTCTTGCCATTTAGTCAGCAGGGTTGACTAGGTCTATTTTGTACCATTTTTCTACAAGCTGGCCATTTTGAAGGAGTTGGTTGGGGAACTTATAGGAATATTTTTTACCATATTAAAATTTTAGTATGAATAAAAAGTCTCAGGATTCAACAAACATGAATTGGTTCATTGTATTACCATGTAGCTCATTTTACATTATTTTTTGTACAAAAAACATGATTTCTAATCTGATCCATACAAATCCGTAAAAACAAATTACATTTATATAATACTCTCTAGTTTTAATTTATTTTTTAAAAGGTTAAGGTTGATTAAATATTTTTACATGGCAATAAAAACCAATTTTATCAAAACTGGTCACTATCAAAGTTTTGGAGGGTTTTAGAGATGAATCTTCCAACTGATGGTTTATGAATCACAAAACTCCAAATCTAAACTTATTTAAATTAATTTTTAGTATACTAACCCCCTAAAAATACTTGAAAATATTAGGTTCCAATGAAAAATAAATGATAATATATCACATGAAGTAAATTTTCTTGTGGTGTTTTACTTGAAATATTAGGTTCCAATGCAAAATATATGAGAATATATCACACGAAGTAAATTTACTTGTGGGGTTTTACATGCATTCTGGACTATCTACACTCTTAGAGATTATTCAAAAATTAAAACCCATAAAATAAACTCAATTTTATCTTAATTTTAATTAAATAAGGTTCCTAAAATAATTATAATATAGTTTTTCCAAACTCATCACGTGGTGAAAGATATGAGCATTCAAATAAGAGGCTTGGAAGGGTGTCTAGAACTGTAAAATTTGAATTTATTCACCAGGATGAAAATGACTATTTCCATACCTCTCCTTTCCTAAAAACATTATTATGGTATCTTTACCATGCCATAAAATCACTATTAAAGTATCTTCTTTCTTGAAAAGTCAAAAATACCTTTTTTGGGCCAAAATAAGCCTATTTGACTAGCTTACAAAGGCTATTGACAAGATATTGGAAGCTTTTAGATTATAGGGGTTATTATTTGGCCTTGATATGAAAAATTCACAAAAAAACCTCATAAATCTCCCAAAATTCATTAAATATCCATAAAATATAAATTAACCCCACATTATAACAACCTACCCCAAATAAAAACATGTGAAATGACCTAAAAACTCTCTTCTCAAGATTATCCATGGTTAGAACCTCCTAAGATGAATTTCTCTAAAGAAAGGTAGAGTCATTAACAATTATCTATGGTTACCATTGATTTTATATGATCAATGTCTTTTATTTATAGATGGTCGTATCTCACCCAAAATGAGTCTTTAAACTTTGTTATAAGGTGGATAAAACACTTGAAAGACAAATAATATTCAAGTTATTTTATAGTATATAAATTATGTTTTTCTATTGAAGATTTGAATATTTGAAAGGACTATGTGGAAAGTAGAACACATTTGCAAATCATAGTATCATCTTAAGAAATTTCAAAGGTTAGTGGTATATCTTATTTTAGAATAATTTCATTAATTATCTTGTTTTGTGTCTTAATACCATTAGTTTACTGCCTAGATCATCCTAATTATATCTAGAATCTATTTCCTCAAATCATAAGCCAAATTTTTAGTTTTTCTCAAAAAAATTACTAGAATTGACATCGATCATATAGATTGAAGTGATCTTGATAAAATGGATATCAATTCTATAAATCAACATTGATCAAAATCAAAACTATCAAGTTGTATAATTTGAACCTATTTCCACATCTTTTTTCCCTAGACCAATTGTTTGTTTTAATCATTTTGGTTTATTAATAACATGGACCTTGCATTTTTATGACTATTTTTGGAATAACTCTTGAGATAATCACTATTTTCTCTCTACCAATCATTCCCCAACCTTTATTCATCGATTAGAGTGACATTATAAATGAGTTGAATCTCTACACCATCAAATTCACCCCAAATATTCAGGACAATTTAGCCTAGCTAGAATTAATCCAAGAAGATACTAATGCCACACAAGAATATTAGCTCAATTATTTTGATTACATTAATGAAATAGTGGAAGAATATATTTTATCTTTATCTTTCATTATCTAATTATCAAAAAATATTTGTAATTCAAATTATCATTTTTTATCTTAATTTCTAAATAGGTGGATTGACATCCATGAAAGGAAACTAATCCCTTCTTAGAACTGGTATTTTACTAGGCAATCCACCTTTTTATTTTATTAATCTCTTTTGTCTAATTTTTTAATGGTGTGTAGGTAATTATTCCTATCCAAAAAGGAGCTCTCTAAATAACTTGGTCGATGGTGTGCATTTGATCTTATAGGTACTCCTCATGCTACCTAAAACCCTAATTTTATTTCAAATTTTGTTAGTTCATATTACAAAAGTAAAATTACATAATAACTACATAAACATTATGGCAATCCCAGTGGGACTCTTTTGGGATAATTAGTCATTGATTTCCATTTTAAGTTTTATTTTTCTTGTATTTTTAGTAAAGTATTCATTATTACTTTCATCAAAAAAGAAAAAAAAAATATAGATTTCCTTTGGGATTTAAAAAGGAGTGCTTTCATCAAATTGCTTATTTGCTTAGATTATTCACATAACATAATGAGGTAAGTTAATTTATCATTTTATTCACACTTATTTTTCACACACAACAAAACCATAAAAACATTAATTAAGTAATAAAACAAATCTTACCCATGTGGACCTACTTGGATTTCAACACCAACGAGAAAATTGACTCAGTGTTTTGTTTGAGTATAAAAAATTAGTTAATGGTACATCAGCTAAGTGTCTGACACCCTTATCATTGTGAGTTCATGAAGTGATGGTTTAGGTCCTAATATAAGTCCATGTAATATCATAAACATAGAGCTAGGTCTCATTTACCTTTGATTATATCAAGGATACAAGTTTAAAACAAACTTAAAACCAACCTTAGCTTACCATTTCCTAGGTCCTATGTTAAACCCATTTCCCCTTCATTATCTATAGAATTAATTTCAAAAGATAAAAAAAATAGAATTAGGAACTTTTGATTACAGTGTATGATTTATCTTCACTAAAAATAGAAAAAGATTTTTTTTCCTTTGCATTTATTTTCGACTCGTTAACACTACATGGCTTTAACTAGGTATAAGTCACATAATAAAACCAAGTCACACACATCATTATCATCCTTGAAACATTCATATAGTCCTTATACCTATCCCAATTCCTTTAGGGAGGGTATTCCTCAATATTATCCATAGGGAAACTCATATTTTGACAACATACTAGATAATAATCAACTCACCCTTAGTAATTACTTTACAACACTAACCATATGTATTCCCATTTACCTTCATTCATCTCAATTTTGTATGTTATGCTACCATAAGGATCTAAATAAAATTTATAATCCATAATCTCCTCTTTAGTTCATCAACCACCATGAGTAACTTCTAATTCTAATATGGGTTCCATTCTACCCCTTAGTACTAAAGTGACAAAACATATAGTTAATCAACCATTGTTAGTAGCTTTTAATCATCTACAACTATTATTAAAACCAAATATATTATCTTACCCTAACTCACATACACCAAACCAGCTTCTTCCTCACTCTATAATTTAGTGGTTTTAATCCCTTCCACTCTCCCACCTATTGAAACACACATGACCATAAAATCAACTCAACCTTTACATCAAGTTCCTTTATGTCAACCTCTACAAGAAAATATTTTACCACCATAAACCACCCAATACCTCATCCCATCACAACCATTGACAAATACCTATTTTAATCTATCCCAACATCAAACTCTACCCCTATATTATTTCCATATGCCACTCCAACTCAACCAATCATTACCACCTTAGTTGGTTGTCCTCTTTCACAATTATTTCCCACTTCACACCCCCTTCACTAGCATTTACAATATAACACTCTAAGGTGTAATATAATACCTAGCTTGACCTCATCCACACTCTTTTGGATAAGATAGTGAATCTTGAATATTTTACCTCTAGGAAAAAGAATATGCTATGATATGAATAAATATGTAACAAATATATCAATCTAGGTGTCCCTATTAGGCCCTATCCTTCCTAATGGGAAATACCCAAGTTCACTAAATTTGAAAACAAATATGAACCTTAGAATCTCATTAGGGCCTTTAGATATTATTTCTACCTTACATCCCATGATGATTCTCTCATCCTAAGAACATTTCCATGTTGTTAGATGGGAATTCTTTGGATTGGTATAGTTCCATTCTACAACATTTTTTGTTTTCTTTTGACTAGCTAATTGAAACCTTCCTAGATCAATTTTCAATCAATATCAAAATAAGGGTAACCATCACTAATTTTTATGGCATTAGACAAGTTAAATTTGAATCAATTATAAATTTTGTTACAATATGGTAAGGACTTATAAACTAATTATCTTTTGCCTCACTCAAATAGAGTTAATCAAAGTTTTCACTAGGTCATGTGCCAAACACATATCATCCATGCTTCAAGTCTAATATTTTAAGACCTTTGATGAAGCCTTTACCATGGACCTTAAGGTATAAATATAATCACTAGAAGAAGGAAATTTTAAGTTACATAATAAAAATTTTAAACTTGATCCTTCTAAGGGGTCCAATAAATTTAAACCAAAAGGGACAAATTTTTTTGTCATCCTAAAATCAGCCCCTCCATCAACAAAAATCCAACCAAGTTCGTTGATCTCCTAGACACAAAAATGTAAAAACTTGACATGATTTCCACTTAAGTAATACACACCCTTAGAATAATCTTACACTTTTATTCTAGATAAACTTTTAAATGCATCAATTATTGAACTTCCTCCAATTAAACCCCTTGATGACTATCTTCATAAACCTAGTTGGTATAATGAGAGTGACTTTTGTACCTACCATCATGTGCCTAGTCATGATATATATAGGTTTTGGTATTTAAAAATATTGATCCAAAACCTTATTGATTAAAGGGAACTATAATTAGATAATCTGAATGCCCCTTCAAACCAATCCCTTGAGATATTTCAACAACCATTTCAAAATCATCCATCTTTATCCAATTATATATAAACAAACACTGAAAACACCTAAGATAAGGAGTAACATGTAATAATTACCATTCATCATAAACTTATACCTAAATAAGTTCATTTCGTGCCTAATTCCTCCTCTAGTATAATGGAAATTCTAGACCTCCTTATAGGAAATATTTTGGAACAATCTAAGTCGGTTAAGACTATGTATGTCATCCATTTCAATCTCCCTAATCTCATTACATGGAATCCTCTAGAGGAGGGGTTGTCTAAACATGCTTAATATCACCTAAAAAAAAAAGGTAATAGGGTTACTCTAACCACATGATACAAATTCCTTGGTATGCCAAAAAGTAAATCCATACAACACCTGCATATAAGTCTTAAACTCCATCAAACATAAAAAAATGAAAAACCTCATGAAGGCACCCCTGTAACCTCTAATATCACTCAAAAAGGTAATGTGCATATCTCCTAGGTTCAAACTAAGCCATCCATATTAGTTAATCATCCTTCCTCTAAGTTAAAGATCACAATTATAGAACTACCTCTCAAGGGACCTATGATAACTCAAAAACATCCCCCCATATTACCAACACCAATATCCCATATCAATCCTTCAGATTTTTACTATCCCCAAAACATATCTAAAAAACCTCTACCACTCATACAATCAACATGAAAAATGAAGGTGAGATGGTAAGTATGATCCAAAAACCAATACCCTAAAGAATGAAAAAATCCAACCAATACCCATTATAGATGTGATATATTACCATCATTGATTAACTTATGCAAACTTTCCTCATCACATTGCCACCCATCAAACCTACTAACCCTCATATCCAAAATATAACATGGTATAAAGGAGATAACATATGTGCCTACCATAGGATGTCAAGACATGATATTGAGAGTTACAATACTCTCAAGACTATGATCTATGATCTCTTGGAAGAATATGACCTATTAATTGATTAGTCTTATCCTGATCCTTTTATAAATAAAGACACTAAAATGACAACTACCTCCAAAACTATGGTATATGTCTTAAATCATTTAGAAGCAAAATCAAAACAATCATTAAAAGGCATACTTAATATCATTAACTCTAACCCTAAATAATTCTCTTCCAACAACTCTATGAATATGAGTAATTATGGAACTTGAACAAACTAACCACTATTAAAATTTGACATAATAAACATAGCCACATGGTATCAAACATAAGGATTAAAAAACCACAATCTAAACAATGTCAAAATTTCCATTGTAGAGACCCATTCCTCTACCATAAAGATTCCCAAACCATCTATTCTAGAACCAAAAGTTTCTATTTGGGAATAGATTGGGATAATAATACCTTTATATATATATATATATATATATATATATATATATATATATATATATATATATATATATATATATATATATATATATATATATATATATATATATATATATATATATATATATATATATATATATATATATAACAGTTCTAAAATAGCTACACCAACTACATGTGAATATGTCCTTATACAAACTTATCCAAAATTCCCCACAACACCATCAAGGTATGATAGAGGCACTACAAGACATCTAAGTATAACCATATGAACCTCAACCTCTTTTGGATTTCATAGGATCATTACAAACATACTCATCTATTACATTTCATGATTTTGAAGTATCCTCATTATAACTAAAAGATGAAGACATGCCTTTATTTATCACTACCTAAGTTAATTAGATAATGATCAAAAGGGTCATGATATAAAATGGGGCCAACATAAAAATTATATCATCATAGGCTTTCAAACAAATCCAGTTAATATAACTATCAAAACCCAATCCTTAATTTTCTATGAGCCTTTAATGACAAGATAACTCTTACATTAGGAACTATCATCCTCCTTATTCAAGATGGTGCATGTACCCTCCTTGAGTTATTTTATGTGATAGAAGGAAAATTTCAATATAACATCTTACTAGGGTGTCCCTAGATCTGTGATATGCATTTTGTCCCCTCTACCCTACATCGATGCCTTAAGCATGAGTACAAAGGAAAAATCCACATTTTCCCAACATATCCTCATCTATTCAAAAGATAAAATTTAACCTATCAACCTAATTATGTATTAGTAGCTTTAAAAAATTTAAACCCATCATCTTCAAGTGAGGCATCATCTAGTAAAATAATTCCACTCATCTTGATTTGTTAATGATTCCCTTGACTCTAGACTTTGACATCTCTCATTGGGGGAATATCAGCTAGTGACACTTAACATATTACCTACTCCTCATAAATATAGGTACCCATTAAACAACCCCTCTATTGTCTTAACCTTTGAGAGGTTATCCATTTCTCCCTCCTCACCTTAGTACCCATTTAATCTATGGAGGGATTGATCAATCTCATTTGTATCATGAAAATCATTCTCATACAAAGCTATTTTCCTCAGGTTTCTCTTTCCTCATTAAGTTATACTTTGATAGACTTATTTTTAGTGGTGCACTTAGAAAGGATTCAGGATAGGACATTATGATTAAGGATTGCATGAGGTCAGATTGAGTGATATTATAAAACCACATGAAAAACATGATCTAGCTTTCAAAAAACCCATTAAAGTGTCTCATAATCCACATATCCACACTAGTACCTTGTCATCACTACCTGACACCACTCCAGATATCAATGAAATCTAATTGTCATCCTTGCCTAACTCCCCTTTAGAAATTGATGATATCATATCCATATCACCTAAAAAAAATTTATACATAATGTTAACTTAGGATCAATCATGTATCAACATAATAATAATAAAACTAAATATATTCACGTAAATATCCCCAACATGATAGAATAAGATTTCCATTAGTATTGATTATTCAATGTTAGGATGATGATTCTATCTTAACATATTTGGGGGTAGGAGATACATACTTATGAAACTCCCTTCCATGTAAAGCTCTTAATCTTTTAACTAAGTTCACCATAAATATTAATATCAGGGCATGATAAGTCCCACAAAATATCAAGGTTAGTCAAGTCTTAAATTCTTAGGAACATTGATATTTCATTACATTCTTAGATAACCATATTCAAGATTTTACCTAGTCTTATAAGGACAAGCTAGGAATCAACACCACTATAGTTGTCCATAACATCATCACCATCCCAAAAATTAAACTAGTAAAACAAAAGATCTAAAAAATACAATCATTTGTGACACTTATAATTAAAGAATAACTATAATGTATTCTATCGATTAATTTCATCTAACCTATTGATTACCCTCAATGGGTGTCTAATATTGTGCTTGTCACAAAAACATCTAGGGTATTGTGCCTCTATAGTAATTTTCATGACATAAAACTTGATTTTCCTAAATATTATTTTATTCTACCTAATATTGATCATCTTGTAGACCTCATAAACAACCATGAAATGTTATCTCTTGTGGATGGATTATCTAGGTATAATCAAATCCTTATTTCCCCTGAAGACCAACACAAAACTTCCTTTATTACCCATGGGGAACCTTATGTTATCTGGTCATGCCTTTTGGTTTAAATAATGCTAGGGTAACTTACCAATGTGATATGAACTACATATGTCATGACCTAATACAAAAAATTGTTAAATATTATGTGGATGATCTCCTTGATAAATCCAAAGTCTATAAGGACCATATCTCTATTCTCTAGATAATATTTTCTCATTTAATCTAATACCAAGTCTGTATCAATCCACACAAGTGTGTTTTTAGGGTCTTGTCAGCCAAGCTCTTAGGTTTTGTTATTTGCATATGGGGAATTGAAGTGAATCCATCTAAAATTAAGTCCATTTTAAAAATTCCACCCCCATATTCTCTTGAGTAGCTTCATAGTCTACAAGGGAAATTATAGTCTATTCAATGATTTATTTCACAATTATCAAATTGATGTAAATTATTTAATCACCTTATGAAGAAAGACACCTAGTTCTTATGGGATGAAAATTATCAAATATATGTTGATAACCTTATGAACTAGCTTCTTTTTCTCATGTCTTTATTCCTCCTGATGAGGGTTGACCATTTTACTTATACATCTCAATTATAGATCATGCCATAGGTGTCATGCTTATTCATCAAGATGAGAAGCATAGAGAATAAGTATTTTATTACAAATTTTTCACTCTCATGGAGTATGAGAGTCATTACATGCATATGGAAAAACTATCTCACCTTGGTATTTGTAGATTTTATGTTCCTTCATTAATTACTTAATCACAAAACATACATAATTAACAATATTAACCCTCTTAAGTACTTACATTCAGAACCATATTAGAATCAATGCATGATAGGTGGATTATAATCTTCACTAAATTTGACCTTGAATTCATCCACTAAAAATAAATTAAAGGAAAAATCATTGTGGAATAATTGGAAAAAAACCTATGGCTAATAATCAACCATCTAAGTATGAATTTTCAAATGAATCTATAACCTCGGTATCTCAAATAGATACAAAATATCAAATGACTTTTTTATTTTATAGATCTAAATTTGAGCATGGAGGGGGATCTAAAATTATTTTAATACCTCTATAAGGGCCCCCTGTGTTTTTATCTTTCAAACTTTATTTTGATTATATCAATAATATGGTAGAGTATGAATCCCTAATTCTATACCTCAAAACTTCTTTACTCTTAAAAATCAAAACACTTAATATTTATGGGGATTTTAAACTACTGATCAATAATATAGATTGAATATATCAATGTTAAAATGATATTCTATAAAAATAAAAAATCTTGGTAGACCAATTATTGGCATCATTTAGTCACTATATAATTCAAACCACTCTATGATCAACTAACAAGTTCATTGATACCATGTATTATCTAGCCTCTTTCATCCCATCATCCTCCCAAGAATCTATTTTTTTTTCATATTAATAAAATCAACAAACCTTTTTATAATAATTTTGATCTCCCCTCAATCCAAAGTGTGGAGGAAAGTCAATTAGAACCATGGTACACATAGATATATGATTATCTTTCACTAGGTTTAATTCCTCCCAATCTATCTAAAAATGGTAAACATGCATTCTAAAATTGTACTGGTCATTATATCATACTATGTGGTTTTCTATATACATTAGGTTTTGATTTCCTTCACTTTTGATGCCTATTGGGTCTGAAAATAAGCCTGGAAATCAAAGAAACACATGATGGAATCTATGGGGAGCATTTTATTGTCCTATCTATCGCTAAAAGAATTCTACATTTAGGCTATTATTATCCCACCTTAAATAAAGAGTATTGTGAAAATGTTAAAAAATGCCCTAAATGTCAACAACACATGAAGTTATCATATGTACCCAGTCATGCTTTATAAGTGGATAAGGATTTTTGGATGTTCTCTTAGTAGGGGTTGGATCTCACTAGTCAAATTAACCTCAAATCCTCCTAGTGACACAGTTTTATCATCACCATTATATAATATTTTAATAAATGGGTATAAGTCATTACTACTATTTAAACTAAGGAAAATAAAATTTTGGATTTCATCTACCATCATATTATCTATCATTTTAACATTCCTCATAAGATCATCACTAATAATGGAAAATATTTTAGGAATAAGAAAGTCTAACAACTTTGTGATTATTTTAGTATCATTCTTATTTTTTCATTACCATATTATCCATAATCCAATGGCCAAGCCAAAGCTTCTAAAATAAATATTAATAAAATTCTAACTAAAGTGGTCAATGCAACTAGGAAAGACTAACATCTCCAAGTCCCTTTCACACTATAGGCCTATCAAATGAGTATTTATACTCCAAAAGGTTCCACCCTATTTTATTTAGTTTATGTCATAGAGGCTATTATTCCTCTAGAGATTCAAATACCTTCTCTTCTAATTTCCTTTAAGTACATCATTTCTAGTAATACTACCATCAAAAATGACTATCCCAGCTAGAACTATTAAATAACCACCGAATAATAGTGTTTGACGACTTACATAGTTATTAGGAAAGAATAAAGCATGCGTATAATAAAAATTTAAAACAATGATAATTTAACATTGGTGATCTCACCCTTAAATAAAATCAACATGTTAAAAACATAGAAAGGATTAAAAGAGGTAAATTTGATCCAAATTGGCTTGGATTGTATATTATTACTCATAAATATGGATCTAGGGCATATCGTTTGGCCTCTCTTGAGTGAAAACTAGAGCATGAGCCTATTAATGATTTGAATATGATTCTTTTTTATTGTTAATAATATTTTAGTAACCATAATCAACATGATTTATCCTTTGGCTAAAATTGATATCTTAAAAATCACCTTAATATCCAAAAAATAAAATATAACCAATAATGATATATAATCTTGTGGTTATTTGGTAGAATGCCTATCTCACCCTTAAATATGAACATCATGTCTCCATTCATGGCATTTTATAATTTGATACACTCTACCTATATTTGGAAAGATCCCCAAAACATTATTTCCCAAAATCCCTCATATTGGTTAGGTAAAGCTTATTTAGGATAAAAATACCACCTTATACGATCACTTTGTCTATTGTAACATAATAACTTGGGTTACATTAAGCTAATCTATGAAAAAAAAATATAAGATAAAAATATGAGAATTAAGAAAAGGTTAAATATAAAAAATAATCCATTTAAGGATAATTACTCATATAAATACAAAAATATAGACCACTCCCTCAAAGTATGGATATATAAATATATACATTATATAAAAATTCCCATACTGTGTAATTTTATATAAAAAAACATGCCCTTTAAAATATTTGAATTAAAAATAAATAAAAAATATCCAATGAAATCTTCCCACATTGATCATCTTTCTTAAAATTTGTAGACTTCCCAGACCAATTAGTCTACATAATACATGTATTAGCTCCAAAATAGGGTCCTAAGATCATTAATCCAACAAGACTTAGCTCTCATAAATAAGGAGGGGCATATAATCCTAAATTTAATCCTAACACTTGAATCATGTGAAAATAAGTTCATCTATATTTCCTTAAAAAAATTATTATAATGGCTAAAGGATGTACATGTAAATGCTATAAAAGGACTATCTCCTGTTATGATCCAAGTCAATATATGAGTTAATAATCTCTTTTACTCTTTTACCAACAAGCATAATTTCTCAATCATAATTATTATCTATAACATATTACATCATCTAAAAAATGTAAATAACATATACATTTACATAACATCATCTGTCAAAATGAATGCAATATAACATCATAATCATGATCCATAATCATCTCAAAGAAAAATTAAACATAAGCATAAACTAGTCAATAAACATAATCATATGACAAAATAACACATGCTCATAATAACCATTACATGATCATATACATGTACGTATAATGTGTACATCATCAAAGTATCATATATATATATATATATATATATATATATATATATATATATATATATATATATATATATATATATAAGGTAGAGGAGGTGGGATCATTGATTTGAGCCTCCTATAGTTTACCATTATTTTTATTGATTAGAGGATGATTTTATGTATGTAATTATATATATATATATATATATATATATATATATATATATAATTACATACATAAAATCATCCTCTAATCAATAAAAATAATGGTAAACTATAGGAGGCTCAAATCAATGATCCCACCTCCTCTACCTCCCCCATCTCCCCCCTTATTTCCACCCCTATTTCCCCCTCCATCTCCTCCTCTATCCCCATCATCCCTATCCATTGCCACACTACCCATAATAACTGACATAGTTGGTTCCCAATGTGAATATATACCCTAACCTAATAGATATATTACATATCATAACACCTCTAAAAGGTACTATCTCATGATTTGGTCATATTATTATAGCTCTCAAAACACATCCTAGTACCTATCCACACTCATCATCCATGATGTTCTAATCCATGTACCATGTACTCCTCCTCCATTGATACCCTATGTTCCTCCTCTACCTATCCCTAATATTATCACCCAAGCTAACCCTCCTAATCTATGAATTTTATCCCTTTGACTTTGTTACCTATATTGATCCAAGATGGCCTAGTCATAACTAGTATATAATGTAGTCAATTATCCCTATAAAGTGTCACATTGTGCCCTTAGTGCATCTCTCTCTGTAATAATACCTTGTACATCCACCTCTTTGACAGGGCCCTCCCCTCCTCTTCTCAACTCAACATATACCATCTCCTCATCCTCCCCCTCCTATTGTGGCCACACTACCTTACCTCATATAGCCCCTAACTAATCCCCCCACCACAAAAGGAATTCTAGTATATATCCACATCATCCACATCCATCCTGATAACCTCTTCCTCTTATAATAGTTGTATACATATAAAATGAGCCTCTAGAAGATCCATCTCAAAGTCCTCCTATCTATACTAATGTGGTGCATCTAATATATCTTGTCTCAACCCAAACTATCTCCTCACCATCCCAAAATTAAATAACTCCAAATACTCTAGCCATCACCCTCATAACCATATATCCTACTACCCTACCTCTATCTCTCATTACTCCCCAAGATAGCAAATAAAGCTCACATATGGCTTCACAATCACATCTCATTATTATAACTTATCTATAATTAGAAAAATTATGTACAACCTCATCACCATATGGTTTCACTAGATCATTCTTCCATTGAAGGAATTGAACACTATAAGCTATCTAGTGAAATTTAATCTAAGGAACCCCTGCTAGCCACACTACTTTGATGTGATCATATACCCAACACAATAAAAACAAATGTAATATCCAAACCAAATATCCACCCTATCCTCCATTCCCATATCTCTTTGTATACTTGTTCTATGAGTGTAGGTCCCCATTAAAAAATTGATAGATGCTCAAGTACATATATCACTAACATTATCAAACTCCAAAGAAATATCCCTCCTTTAGAATTTTTTAGTGAGTAACAAGATATCACCAACACCATCATTATCATCAATAATCTCCCCTCTATATATTTCTCATATAGTACCTTGAATGCAAACCCCATATCATAAAAGTGATATCTATGACATCCTCATCATATAATCATGTTAGCACCTCCTCATGTCCCATTTTATCAATTAGTGTGATCATTTCTCCTTATATTAGCAATTGTATGATCTTATAAATTTCCTCCACCATAAGGTTCATATCCCCAGTTGATATCCAAAAGGTTCCTACTACTATATCCCACCACTCTAGTAAGGTAATTAATAGACCTACATCTCTATGAGTCTTTTGGTAATGCCACATTCCTTTGAGATAAATGACATCAATATGGGACTAGTATTAATTACTCATAGCATCTTTTATTTTCTCCAAAAATAGTGGCACTTAGTCCCACATCATCAATAAATATCCCTTCTGTAAAAACATTATTTAGTAAAATCTATTTTTAACTCTATCTTAACACCTACCAATTGTTATCAATTCTTTCAAATCAATGATGATCCTTATCAATCAACCAAAACATCCCTCAATCATTGTTTATATATAATTAAATCATCAATGATCTTACATGATATTCATTTCTCTTATAATTTTTTTGTCATAAATTTTGAAAATGGCAAAAACCTGGTGGAAAAATCATTTTTTAAATAAATGGCTAAAAATTATTGATTTTCACCCAAAAATGTTAAAATATTGAAACAATATCTTTTTTTATTAATTACACAAATTTATTAATTAAAAATTTAGAGTTTTTCCATTTTTATCTTGATGTGTTTTAAAACATATTTAAATCCTTTGTACAAAAAACCACATTGCTCCCTATATTTTGCAAAAACTATTTCATTTTTTGTGAGTTGCATGAACACACTTTCTTTTTTCACAAGTTGTGTAAATTAAAAAACCTTTTTTGGTCTCTATGAAATTTTTAAAATATTTGTTGAATTTGGTGTAATTTTTAATTTCATTTTTAGTTTTTTTGCAATTTGCAAATCTTTTTTGGTTCTTGTGTAAATTCCAAAAATAATTTCGATTCCCATGTAAATTGTAAAATGTTTTCAGTTCCTGTATAAATTTAAAAAATGTTTTCAGTTCCCATGAAAATTGTAAAAAAAAAATTGTTCTCCATTCAATTTTTAATTTTTTTTTAAAACTTCATGTGAGTTGTGTTGGTAATTTGATCTATCAAAGCCAAATGCCACCCCATATAACTCAAATTTTTAGGATACTATTAGTAGCATCTTCATGGTGATCAAATATGTGTATTTTTCTTAAAAGAGAGTTTTTTTATCCTTTTAATGTTAACATTAGAGTCAAAAATCCATTATCACATCCAAAATACCTTAAATTACATACATAATTATGACTTTACTTTAATTCAAAAGTTTCATACTTTGAAAGCATCTCCTTCATGCAAGTCTAAGATAGGAAAAGGCTTCTATAAGCTCCCACATGCCAAATTTGGCCCCATAAAGATGTTAAATTTTTTTTTTACTTTTTATAACATGTCATTTGACTTTTTGTCTTCCTTATTATTTCCTAAAATTGTTGTTCAATCTTTAGTTATACAAACATGCAATGAAAGGAGCTTTTTCATAAGTTTTTATGTGAAATTATAAAATTATACATCCCTTTTTATACATCATGCATCAATATATTAAATATAAAGATATGATATATTTTTTAAAATAATTTAAAGGTAAAAATATCCAATACATGCCCAAAATTGGTTCCCTCCAATCACCTTGCTCCATTGCACATAGTGAGAACCCTTCAAGTTTGTAGGTGGTATGGCCATGAGAGAGAAAACCAATGTATGTAATTTTGGTTAGATAAATGGGTTTGAGAGAGATTATGATTATGATAATTTTTTATCAATTTTGTATTCTCTCTTTCATAAACCATCCATTTTAAGTCAAGGTACCCACTATGTCTCCTTCATCCAAGTAGGCAATCAATTTTCTAAGTTTTCTTATCATTTAGGCATCATGCTAGAAAAATTCAAGTTTAAAAATTTTCATAGGAGAATGATACACCTTTACATGGAATTATTTAGTTCCTTTTCACATGTTTGAGGGTCATATGGATCTCAAAAAGGAATATCAGTACAAATCTA
Organism: Torreya grandis; assembly: GCA_037957365.1. NCBI lineage: Eukaryota > Viridiplantae > Streptophyta > Pinopsida > Cupressales > Taxaceae > Torreya > Torreya grandis. Next base: position 145,391 of record JARHVA010002533.1, on the reverse strand, counting down.
TAGTCTACAAGCATATGAAGAGAGTCTATATGGTCCAAGAGAGAGAAAGAACATCAAGATTTGTTGGATTATTGTTTGAAGGGGTTTCATTCATGTTATATGTGACTCATTAAATATTATCAAATTTTTCCTCAAATATTCATATCAATTAATCCATTAATGGTTCTCACCACCTTCATATTCCTAGTTTAATAATTTTTAGGGCCTCTTAGCATTTGTTAAGGATCTTAACATACTCCTAGGTTTGATTTTAGCACCATATACCTCTTTAAAATACCTCCAAATTATTAAATCTTGTTTACTATGTGCTCATGTTTGCTTTATATCTTCATTTTGGTCTTAAAATACACTTTTCATGATCTTAATCTCATTTATCTTGTTACATTCATCTGCATAGTCTTTCATTGCCATTTCTCACTATCATAAAGGTTTATTTTCACCTCCATTAAATGTTCCCATCATATTTTAACCATCATATCACTTTCCATTCGCCTTTATATCATGTATACACTAGGATTCAATGTTTTTTAGCATACTATGGCTATGGAGATGTGTTTGGAAACCATAAATCCTACTAGGAATCATTACCTATAACCAATGAAGGGCTATGACAGTCAAGAGTTTTCATGAAGATACAAAGAAGGAAAGACTTCAAGATATCTCTTTCAAGGTCTTGTTTCATTTCTATTTCATAAAATTATATAGGGAGGAAGGGATTATTTTCATGTTTTTTGACATTCTTAAGGTCTAACTCCACACATTCCATATAAGCTATATTCATCTACAACCAAGCTAAAGAATGATGCAAGATCAAGGATGTAGACATGAGGGAAGCTTTAATGTTTTAGATAGAGTTGAAATTTTTAAATATTTACAAGAAAGAATGATAAAATTTGAGTGAACTTGAGAGGTCTTTTAGTATTGTTTAAGTCCTAATACTTGTACTCAATTTGCACAAGATCCAAATTTTCACACATAGTCATACTTAAAAGCAAAAAAAAACTATTCTCAAGAATGTAGAGAAATAAGAATGAAGAACACAATGTGAAGGGGGATGCATATGTGATCAAGGATCAAAGGTGGATCTTAAAGATGAATCAAACTAAAAACTTATTTTAAGATTCATTTCAATAAGAACATTTACCTATAGTAGGGTAGTTGATTTTATTAATTACAGGGTCCCTTTTAATTATGTCTTAAAACTTATCTTAAAATACTTTAGCCTAAAAATTTATTTAAATTTATTAATATGAATAAAGAGCCTTAGTCTAAGTCTTTAGATTAAGTTTTATATGTTTAATGAGGATTATCTTAACTTTATTCACTTGCAGGAATGAACCAACTTGAAGGTGACAGGTGGTGAGATCCCAATACTTCAAAAGGAGATCAACAACCCATGGAAAAGTTATAAAGTAAAAAGGGTATAAGGAAATATTGGTGGTGTGCATTTCTTCACACACTGAATATCTAATGATCTGAGTTCAAAGTTGAAACGTCAAATGTTTTAAAATATTTACGAGAGTGATAAGTGTCACCATCTCAATAGGCAATCCAAAGATCTAATGGCACATGATAGAGTTAACATGTTAAAAGACCTATGAAAGGATTTTATAATGGTAAGTGGCACCATCTTAAGTGACCAAGCAATAGATCAATGGTTCATGGGCCCTTCCATAAGTTAATAAGCTTGTAAGCAAGAGTGAAGATGACATGTGTCATAACTGCGGTGAATGGAACAAAGATTGGATAATAGTATTTGACCTCTTGGATCTTGATCTGATAGAGTGAAATGAAAATTGAATTTTCAAGGAAATCTAGCCAAATTAGAAGCTACCATGTGGTGAAAGGGAACTAGCCTAGTAAAGACTAACTATGTAGAGTATAGAAATCCTATGAAGCTACCAAATGTCATGATCTTGAATGTTAGGTACAAATATTGACCAATAATGTTTGAATTTCCAAATATAGATCAATGGCGTGAGGTAAAGGTGGAATATTCAAATGATCTATAATGAATAATAAAATACCAAGTGGTAACATCTTAGGAGTTTTAGGCATATCGATGGTCCATGATAATAGTCAAGGCTAAGGACTCTAAAGAAAATTGATGGAGTGCATTTAATTAAGATGTAAGAGTATAAGAGGTAAGGACACATGTTCAAAGGCAAAAAAAGGTCATGTTTATAGATAAAATTAATATCTTAGCATGGGTGTTGCCACATAAACATGACACATTATATTTCAAGATCTGATGGACCCAAACGTGAATGAGAAGAATGAAGATCCTATAGTAGAGATAAAGGATTATAGAAGTGTCTCAAAGGTAGTTAAGTTGACTTAGTGTATTCTATTCAAAGGAATATTATATTCTATAAAATCAAAAACAATATGAAAAATATATAATCTTTTAAGTTAGTCACAGTTGAAGGATGTCACTGGCATTTATAAAGGGATACTTGTGTATAAAACTTGTCTAGTTGCATGCTAGTTCTTATCCAGTTGCATGTTGAGAAGGAATGACCGACATATCTCATGAATTGTAGATATAAAGGAGGTATTTAAAATTATAAGAAGGGGGATTTATTAGAGCCAAAATTACTTTGTAAACTTGAATCAAGCAGTATAAGTAAGGAATTATGCAAAGTTTGTGAAATATTTGTCTATGTGTTTGCTATCATAGTTGCTTCCTCTATTTTCTAGTTTGATATCCTGATTTGAACTATTTTTATGGATCCCAAATGTAAAAATTTTAATGTAGAGTTTATAATTTGGGATTATGCTAGGTTTATTAAAAGTTCTTAGGTTTACTTCAATTTCTTTTCTCTTCTTGCATCTAGGCTAATGTTCTTTACATATAGGGGTAATATTATTAAAGTGAACCTAATTTCTTATTTTCATTACATTTCCTTACACATTTGTCTGATATACAATAGGATTTGTGCCTATGTAATTTCATGCTATACTTTGGTTTAGTGCATTTCTTACTAAAATTTAATCTCTATCATAATTTCTAGATTGAAAATCAGAAACACCTTTCTTCCCTACCCTTTTTTGCTCCTTTTTATCAGATCAATTTAGTTTAGATTATCATTATAAATATCCATGGTTGCTTAGGGATTAGAATTTAGGTTTTAGAAATCATTCATTAGATTTAATTTAGATTATTTTCATCTTCAAAATTCTTTTAGGATCATGATTACTCCTAACAACCATTTACATGTTCATTTTGTGAAACAATCATTTAGCTTGGCCACTACTCCACCACAAATCTTAGGAAGATCACAACTAGCAACTCATGCAATGGATCTTTCAGATCCAAAAATGAGAAGTGTTTATTAAACACTATATGTTGACCTAGTGATATAAATTTGGGTATCAACTATTTTGGCACTAAAAGGAGGACCTTTAACTAAATATTTGTGAATTTGTAGTATGTTTTCTTATTTTAGTGAATTATGTTCAAAGATTGATGTATTTTTTATATATTTGTGTTTCTTTTAGAATATTTTTGTAAATATCATTGATATCAATGGTTTCATACTAGTATTTGGGCTTAATTTAACCAAATATCATTATTATTTAAATATATATGTGAAATTTTTTGTAAATATTTCAGGATCCATTTGTCTTTTCAAAGTTTTGGTTTCTATGTTGTAGTGTGAATAGGATTTTGAGCTAAAATGACCATGAGTAAGATATTCATGGCATGGTTAGATAGATATTCGATTAATGTACCTAGTTAGCTACATGATTTACATTAAAATCCTGAAAGGTATTTTCCTTATTTTAGTCCTACTAGTGTTATGACCACTGAAGAACATATCAAGTGCTTTAAAGTTGCCTTAGGATTGTTAAATGTTATTCATGAAGATGTTTCTAGTAGATTTTTTCCTTTTACTCTTATAGATGAGGCATATGATTGATTTCTTAACCTTATTAGATATTTCATTATTAGTTGTAATGAATTCAATAATAATTTAATTGATCAATTTGGAAAGATCATAATTCCATATGTCCTTATCAACAATTCATTACTGTAAAGAAAGATTTAAATGAAACCATTAGAGATTTTAATGATAGATTTCAAAATATTTTGAATATAAATATATCTCCTTATAGACTTGTTGACGCTTTGGATTTAGAGATTTATAAAGATTCTTTAGATCCATTAACTTGTGTGTTTTTGAAAAGATATATTAGATTCATTAATAAATTATCTTTAGCTTATGCTAAAGTTGTGGTAATTAATGACCAAATGTAACCCCAAGTTCAAATGGCATATGCCATTCCAAATATCAATCCTAACTTTCCCATGATGAATGTCATTCCTAATGTTAATAAGAACATGCTTACTTTAAATCAAAATCCAATTTTAAACAAATTACCTTTGAGTCATGCTTATCCTGGCCAAAACCTAATATTATTAAATAACATTACAAGTAGATCTCATCCATAATATCAAAAAGATATGGTCCTAGAAGCCGGTAGTCATCCTCAAGCTCATAATTTAGAGGCACCTAGGAGTGAAAATGACTCAATTTAAAAATGGTCCAAAATCTGATCATTGGTTTTCTTAAGATATAAAAGTAATTAGGTAACAATGGGGAAAATTATAATAGAAATTATTCTATTTAGGGGTTCAAAAAACACACATCTAGGTTTAGAAACAATAATGACAACTATAAAAATGATCCATATGAAATTATGAACATGCTTGACATAAATATGTGTGATGTACCTTTGGATAATTATTGTAGGGTTCATAATAATGTTTCATGGTCATCAAGTTCTTTTGAGATATCTACATCTTTCGATATAGTGCTTGTGGTAGAGACCTTTGATTTTCCATTTCAATATGAAGATGAATTTGAATATACCTGAGGAGGGATATACTACACAAATTAGAGAGGAAGACCCTATCCTTTCTAAAATAATAGAATAAGTTGCATATAAAATGAATGGAGTTCCTAAAGATGTCATGGAAACACTCATAGATAAAGGAGATTAAGATGAATAAAATGCAATAGATCAATAAATTTCATATGAATCCATCAAAAGGTCATAAATATGTGATCAAAATGTTTCAAATGGATGAATCTCATATCTTTTTTGTTGATCATGATGAAGATACCTTTTGGGATGACTTGGAGTGTTTTTTGTGCAAAGATTGATAATCTCTTCCCACTTCATGTGGAGATTTAGGAGTGTATTATATAAATTAATATAGTATTTTTGATTCAAGAAGGTAATGATAATCTAGAGATTTCAAAGAAATATGATTTGGATCTTAATGAAGACATCAATCCAAGTATATCAGTAGAGTTTATAATACAACCATGGAATAAAAATGAGACAAGACATGACCAATCTTTGAATGAAGTAGATCTAGGTTTCTTGATGGAAGAAACAAGAATTTGGGAATAATAGTATTGGATATTATATCCCTATCTTCAATCCATGTGCTTGAGAATGAATATGGGAAGCCAAGCTACATCATTTAGAAGACAAAAGCATACACGTTCTCCTATCTACAAGAAGAGGCCATTAAATTAAAGAAATCATGTTTCAAGGTTCTATAGTAGACTAAACAACTTCCCATTTGATCCTAGAGGTGAATTTTATTGTGGAGTTAGTGTAGGGATTTAGATTAGTTTCTTTCCTATTTATTTCTTTCCTATCCCTTGTTTGTAAATATTTATTTGCTTATTGTTTATTTTGATTTGTGTGTTTTTTTTCCTTTGCTTTGTTCCCTACTCTTAATAAGTCCTTTTGTAAATCCCTCATCTCAAATTTCACCTGATTTCTCAAGAAATTCATAGTTCAAAAATGCCGATATGGCTTCTTAACATTGGTTGATCATGGATTGTTGAAATATGAGCTTGATGATATGATTTGTAAAAATTGGTAAAGATTGAGATCTAAGTTAATTGTTTCTTAAAATCTTAAACCTTGTTATGATATAAATTTTATTTTAATAGGGATTTCACATGTGGGGTGAAAGTTTGAATTAATGAAACACACTCATGTTTTCACTTAATAAACATTATTAATTTGGATAAAGTTTGAAACCAAGGATGATTGTATAAGATCAAACACTTGACTAAATCCAAAAACCTGTCTAACTTGGTTCCCAACATTTGATAGACAGTCAAAAATGATTTGAAAAATAAAAAAATAATAACCTTACTAAAAACTTTAAGAGCTTTCTAAGAAAAGGTGATCTGGTGATCTCCATTGGGGCTATGGATGCCTAGCTATCAATGGAATAGGGCCTTGAGTGGAGCCAAATATGTCTCTATCAAAGCTATGGATGCCTGGCTAGTAGTAGAACAATGCCCAAGACTTCCCTATACGAATTATGGTTCTTAATAGACATCTAAATATGCTATAATTAAATTTTAATGGTCAATGTCATGAATATGGAAGTTTTTCCTAAATACCATGGAAAATAGTAGTTGGAATCAAATCACACACATAACATGTCTGAGTCTTGATGTTTACACCTAATTTTAATTTTTTAAGACTTGTTTTAATCATGAATTGATCTTAACTATGGTATATGATCATATGGAATATGTATCTTAGTTATTAGTCTAAACTAGAGTCTCTAAAATCTAACATATTTCTATGTTTCCCCTAGAATTCTCCATTTTTTGAGGTTAACATACCCCCATTCCTAAAAATGGGGACCCTTGTTTCAAATTGTGTAAATTTATGCTTTAAATTGAAAATTCATCTAATTAGAGTACCATTAGAGTGTTTTTAACATTATATTTATTGTAATATCATACACAGCATGGTTAGATTTGCATATTTACACATGATTCTAGTTTGATGTTGTCTAAATTTCCTAACATTAGATCTATGTGTTTCATGTTTAAGGTTTAATGGAGTCTCTTTTGGATAAACACTATTCAAGATTTTATGATTTCATGATAAAATGACCCTTTAGTTAATCTTTTTGGCCCTTAATTATCAATTTTATCTATGTAAATCATGTAAAAACCTTAGTCTAAAAATATTTTTATCCTAGGTCTTGTAAAATAAAATTTGAATTTACATAGGTCATTTTTATTTGAATTTACGTGAGTCATTTTTATAGACATGGTTTAAAAAATTTAGCTTAGGTCTAAGTCATATTTATTAATACAACTCAGACCTTAGGCTAATTTTTTTTTTCTAATTCATTTATGTCTTATATATCATGGGGTCTCTTTTATTATATTCTAAGCTTAGTTTAAAATTTATACTAGGTTTTATATTATATTTATTAATACACCAAAACTTTAGGCTAAATCAATTTTATTAATTACAGGGTCCCTTTTAATTATGTCTTAAAAATTAGATTAAAATATTTTAGCATAAAAATTTATTTATATTTATTAATACAAATAAATAACCTTAGTCTACGACTTTAGCTTAAGTTTTATATGTTTCTCAAGGATTACCTTAACTTTCATTCCCTGTAGGAATGAACTAACATGAAGGTGACAAATGGTGAGATATCAGGGCTTTGAAAGGAGTTCAATGACTCATGGAAAAGGTATAAAAGTAAAAATGGTATAAGGAAATATCAATGGTGTGTGTTTTTTCACACACCAAAGATATAATGATGTGAGATCCCAGTTTAAATGGCAAAGGTTCTAAAATCTCAACAAGAGTGATAAGTGTTACCATCTCAGTGGGTAGTCTAAATATCTAATGACACACGATAGATTAAACATGTCAATAGGACCTATGGAGGGGATCTAATAATGACAAGTGGCACCATATTGAGTACTTGGGTGGTAGATCAATAGTTTATGGGCCCTTACATAAGTCAATAAGCTTGTGAGTAAGTGCGGATATGATGCATGTCATAACTATGGTGAATGGAACAAAAGATTGGCCAATAGCATTCGACCTCCCAAATTTTGATTTGATGGTGTGAAATTAAAGTTGAATTTTTAAGGAAATTAAGCTAAATGAGAAGACACCATGTGGCAAAAGGGCACTAGCCTGGTAGAGACTGATCGTATAGAGTGTACAAAGCCCATGAAGCTACCATATGGCATGATCTCATATTTTAGGTACAAATATCAACCAATAACATTTGACTTGGTATATCTAGATCAATGATGCAAGGTAAAGGTGGAATCTTTAATTGACCCAAAATTAATTGAAAAATTCCAAGTGGTAAAATCTTGGGAACTTCAATTAGATCGATGGTCTGTGGTAAAATTTAGGGCTAAGGACTCTAATGAAAATTGATGAAGCATGTTTAATCAAGTTGAAAAAATTACATGAGGTAAGGAAATGTGTTCAAAGGGAAATAGAGGTCATGATTTCAAGATCAAATAAATATCTCAGCATGGGAATTTGCACATATACATGACACATTGGATTGCAAGATCTAGTGGACCCAAAAGATGAATGAGAAGAGCAAAGATCTTGTAGTAGAGACAAAGGATTGTAGAAGTGTCTCAAATGTAGTTAAGTTGATTTAGTGTATTATATTTAGAGGAATATTATATTTTTTAAAATTAAGAATAATATGGAATATATATAGAATTTTAAATTAGTCATAGTTAAAGGATGTCATTTGGCATTTGTAAAGGGATACTTGTTTATGACACTTGTCTAGTTATATGTTGACACTTGTCCACTTTCATGATAAGAAGGAATGACCAACATATCTCATTAATTTTCTATATAAAGGAGGTATTGCCAATTATAAGAAGGGGGAATTATTAGAGCCAAAATTACTTTGTAAACTTGGAACAAGTAGTAGAAGCAAGGAATTCTACAAAGTTTGTCCAATATTTGTCTTTGTGTTTGTTATCATGCCTACTTTATTTTATATTTTGATATTAAGATCAAAATTATTTTTATGGATCCTATGATATGTACATATTAATGTAGAGGGTGTCAATTTGGGCTTATCTAGGTTGATTGAAAGTTCTTAGATTCACTTCACTTTCTTTGCTTTTCTTGCATCTAGGCTAATGTTAATTGCTTATAGTGGTAAAATTCTTAAAGTGAACCTAATTTCTTATTTGCATTACCTTTCCTTAGACATTTACCTGATATATATTAGGATATATGCGTATTAAATTTCCATGCTATATATTGGTTTAGTGCATGTCTTAGTGAAATTTAAGCTCTATCATAATGTCTGGATTGAAAATTAGAAACACTTTCTTTCTACCCTACCCTTCTTTTTGCTCACTTTTTATCAGATTACTTTAGTTTAGCTTATCATTTTAAATATCCATGTTGTCTTAGGGTTTTATACTTTAGGTTTTGGACATCACTCATTGGATTTAGTTCATATCACTTTCATATTCACAAAGTTTTAGGACCATAGTTGCTCCCAATAACCATTTACATGTTCATTTTTTGAAATACTCATTTAGCTTTGGATGTTAATCCACCACAAATCTTGGGAAGATCACAACTATAAACTCATGCAATGGATCCTTTGGATCCAAAAATGAGAAGTGTTTTTTAAACACTATATTTTGACCTAGTGATACACATTGTAGGTATCAACACTGATCTGGGATGGATGATTTTTTTTGAGATTATATAATAGACTATGATGAATGTGTATCAAATTTTATATTTTTGGTGATTACAAGTGATCTAAATTAATTATAATAATCAAGATTGAACTAATAAGTAATTAGACTTAGTGAAGTGGTGAGTGTGAGCTCTGTTTGGTTATGAGGAAGGTCAAACTGAGGGGTTTAGACTTGAGATATATATTTCAATTATTCAAAGATTATTTTAACATATAAATATATCTTTAATCATCTACATTTTCCCCCATTTAATTTAATAATGCATAAGGATGAAGTTACTAGGTCAGAGGAAATAAAGCATACCATGGTGTGTAGAAATCACCTTGTCTTTGCTTGAGACAACTTGAATTTATTGTATGTGAATGACCTAAAAAAATAGCATGATACATGTGTAATTAGTGAATATAATCATAAAATTGAATAATTTTAAAATAATGAAAAAAAAGGGAAAAAGAAAGGAGTACACTTGTGGGTCAATGCAACTATGTTTCCCAATGTTTTTTGTCTTGATAAATATATTATTCATAGTATAGAGCAGGGGGAGAGGTTCACAATTGAACCTTTGAGATATGAAGAGGGTAATCATGACATGAATCAGTTAAAAGATGATTGTGCCAAATTTATTGAGAGTACATAATCTTAATCACATAACTCAAGTGTAAACAATCTAACCAATTTAGCCAATCTCACAATGAGTCAAATGGTGGTAAACCACATCAACCCAAAATAATATAGTAATAGTTCCAATTCAATCAAGGGTGAAAATTATTGATCACATTAATAAAAAATAGTTATCTATTAAAGAAAATAAAATCCCAAACATTTCATTTTGGTAAGGTTAGTGCATAAATGTACATAATTTTTTGAAAGTGTATCTATAATTTGGTGCATATATACCTCAAATATGTATCAATATTAAGTATATATCATAATTTAGCCTCTACTCTCTATAACATGTATCTAACGTGTACAAAAACTCTACAAATTTTTATCCTAGATATGTTCCCAATGCATATAATTATGTCCCAAATGTATACTTGAATCATGTAAACTATGTAAACCAAATCAAATTCTGATCATTTTATCAACTATTTTTATGTGAATTCATGTATTATATGACATGACCCCATTAATATTCCCATTTTTTCAGGTGAGGGGATTGCATAAAAAAAATCACTTATCTAAAAAGGATAAGATAACTATGTCATATTTGTATGAATCATGTAGTAAATATGCATAAATTAGTTGTTGTCACTCAATTTTTCACCCTTGGAGAGGTAGTTAAAGCATTATATAAATTGAGTGAAACATTAGATTACATCTAGGCCTATGGATTACCTATATTAGAGGTAAACATCTAGATTGAAGGGCCAGTTCCCTAGATTTGTCTTTAATAACTGTATCACCTATACTACTTTCTTTCTTGGATGGAAAGATATAAAAATAACATGAAAATAATATATTATAATTAGGTGATAAACAAATTTTATATCCTCTAGACTACCATTAACTTACACTATGAAGGATGACTCACAAAATTAGCTTCAACATCTAAGGTTTCTATAGCATAAGTATTTTCAAACATGAAGGTGATATGCAATGCACTTCTTAAGGTGAATGAACAAGAGATTTTAATTTTATATGCAAATGGTATTAATTACACTTTGAGATAGATAAATACACTAAATACACATTCATGTGACCTGTTATAGAATAGAATACTTGCATAAAACATGAAAGAGTAAAGGTGAACACGAAGGATATATGTTTATCACGTGTCATTCCACTATTCACTACTTCACACACTTAGACAAGAAGTTATGAACTCAAAACTAGATTGAAAATATTTATTAAAAGTCAAATATAGTATTAAAACCATCAATGCTTCTCCATAATAGTGTGTGAATCTTACAAACTTAGCTAAAATTGGTTGCTTATATAGAGAATGGGTGGAGAGAGAGAGAGAGAGAGAAGAGAGAGAGAGAGAGAGAGAGAGAGAGAGAGAGAGAGAGAGAGAGAGAGAGAGAGAGAGAGAGAGAGAGAGAGAGAGAGAGAGAGAGAGAGAGAGAGGTGGTAGAAGAAGATTGATAGGTGTCCATGAGAGTTATAAAAAGAAGATGAGTTATGAGATAGTCCAATATACCTCCAAATTCATGTGTTTTCACTATTGAAGTAGCTTCAACCTTCCAAGTGGCATAGGGGTTATAAATCTTTCTAGGACACCTTGACTAACATCTTAGAAACTTCCCTTATTTACATGAAAGGAAGTGAAAAATGGACCTTCCAACCATGAATTCACCTTGAAATAATATTAAAAAAATCATTAAAAATTTTAAATACCTTAAGAAACTCCTTTGACCTACCATTCCATCATTCATGTGCATAGGCATCTTGTAACTCTTCATTTCCCACACCTAGTTTTGTCTAAGTGGCCTAAAACTCAAGTGCATATTATTTAGATCATATAAACCAAATGAATGGTTGTAAAATGTCTTATTAGGATTGAAATAAACCATTTTGGTTCTTGGAACAACTCCCAATAACTCATTTTGCTCCTTAAGCCTTCACTAGGCCTAGTTTCCTTATAGCCCTAAAAACCTAAAAACCTACTTATCTAGTGATTTTTAAAAATGATATTAAGAAACTAATGGAATATTATTATAGACACTCAAAAATTTCACCTCGACTAGTTTTTGATGTCAAGCTACCTTGGACCTATTCTTAATTTTAAGATAGCTAATCATGTAGCTAACTAACCCTAAAATCCCTTTTCAAACTTTTCTAAAAAATATAAGACACCTTTTGTAAAAACATTTTAACTCATTTTTACCCCTTTTTACTTAGGATTAAAACCACCACTGATGGTCAGGTCCCCAAACCTACAACACAAGAATTCCTAGTTGTAAACAAGATAAGCATGAACAAAATAGAAACTTTCCCATGTGAACATTATAGCTAAACATCACTTCTAATTAACATCTTTATCCTGGACCAATTTAGCAATTTCCTTCCTCCTCACTTAACGAATTCTTGCTATAAAATGAGGGTTATTAGAATAAATAAGGATCAAAAAATTATGTATCCAAGCTATTATAATTTTCTTGTGTAAGTCTCAAATTAACCTAAAAATCTATTTATGTGAATTTTAAAAGCTAAAGTACTATCATGATAGCTAATTTTCTTTATATTTATAATGTCATCCATTTTATATGCTACAAGTGTTCATTACTTGTCTTAGCATTTTATTTCTTTGTTGATCTTGTTGTCTTGATCAAATCACCTGTACCCCATTCCACATCCTATAGATCTATATTCAAATCCCTATCTATCCATTATTCCTTTTTAACTCCACTTTAGTATCCTACCAAACTCACATAGGCAACCATTGTTAGTTCCTAAAATCATTGCCAATCACTTAATCATCAGTGGTTAGATCAACCTTCACCAGTCAACCTAACTACTGCTGATCCACTGTAAAAAAAATAACATTTTTTTATTTCTAACCCCTTCCCCCAACCAGATGTTGTTTTCTATTTCTAACCTTATCATAGAACCTATTCAATTTTTTGAACTAGACCCCAACTTATTTTGGTATAGTATTGACCTGATATGCTAAATATAGTCATTCTATTAAACAAGTTTTTCATTTCATATCTTTCATCCTTAGTATTTAATTTAATACAACAACCTTTCCTTTATTTTATCAGCATCATTTTTAATCAGGCAAGTGGATTGACAGCTTTCCAAGGAAGCTTTTCCTTCTTGGATATAGCATATGCTAGGTACTCCACCCTTCATACTTGTCTAACCAATAATTTAGTTTAGTTTTATCTTATTTTAGGTAGTCCTTCCTCACCAAAAAGGAGATCTCACTTCATCTTGTCATTAACAAGTGCAACTTTAACCAAGTACACATTCCTCATCGTTATTTCTTTCCTTCTAAAAAGTTAAGAATAGAGTTAGAAATAATAGGAAACATTTTTGCATGCCCGATGGGATTTAGCATATAGTTACCTTAGTGAAAATTCATTCTCTTGTATTTTCATCATGTTTAAAATTCAAAAGATAAAAAAATTAATTTCTTTTATATTTTAAACCTCAAAAATAAAATATTCATTCTAGGCCTAGGTTGCATCTTCATCTTTCATTAGGTGCATTCCAGTTATTCTATTTTAATCTAAAGAAATAAAAGTCTTTCTCTTGGTTAAAGTTGAGTGCATTTAGAGTTTGAATATTGGATTTAGATCACTTAGTTAATAAAAAGAATTATGAATTATTCATAGCACACTTATGTTACACTACCAAACCACTTGTACAAAAAAAAACATCAAAACTTACTTGAGACGAGGCCCATTGGGATTTCATCACCCTTTGGATCACTTTACCCCACATGATGATCCCACTTAGATTTCATCATAAATGGGAAGACCCACTCCATTCTCTAGTATAGTATAAACTCTAGACAAATGGTATCTATTAGCTAAGTAGCTTGGCTTGACTTTGGGTTTGTGAATTGTGAATAGCAATCCCTTAGTATAAGGCCATGTACCTAGTCTATCATAGATTCTTTTGAGCACCAATATTTAACCAAAACCATCCTTAGATAAATCTTCTAGTACCTAAATTGTAAGCCAATTTCCCCCTTTCACACTATTTAAGGCATAAGGTAGTAGTTATTTAAGAAGAATCCTAGGATTAATTACACTTTTAGTTTGTGCCTTTCTTACTTTTAGATTTTCTCATTGTTTGAGGTGAAAGTTTCTCTATCCATTTCTGATTTTTAACATGGTATTTATTAGACAACAACTAATAAATATAAAAAAAAGCCACCATCTTCCTCTTCATCCTCATCCATGGATTACACCTTAGATGTTGACAGATCCCCCCATGCTTCACCCCACCATTCTCTTTCATTTGTTAGGCCTCCAATGGTTATCTAAGGCAATATATATTTTGACACCTTTTTGGAAAACAACTAGGTGGATCTTTAACACTATCTTAATACCTTAGACTACCATGCTTTGACTGATTTAGTTCCTCTAGTGGATCTATCTTATGGTATGCCACACCACCTCATGGTTGATGTTACATCAACCCCACCTTCTATTATCCAATCTTCATCTTCTACCATTGGCCCATATACTACCCCAACCAATACCTCTAATGTTGGTTCAAATTTACCCCTTCTCACTTATGCCCCTTCTACTAGGGCAACATCTTCCACACCCATTTCTAACATTCCCTCTAGCTTAACCAATATACCAACTTCTTCCCCCTTCAAAAATTGGTAATATCCATACCAAAAACTCTTCCCCCCAATAGCACTAGGATGACTACCCATCAATAACCCATATGCACTTTAGTGTTACCAACCAATACTATAACCCCATCAACCAACCTAGATGTACCCCTAAACCAATCATTATCAGTTCCTCAACAAGTTGTCATAATACCCTATTAATATATTCCCAAACCATAAGAATATATTATGCCTTACACCCAACTCTCAATGCCTATCAATCTTACTAGGGCACTATCCCAACCTCAAATTACCACATACCAATATACACCAACTTCTGTACCTCCTACCACATATCAATTCTTAGCTATAACCCAACCTCAATAGAACTTACCACTGAATTATGTATCCACCCAACCTCAACCCAATTTGGTTAGGATGCTTATGGACAAGATGACCCACCTCAAGTCATCTATCTCTAGGTCCTAGAACCTTTTATTCTATAACCAAATTTGCAATGGACCTATCAATCCATCTATTCTAATTCATGTTTATCCTCATTAATGGTAACTCCCCAAATTCTCTAAGTTTTAGGGTAAAGAGGATTCATAGCAAAATTTGAGGAAATTTCACCATTCTTCTTACTTGATTGCATTTGATGATTCTCTCCTCCTCTGAACCTTCCCTATGTCTTTATCAAGACCATTGCTACATTGTTCTTCCTAGACACTCTATCTTTTCATTCCCCCAACTCACCCAAATCTTCTTAGAAAATTTCTCAATGAACATATCTTAGAAGGTCTCCGTAACTGAACTTTATTCTATTAGGTAGTTTGATGATGAGTCAATCACCAACTTCATTACACAATGGTGAGGTCTCATCAATCAAATGTCTTTTTAACTACCCCAAGCATAACTCATCGATATTTTCTCTAGGGGATCCACAAAACACATTTTTCCCACTCTTTAAGTGCAAATATTTAGAACCTTTGATGAAGCATTCACTATGGCACAAAAACTTGAAAACTAAGCCATAGATGAAGGGAAATTGAAACTACAAAACCATAATTCTAGCTTCAAACCCAAGGATACCTCTTCCACCAAGACAACCAGCCAACCCAATCCTAAAGCTAAAACTTATACAAATTTGGTTGTGTTAAAGTATACTCCACCTCTATCCATTAACCAACCACATCAAACCACTCCTTCCAACCCTTCTTAACCACCAAACTGAAATCAAAAATGGGTTCCCCATAAACAATTCACACCTATAGTAGAATCTTGTGCCTTTGTTTTGGATAAATTGCTTAAAGCTAATGTCATCCAACTCCCTCCTATTAATCCACCCCAACAATTTGACCTTTCTCACCCTATGCATAGGTGGTACAATGAAAATGACCATTGTGCATTCCATTAGGTCATTATACATGACATAAATCAATGTAATACATTTAAAATTTTTGTCTAAAACTTGATTGATAATGGTGAATTTTTGTTTGAAAACCCCAATGCACCTCTTAACCATTCTCTCAATATTTTTTCCAAGCCTTTCCCTAACCATACTCCACCTACCCAACACCATAACAACCAATTCTAACCTTCATCTCATGAGGAACACACTATCAACCTAAGAATTAATGAGCTTATGGTGGATGATCCCCTTACTTTGATTGCTCCCTCATCCACTTCACCTATAGAATAAGTGAGTTCACCTTTTATCCTTTGGGGTACCCAAATAGAGGAATAAATAACCCCCATCCCTTCACTTAATCAAACCATAACCATACCTACCCTTTCATTGATCGAAGAACCAAAGGAAACAACCATTGATTTAACCACCTCTTCTTCTACCTCACCAATCAAAATAATAGAACCATTTTCTATTCTATTGGAAACCTAAACAAAGGAAGAAGCCATGACCACACCTACACTCCAAATCAAGGAACCATCCATTCCCCCTTTGAAAACTACCCTGCAAGTAAACACTATCTCATCTACCCAATCAATAATTTTGAAACCTTTTAGCCCAAACAAAGATTAAGGAACCATTCCCTCTTATTTACCCAAGGGATTAACATTTAAAACAACTAATCAAGGAACCAAAGCCATTTATAAGCCATTTTCTAGGTTAGTGAAAAGTCTATAATTTTATTTACAACTTGAACTTGATAGATCCACTTTTTGGCATCATACTTGGGCTCCCATACCAAAATAAAAATGAGCCCTATACCTCATTATCATCCACCTTTAAACTGATTATCACCCCTTCATCAAATGCCTCTTTCTTCTAAGCCATAGGAGAACCATATCACCCACCTCCATCTAAATCATCTCATATTTTTATTACTAGAACAACTAAGAATCTAGGAATCCTCCCCACACCTAGCATTTCTCACCCACCTCTGAAGTTAGATCTAACCCTATCAAATCTGCCAAAGAAAATACCAACCAAAACAATTAAAAAGGTAGAGTTGTCTAAACCTCTACCCCATACTCAATCTATGTCACCCCTTTCCCATTTACCTTCTATTTTAGGAACTCACCCTTATACCATCTTAGTTACATATTCATCATATATTAAACCAACCCCCTTTTCTATGCTTACAATTCCACCCCATAATATATCAACTCCTTCATCATTCTTAACTAAATTATCTACTTCCACCTTCCCTCTATTAGCAATCCTCATCATCTACCTTGAAACCATCTACCTCTAAACTAGTCATAACCAAGCCAACCTAACCCAAACCATCTACCAAGTGTATTCAATCAACTACCACTTATAAAGTCAAACCCACACCTAACAAGGTTTCAATTTTTACAACCAAAACATCAACACCTCCAACACCCCTGAATGAATCTTATTCAATTATTTTATAGATATTTTTACAAACATATTCCATTAAAATAACACCCATTAATCCATTCACCCCCTCTAATACCAAACCCTCTTAGTTTAATGGCACTATGATCTGTGTGTACCATAGGGAACCATGACATGACATGGAGAACTATAAAGTTATCCAAGCTCTTATTCACTGCCTATTTGATGATGATGCTCTAATATTAGATGAACCACTTTCACACCCCTTACCAATCCAACCACTGATGTAACCTACATTTTCTCCCCCACTTTCATCTAAAAGTGAGTGAGAGAACTGAAACCACCACCTAGTCCAACTAATCCTATTTTCCATACTATTAACATGATTACTCAATCTCAAGCTCAATAGAGAGGTAAGGTAAGAGATAATGTGTCTATTCCATGGGCATATCCTTCAAAATCTTAACCTTCCAACCAATCACCAACACCAACATCTTCACTTATGCCATCACAAAGACCTAAGGTATCTATCTTAGGTGTACCCTCCACTGACCCTTCTGCATCCATTCAACAAATAATGTTGAAGCAACTTCACCAAGCATCAGTGAAGATGAGTCTTTATTATTTAATCAACACATCACCTCATCACTATTAGGCACTGATAGAAGCTCTAAAATCCATAGAGGCATACCTAGATGACCCTTAACCTCTTGCATCCTTCATTGAAGATCTCTAACATTCCACCATTGTCACCTTTTAAGATTTTAAGATACTTCTAGCTCATTCCAAAGAATATGATCCTACTTTATTTGTCACTACATACATCAATCATACCCACATAAAAAGGGTGATGATCGATTGAGGAGTCATCATCAATATAATCTCTTCCCATTTTTTTATTAGCTTCATTTGCCAAAGAAAATCATGGATAAAAGCACAACCATTCTTCACTCTTTTAATGACATAATGGCCACCACCTTGGGGACTATTGTCCTTCATATATACTTAGGACCTTGTACCATTATTGAACTATTTAATGTTATAGACATTGAGTTATAATATAAAATTCTACTTGGACACCCTTGAATTTGAGCCATGAGTTTTATCCCTTCTACTCTACACCATTGTATTAAATTTTAACATGAAGGGAAAGTTGTAACTATCAAGGTTGACCCTAGTCATTTTACATCTTACAACATGACTTATAAACCTAATGATTTTATTCTTACCCATTCATCTACCTCACAATCAACCAAACCTACTAAAATTACTACACCACCAACCATAACCCACAATGCTTCCACAATTAAAAATCATGAATCATCAACTAGTTCATCTATCTCTTCTTCCTAGATTCCTATTGAGGATCCCTTGGCACAAATTTTCCAACATCTTTCCCTTGGGGAGTATCACCTTCTCACCTTGCATTATTTCTCTACTCTATAAGAATACATGAACCTTAAATATGTTCCTTCTTATGACCCTATCCATCTACCAGATAATCAAACAAACTTCATTTATGGGGGACTTGATCAACCATGTCTTGCCCCTACTACTATTTGGCATATCCAACCTTTCACCTCTAAATTTTATTATCTATACAGGCCAACATTTACCAATATATATCTTCATCATTGTTCTTGGAAAGGTTTTGGCCTTGGTCATTATGAATAGAGACCCCATACATTGTCTATGGTCAAAACCTGATAACCTCACGAGTCCTTTATCCTTGGGTACGTCCCACTAGAGGATCCCACTGACTCACCTCAATCCATCACCCCCATCAATGAGGACATCCCATCACGATCAAAATCTAAAGACCTTGACATCATTTCCCCTAACTTTTTTTTATCAACACTGTTAGCCTGACCCCTTTTATATATCATAAGGGTGGCCAAACTAAGGTTCTTCCTCTAATCCACATTGAGATGGTTAAGTAAAACTCTTCTACCATCAAAACCATCTAACACCAGGATGATGAGTCTATTCTATCCTACCTTGGTGTGAGGGGCTCTTCTATTCACAAATCCCTTCCTCTTGAAAACCAAAAAATGGTTAATGAATCCACCACTGATATTAATTTGGGAACTCAAGATAACCCCCACATATTTAAACTTGGACAATATTTGAACCTCAAGGAACAATAATACCCATTTTTTCTTCAAGATCATAGCATTGCATTCACATGGTCTTATTACGATATGCTTGGGATTGACCCTTTTATCACCCTTCACAACATTTTTACCCATCTTGAAGCCAAGCCAGTTCATAAAAAGCTTCGTAAGATGCATCCTCATATCACCCTTCTCATTAAAGAGTAACTTCAACATCTTTTATCTATTGACTTTATCCAACCCTTTGACTATCCATAATAGATCTCTAATATTGTTCCTATTACCAAACCAACTAGGGGACTTCACCTTTGCAAATATTACCATGACCTTAACCTCACATGCCCAAAATATGACTTTCTTTTGCCCAGCATTGACCAATTAGTTGATATTATTTTAGGCCATGATATGTTATCTCCAATAGATAGTTTTTTGGGATATAATCATATTATGATTACCCCATTGGATCAACATAAAAAAACCATCATTACCCCTTGGGAAACCTTCTACTATTAGGTCATGCCCTTTGGTCTAAAGAATGTAGGAGGAAATTATTAATGAACCATGACCTCATCCATAAAATTGTGGAAGATTATGTGGATGATCTCCTCAAGAAATCCAAACACCACAAGGATCATCTAGTTATTCTTGCAATCATCTTCGACCAACTAATTAAATTCCATGTCAAGCTTAATCCCAAGAAATGTATTTTTGGGGTTTTATTTGGAAAAATCCTTGGATTTATCATATCCCTTTGTGGAATCAAAATTTACACCACCAAAGTCAAAACACTCTTGGAAATTCCTCCTCCAAAAAATCTCAAACAAATTTTTAGCCTATAGGGAAAGTTCTAATTTATTCATTGATTCATCTCCTAGCTATCAGATTGATGCTAACCCTTTCAGCATATCCTTAAGAAAGGCATATTTAAATAGACCAGAGATTATCAACAAGCCTTTGATTCACTCAAGAAGTACCTAATTATTCCACTAGTTCTCATCCCACCTAAGGATGACCAACCTTTCTACCTTTACATATCTACCACTGATCACTTTTTAGGAGCCATACTCACTCATAAAGATGAAAAAAACAAAGAAAAATATATCTATTATAGCAACCATGCCCTTCTAGAGTATGAGACATGATACACCCATCCTAAAAACTATCTTTCACTCATCTTTGACACCTCCAAACTCCATCACTACCTCCTTAATCATAAAAAATATGTCATTACTAACACCTACCCACAAGTATATGCACTCCAAACCATACAAAAATTAGTGTATGGCTAAGCAACTCATGCTCCTAGCTAAGTTTGATCTTGAGTTCCTTCTATAAAAATTCATTAAGGGGTAGGTCATCACTGACTAATTATTTGAGGCTCTCCTACCAGATAACCAACCCATTCCTCTTGCCTTTCTAGATGAATCTATTGTGACTCTTTCATAGGAAGAATCCACCTACCAAATGACCATGTTTTTTTATGGCTCCAAATTCAAACATGTTGGGGGTGAAAGAGTAATTCTCATTCCCCTTTATGGATAACCTCTTCCACTTTCCTTTAAACTTGACTTTGAGTGCACCAATAACATGATTGAATATGAAGCCTTAGTTATAGGTTTCCAAACCATTTTCACCTTGAAAATCAAAACCATTTCTATCTTCGATGAATCCCAATTCATGATCAACTAAGTCAATAGGTATTATCAATGTAAAAATGATGTTTTAAAAAAATATAAGCTTTTAGTTCATGAACTCTTAACATCATTTAAACATTAATAGATCCAGTTGGTTCTTTGATCTAGTAATAAATTCACTAATATAATGGCTTCCCTGGCATCTTAAATTCTTTATCAACCAATTGCATCTAAACTATTTGTCACCATTAATCATTTCATCAATCCTTCATATATCAATTTAGACCTTCCTACCATTTTTAGTGTGGAGACATCTCCTTCTGATATTTGGTATGACCACACTTTCAACTACCTTAATCTTAGCATCATACCACCTGACCTCTCAAAAAATTCCCAAAAATCCTTTATTCAGGGTAACTCTCATTATACCATACTAGGTAGAATCCTATATAAGTGTGGCTTTAATGACCTTCTTCTTCACTTCCTGTGTAGTCATGATATTTCCCATGATATTAGGGAAACCCATGATGGGATCTATGGGGGACATTTTAGTGGCCTCACCATCACTAAAATAATCGTACATCTTGGCTACTATTGGCCTACCCTTAATTAGGATTATTGTGACTATGTAAATAAGTGTGTCAAATGTTAGTAACATGTTAATCTACATCATGCACCTACTCATAGACTTCAAGTATCTAAATATTATTGGCCATTCTCATAGTGGGGGCTCAATCTCATTGGAGAAATCAATCCTCACTTATCTCAATGACATTAATTCATCATCACGTCCATGAAATATTTCACCAAATGGGTGGAATTCATTCCTCTTATCTCAATCAAAGTTGAGAAAATTATCAATTTCATCAATCACCACATCATTTGTCATTTTGGTGTTCCCCACAAGATCATCATTGACAACAACAAATCTTTCAAAAATAAGAAATTCCAAGCTCTTTGTGATGCTTTTGGCATCAAGCTAAGCCATTCCTCACCTTATCATCCACAAGCTAATGGTCAAGAAGAATCTTTCAATATAACCCTCATCAAGATGCTAACCAAGTTTGTAAGTACTTTAGGATGGGATTGGCACCTACACATTCCCTTTGCTTTATGGGCCTATTGCACTAGCATCTAAACTACAATAGGTGATACACCTTTTTCTCTAGTCTTCAGAGTAGAGGTTGTCTTACTTCTCAAAGTCTATATCCCCTCTCTTTATATATATTTTCAAGACATCATATCTGAGGATGCTTATCATCAAGAATGCCTCACATGCCTTGATTATCTTTATGAGCATCGCCTCACTACCCTTAACCATCTTCACATCTACTAAGAGATGATCACTTGTGATTATAATAAACATATAAAATAATGGGAATATAATATTAGAGACCTCATCCTTAAAGAAAACTAACATGTAAAAAATATGGATAAAAGTAAAAAGGGAAAATATACTTTCAATTGGCTTGAACCCTAAGATCATTACCCATAAGAATAGATCAGGAGCTTATCATTTGTCTTCTATCAAAGGCAAACTAGAACCTAATCCTCTTGATTTTTTGCATTTTCATCCTTTCTACTATTAAGAAAGATCTAATTAACCTTTTTGTCTAAATTTATCTCATCCCTTAGTTTAAGAGACTTTCATCTCCCTTATATCCTTACCCTATTCCTCTTAAGGACACTTGATTACAATAAAACCATGAGATTATTTGTCATAGTTTTAGCTTAATCCTAAGCATGGGAACCATGGCTCTACTCATGGCATGGATCTCATGATTACTTTTCATCTATAATCATATGAAATCCCATTGTCATTTATCTTTCAAATCACCTTTTGTTACTTATCTATTACCTTTTGTGTTAAAATTCTTACCCCCATGAAGGTATACCTCTAGGCTTGAATAGGTTTGTATATGTGTGAAGCTATCATTCAAAATCAAAAAATGGAATACTAAAATGATAATTTAAATTTGTATCTCTAACATCATAGACCACTCCTCTAAAGAATGGCTAACAATTTAAAAATGGAAAAAATACAAACTACTCCCTTGAAGGATAGTTATAATCTTACAAAAAGGAAAATCCAAACTTGGACCACTCCCTTGAAGGATAACTAAGTCAAAAATGTCAAAAATACAATCGTTTTAAGCTTCCCACATCAATCAACTTCAACCAAAAAAAATAAAAAAGAAATCGAAAGCAAATTTATCCCAATAAGGGGTCATAATTGGCTTTGTCATAAATACTACTTGTAGACTTCCTACATCGATCAGTCTACACCTTGTATCAAGGCATGGGCTTGTTTATTTTATTTATTGGGTAACTTATAGAAGGGGTAAGTCAACCCACATTAGGTTCCTACATTACCCCTTTCCCTTCCATTTATTGACCATCCACTTTCCCTTTGTACCATCTATAAGTCAAGGGACTATGAACTCACTTGGCACATTGTGCTTATGATGGCATATTTTCACTAAAAATGTGCTAATGTGAAGCATATGAAAGGCTTATCTTTATTAACCATTATCTAACTTCAATTTAATAGGGTACTTGTCAATGAACCCAATATACCCTTTTTTAATTTCTCTTATTTGGTTCATGAGGACATTGTCTCTCATAACTCATTTTCTCACACTTTATTACCTACACTTATTTTATGTGTTACCATTCTCCATCTGACCCCACAACATAAAATCCTTTCAAATACACACCACAACATTATCAAATCTAAACAACTTATCATGAACCATAATAATGAAACAACCATATTACACCAACCATCCTACTATATTGAATCCAAATATTACCTAAATTACCACATTTCATCCTCTCAATGCATGCCCTAGCCCATACATCAAAGTCTCTCTATACACTACCATCTCATTATCATCATATTTATCTAAAACATAAATATCAATACATTTCATCACATGCCTAAGATAAACATACAACAATCCATATCACATGATCACAACAACCTCATAAGCATAACAAACAATAATAGATCATCTATAACATCAATAACATAACATCATAAATGTTTAAATCATAATAAATTGACATCCATACCATATAAATCTCCTATACCAACAATACATTTCAAATTTTGTAACCTCTCTCATATAGATCTCATGTATTCAACATGCAGGCCAATATCAAAATCAAATATACATTAATCCACATAAAATAATCACATATCAACATACATAAATAAACAATCATCATCTCCATAAAAATTATAACATCTAAAACATCTAAATCACATATCAACATCCATAAATAAACAAATCATCAATTCATAATAGATAAATATATCAACACCCATGACATCAATGAATCTCTATACACATATCTTATAATCAATATAAAAATCTCCATATAAATCATATATATATATATATATATATATATACATTAATACATGTCTTGTACATATCTGTAGATCATATACATCTCACATCATCAACATGTAGGCCTCCATCAAAAATCAAGTATATAACAAAATCCTAACATATACATCAAGGTCTTGGGGCACCACTACCACTAGCCCCACCTATACCTACACCCCTATCTGGCAGAGGTCCCCCTAGGATACCACCATATCAACCAACCATTACTACCTATTATCCTAGTGTCACAAGCACTAGCCCACTTGCTAAACTATCCTAATACTCACCCCACCTTGGCTCATTAAGCTATTATGCTAGTAAAATGCCCTCATTGTATCTTAGCTCCTATATAGCAACTAAATATTGAGAATATGGAATAAAATTGAGAGGTGTCATCATTACTCCACCTATCTATCTCAGTGAGTCTCTCTCTTGAGTAACCAAACCAAGTGTAACCCTCACTTGGTCCCTCTCCACTATAACTATGGTAATTTAACCCTATAAAATGGTTACTTATCCTTGTAAGTTAGTGACATGTGCCTAGACTTGATCTCTCTCAATATTAACTCCTCCTAACTAACCCTAAAGAGTGGTAATCTACCCCTATAATATGGTAATCTAGGCCTAAGCCACTGTTAGTTCCACTTCTATCTGTGGGTCACCTTATATTAGTCCCCCTATTAGATCAATGTCCATGGGCCTATAGCCTCCATCACCCCATCCAAAATAAGCTATAACATATCTACCCTAATAGGATACTAGATAATATATTGTGATGTTTGCATCATCTCTCACTCTATCAAGAAACTCCTCATGGTCCAACTCCTCTTCTTGTGGCTATGGCTTTATCAATATAAACTTTGGATCCTCCTTCCTATATTATGGAAAATTATGTGGAATACCTTACACAAGGATAATCTATTATTTTACTCTCTTCAGTGGGATGAGCTCTATCTCACCATCTTGTCTACCGCATACCCACCTCTAGCTCTACAATGAATATGTATGGTACATATATCCAACCCACATAGGCCAAGTCATGTACAACCTCCATATTATATCACCTAGTGATAAACTCTCTAGGGTACCTCAAAACCACTTGATGTCCCTTGTACTACCACCAAGCCCTATCATCACACCATCCCTCCTCAAATAGAGGAATCTAACTAGCTCCATATGTATTGGCAATGGCATATCACTCTAAATCCAACTAGCTCCATATGTCACCATTCTTTTATTGACATAGCATCTCAAACCTCCATAAAGATCTCAGGGACTTCATCTTGTAATTGGATCTACTCATGGGCTTGTAAACAAATCATATCCATCATAAGGTGACAACCTATCCCTATTTATCTCTTTCAAAATACAACTTCATTCATCTTTTCTCTCAATCACTAGTATCCTCAGTAACATAATTCCATGAATCTCTTTTCTATACCTATCTCTCAAAACTACAAACAACAATTTGAACCCTTCATAAATTTCACACACTTACCACCTACTCGATTCTAATTAATCTTATCACCTAATCACTTACACACCTCCAAACATCCTATTATTATTTTTTAATTCCTTATTACATTATTTTTTTAACCATCTACTTTGATCTCTTTTAAAATACTCTTAATAACCCATTCATCTATCACCATTTAACATTTCATTATTCCACCCAAAAATTCATAATTAACTATTACATTATTCCCTACATCTTCCTTACCTTAACAATAATACATTGGGCATTAATAATTAACCTATTTCCTCATTTTCCCCACCATTTAACTATTAAAAGTAAATAAACTAGGTACCTAGGACATACATCAGTAACATACAGCAATCCATACCCTTACCCTTACCTCTTACCCCTTACCTTCTTTTAAACATAAAAAAAACCCCTTACCTTATTTTAAACACTAAAAAACCTCTTACCCCTTTTTTTAACAAAAAACCCTTCTTTCATCTTGACCATTGATAGTCCTCTTGAGGCATTTTTATCCCTCAAGTCAACCATCATCAGTCAGGTCAACCATTGATAGTCACTATTAGTCACCTTCAGTGGTGACCTTTAAACCCTAAAAATCCTCAACACCCTCCAATCTACCCTAAAAATCCCTTCCCACCATTCTTACACTACCAATACACACCTACACACACCTTACCCCCTTTATTCTCTTATATACACTCTCATTAAACCAAAACCCTAAAAAAATAAAAACCTAGGGTATCAACTACCTAAAACATTTCCACAATCCCACCCATGTAATTTAATCCATCTCATACCCTATTTATATAATCAAATTTATCTCAATTTCAAAAACAAGGTGGCCCTACCTCATTCCATGAGCATTGATAAGGTTTCAATCCATGTCCAATTACCTGACTATGCCCATCTCCCATGTCCATCTAATCTATGATCAGTCCCATGGTCAATCTCATTAACCAATGTAATCTCACCAACTCAATAAACACCCTTTAATCATTGACAAATCTTATATCATGCACACTCAAATCATAAACACCAAGGTCAATATGTCAAATATTAATCAAAATTTTATTATTTTTATTTTTACCTTGAGCACTAGGGATTTTTACCCAACCATCAATGATTGCCTAACCATCAATGGTTAATCTTAACTATCGATGATTAACCCTAACTATCGATGGTTAGGGTTCTTATCTCTTTCCACCCTCTCAACCTAAACTTGACTTTGTGGTACACCAAAGTGAGGCAACGCATTTTGCCAAATTTTGACTTATTTAAGAGTTACCCTCTCCCCCAACTATTAAGAACTATATTAGTCATAAATATCACATTAAATCCATCATCCATAGGACTATGTAGGCAACATCCTCTTTCCTAGAACATTAGGAGTCAGCTCAAACATTACTTTACCCAATCCCACCAATTTGCCCATGTCCACCTCAAAATTGACCCTTTTCAAACCAAATTATTTACACACTTTGTGATGACCTTGCCTTGGTCATTTTGATCACCTTGACTAATTTTTCCATGTTGAAATTTTATATTTCATACCACCTCATAAGTGACCTAACCATTTATGTTTTTCTTGGGATCACTTGCTACTTTGGATACCTAAGTAAACACCATCCTTGTCTAAGAGACTTAATTGATATGTATGACCTGATCAATAATGACAAATGTTAGGGGCCGTTACCTTATCACTTATCCGATCACTTTAATGTATTATTATCAACATTAGAAACTTTTATCTTTATATTATTTTGACTATCATGCTTAGTCATATTTTATGTGCATCTCAAATTTCCAACCCTTACTCACCCACCTCATGCCTCACCTTTTACCATCTATCAAACCATGAACCAATTTAAATTTCACCTCATCAACTCCTAATTTAAGGGGGAATACCTCCTCCCATACTTAGGGTAACTAAACTAGGATCAACAAACTATTCATTTTTATTATATGACTTATTGACCTAAAGCCACACAATAAAAAGGGGCAAAATATAGATACTCAAAAACATCACCTCAACTAGTTTTTGATGTCAAGCTACCCTAGACCTATTATAAATCTTAAGATAGCTAATCACCTAGCTAAATAACCCTAAAATCCCTTTTAAAAATTTAAAAAAAAATTGAGACACGTTTTCTAAAAACCTTTTAACTCATTTTCACCCTTTTTTGCCTAGGAGTATGACCATCATCAATCAACCTAACTAGCAACAGTTAGCCTGACCATCAATGGTCAGGTCCTAAAACCTATAACACAAGAATTCCTAGCTATAAATAAGATAAACATGAGCAAAATATAAACTTTCCCATTTAAACCTTATAGTTAAACATCACTTCAAATTAGCATCTTTATCTTAGACCAATTTAGCATTTTCTTTCCTCCTCACTTAGCAGCTTCTTGCTATTAAATGACGGCTATTGGAAGAATTAAGGATAAAAAATTTACATTCATGCTATTCTAATTTTATTATTTAGGTCTCAACTCAACCTAAAACTCTATCCACGTAACTTTTGAAAGCTGGGGTACTGTTATGCTAGCCAATTTTCTTTAGATTTCTACTATCATGAATTTTGCATCCTATAGGTATTCTTTATTTGTTTTATAATTTTATTTATATATGATCAAATCACATACACCCCATTCTAAATATTATAGATCCATATTCATATCCTTGTCCATACACTATTCCTTTTTTTAACTCCACTTCAATATCCTACCAAAATCACATAGGCAACCATCACGAGTTCTTATAACCATCATCAGTTAAAACAACCATCGCTAGTCACTTAACCATTATCAATCAGATCAACCATCACCGATCAACCTAACCACCACCAATACACTATAAAAAAAATAACAATTTATTATTTCCAACCCCTTTCCCCCAACCAAACATTGTTTTCTATTTCTAACCTAATCATAAAACATGTATAGATTTTTTGAACCAAACCTTGACCTTTTTTGGTATAGTATTGACCCATTGTGATAAATTTAGTCATTATATTAAATAGGAATTTCATTTCATATATTTTATACTTATTATTTCATTTATTTTCTTGATTAATTTAAATACAACTATCTTTCCTTTTTTTTATCAACATAATGTTTTATTTGGGGAGTAGATTGACAGTCATCTAAGGAAGCTTTCACTTCTTGGATCTAGCATATGCTATGTATTCCACCCTTCATACTTGTATAACCATTAATTTGGTTTATTTTTGTCTTATTATAGGTATTCCTTCCTCACCAAAAAGTATCTCTCACTTTGTTTAGTCATCAAGAGTAACATATAACAGGTACACACCCCTCATCATTGTTTCTTCATTTCTTTCTCAAAAGATAATAATATAGTTAGAAATAGTAGGAAACAATTATAGGACCCATTATGTAATTCTATCTCCATGTAAAATTTCATCTTTAGACTCTGAGTGGAATCCCATTTTTCTACCTTTCTCTCTCTTGAATTAGGCCTCAATTAGGCCTCCTTACTTAGGACCCTATTTTCTAGTTCCAAATCTTTGTTACACATGTGCAATCACCCAAAATCATGTGATTAAATTTCCATAGGCCATAAAAAATCTCCATTCCAATTTTTAAGTCTTGATACCTTGTGGAAGTATGTAAACCAAGAAATGGCCTTACCACCTAGGCCATAAAAAATCTCTGTTACACATGTGAAATCACCCAAAATCATGTGATTCAATTTCCATAGGCCATAAAAAATCTACACACCAATTTTTAAGTCTTGATACCTTATGGAAGTATGTAAACCAATAAATGGCCTTACCACCTAGGCTTTTTCTTAGCATTTTTGAGACTACCTTGAAAAATTAGCCTAGTTTGATCACCTATAGAATCTATTGTGTAATTTTTTGGATTTTAATAACTATTAAAATTATAAAATGACCATAATTTTTTATCCTTAAAAGTATCAACATGAATTATATGAAATTATTTCCTAATTTATTTATACCTTAGTGTCCTCCATCATCTTTGATCTTTCTTTTAGGCCTAAGGTCAATTGTTTATCTATCCACTTGTAGGTGCTCACTAGGACATCAGGGCTACATTCTATGAAACTTGGCCCTCACTCATACCTTAATTACCTTATATATCGATCTTGAATTTAATTGAGGTTTTAAAATAGGTTTTATAGCCTTTACAAACATTTTGACTCTACCTCTTCCCTTAGGCCCAATACCAGTTTATTCTTTTTTGCTTGTAGATGCCTTGAGAGGGTTTCTTGACTATATTTTTAAAATATTGGACCTAGTCTATTGTTTTATTTTAAATTATTTCTCCAAGGTTTATAATAATTTCCATTTGGTGTAAAATAATGTTATTATGGTTTCATGTATTCTATAAGGTCAATGGCAAAGTGTGCCTTAGTGATCATACATGGAGCTTGTAGGATTTGCTTGGTTAGTCACAGTGATGGATGTTGGTTATGTGTTGACCATGTGTAAGGGGTCATATAAGGTCTAAATAATGATTTAGGAACTTATGTAAGTAAAATAAATTCATTATAATAGCTTGTGAATGTATAGGTTATACTCGTCACTTTCACAGATCTTCCTAAGTAAGTAGATTGATGACATCAAAATTCACATGTGTAAAGGTGTCAGAGGAAAATGGTCACATGGGTTTGTTGAGGTTTATTCTTAGTTCATGTTTTTAAAATTTTAGGTCTTGAAATTATGCTATAAAAAGTTATGAAGGTGAAAATATGGTCTCCCAGGCATATTTATTTGTTTTCCATGGACAAATTTGCATTAAAAAGTGACCATTGGAATTCAAATATTTAAATTTACAAAGGAAAACTAGTCCTCACCATTTTGGATATAAATTTCTATTGAGGATTAATTTTATGGTGGCATAAAAATAAAAATGGTATATAACTTCAAGGGATATCTAGGAAAAATAATTTTGAGGTTTGAATGATAGTAAAAGTGCATTTATTATGGTTAAAAGTTGACTGAGGGTTCGACCTTCTTCTGCAAATGCCCTGAGAAGGATGCTTGAGTTTTTATTGATGGTGTTTGGATATTTCAAGGTGAGTTATTAAATTGAGAATGTTTTATACTCATTTAAGATGATATGTATGTATTTTGGAAGTTTGATTAATCCATCTTCTATTAAATAAATGGTCACAAGTTGATTGTTTGTTCATTCATGGTGTTTTTATGAGGAAGGCAAATGATTGATAGGTTTTGCATATGAAAAGGTGAGTAGGGATAAATGGAATAAATTTATGGAGCCTTAGGGTTCATGTGGTTATGATCTATGGGATTTGATGTCGACTTGTGTTCCTATTTTTGCTCGGTAATATGCTAAATATGTGAATAGGTCTCCATGAGACCTATAAGGGATACTAAGGTCTAATTGAAAGGTGTAGTTGCTAAAGGGTGACCCATGGATGATATGGTTGACATATTAAGGTGTTATTTATCTATTTATAAATGGGATATAAGCCTTAAGAGTTAAATAAAATCTTTTAGCCAACCAAGAAGGTGATGGGCAAGTTTACTATATAAAGAGCTAAATCAAAGGTGATGGTTTCTATAGTTATTGAGAAAAGTCTAAAAAAATTGAGTGTGATTGGTGAATATATTTAAGATCAGATAAATTTAAAGAGTGTGTGCATGACCTATAGGTCATAATTTTTATGTTATAATAGTGTACATGCATGTTTGAAGATTGAGTATGAGCAAAGAGGTCTAGAGTGATCCAAAAAGGGTGTTTTGGATGCATTGCTTATGTGTGAAAGATTGAGAGAGTATGAAGAGTTTAAGAAAGGTTTTATACCTTATTTTTTCATCAAATTTAAATTCAATCAAAGTTCTAAATCTATTTATTTCATAGGTGTTGTGTGGGTGATTAACATATAGAATAAGTAGGTGCTTGTTCATGCTTAGGGGTGGCTCCTCGTGAAGTGGGTACTTCACTAAAAGGTCTTATGTTTATGATAATATTATAGGACAATTAATCCATGTGTTTGTAGGATTGAGAGTGGGTTTCATTACCCATGAGGGTTTTACACATAAATCATTTGTTGTGTACTTGATTTTGCATTATCTTTCTTGTTCATTATTATAAATGACTTATATGCTTTATGAATGCTTGTGGTGATTGATAAATGGTTTGAAAGGATTCAAATTTAAGTTTGGATTATATTACATAATTGATTTAGACCCTTTAATTGATTTTACCTCTAATAATTGGTATCAGAGTGATACCTTCTTTGTAAGTTTAACCACTTTAAGGTGATCATAGGTACAATGGATGACAAAGAGGTTTATACATTTCTTCAAAGTGAAATAGTATGTGCCTTATCAGAGATCAAACATCTAAAGGAAGTTAATGAATATCTAGAGGAAGAGATTTAAATATTGAATAACAAGAAAGGGAGTAATAATTCATGTTAGACTTCCTCAATATATCATGAGATTATTGCAAGCATTAATGGTGTGAAGACACAAATAGATAAACTAAAATCAATAGTAAATAATTTGAAAGACATGATGAATAAAGGAATGAATCAAAGGATGGATAATTTAGAAGGTAAAACTTTGACATATATATATGTTCTTTTATCTAAAGATAAGCATAATTCTAGCTTTACCAAAGAATTCAAGGATGAGAAGTCTTGGGTGAATGATGGTCAAGCTAAGGGGATAAATGACATGAACAACTATATTTATTTCTTTAATAAATAATTTTATAAATATAATGAATATGATCATAGATTAGGGACTGTACTTACTCTTCAAGGAGTAGAAATGATATTCTATGATATAACTATAATCAATAGGGACATATATCCAAGTATTATAGTATGGAGTTTTGGAAAAAGGACATTCAAGTCATTGACACCATCAAATGGTTCAAGAAAGATAAATCCAAGATTGAAGAAAAGAAGAAATATTTAGATAGTTCACCAAAGGAAGAATCAATGTTTGTTCAAACTGCTTTGCATACTCAAGAGGATGAAAAAAAGAAATGGCACATAGATAGTGGATGCTTAAGTCATATAACAGGAGATAAGAGCAAGTTTTTTTATATCAAGAATCATAATTTAGGTTCATTATGATTTAGTGATAAAAATTTTGCTAACGTAGTTGGGAAAGGTTATGTAAGCTTGGATAATGGTCACACCAAAATTAAAAATGTTCTATATGTAAAAGGTTTGAAAGATAATCTTCTAAGTGTTAGCCAAATGTGTAAATAAGGAAATACTATGAATTTTCGTGACAAAAGGTGTGAAGTGAGAAGATTCAAGCCTAAAAAATTAGTTGAAAACATTCACAAGGCATATAAAAACTTGTATGGATTCCATGAATCCAATAGAGAGGAGTGTTTTATGAATTAATTAGAAGAAAGCTAGTTCTCGCATAAAAGACTTGGACATATTAACTTTGAAAATTTAGTGAGGATTAGTTCGAAAGGCCTAGTGAGGAATATTCCTCAAATTGATAATATTCCTCATAATATTTTCAAGGCATTATTTCATGTGAAGCAAACCAAAAGAAGCTACAAGCCTAAGGATAATTACACCACAGTTCCATTAGATTTAATCCACACTGACCTATGTGGACAATAAAATTATATACCATGTTTGAGGGGTAATATAATGTGCTAAGAGTTATTGGGTCACTTGTGAAAGTCAAAATAATTCATTATTATATCCTTGTGAATGTCTAGGTTAGCGTAGTCACTTTGATAGATCTTCTTGAGTAAGTAGATTGATGACATCAACATTATTACATGTGAAGGTGTTAAAGGAAAATGATCACATGGGTTTTTTTAGGTTTATTCCTAGTTCATGTGTTTCAAATTTCATGTCTTGAAATGAATCTTATCAAAAGCTATTAAGGTGAAAATATGGTCTCCCAAGCATATTTCTATGTTTTCCATAGCCACATTTGCATTAAAAAGTGATCGTTGGAATTCAAATATTTGAATTTACAAAGGAAAACTAGTCCTCACTATTTTGGATATAAATTTTTTATAGAGGATGAATTTGATGGTGGTATAATAATAAAAATGGTATATAACTTCAAGGGATATCCAAGAAAAATAATTTCGAGGTTTGATTGATAGTATAAATGCATTTAGTGTGGTTAAAAGTTGACTAAGGATTGAACCTTTTTCTACAAATGACCAGGAAGGATGTTTGAGTTTTTGTTTATGGTGTTTTGATGTTTCAAGGTGAATTATAAATTATAAAGTGTTTTAGACTCCTTGAGGATGGTTGGTATGGATTTTGGAGGTTTGACCAATCAACCTTATCTACAAATAAATGCTCACAAGTTGATTGTTTGTTCATTCATGGTGTTTTTGTGAGGAAGACAAACGATTGATAGGTTTTTCATATAATAAATTTAGGGTGTATTAGGAGTCATGTGTTAAGGACCTATGGGTTTTGATTTGGACTTGTGTTCTTATTTTTACTCATTAATATGCTCAAGAGGTGAATAGGTCTCCATGAGACATATAAGGGCTACTAAGGCCTAATTAAAAATGTATCTTCTAAAGGGTGACCCATGGATGATATGGTCAATCTATGAATGTGGTATTTATCTATGTATGAATGGGATATAATACTTAAGAGTTAAGTAAAGTCTTATGGCTAACCAAAAAGGTGATCAACAAGTTTACTCTATAATGAGCTAAATCAAAGGTGGATGTTTCTAAAGTTGTTGAGCGAAGTATGAAGAAGTTTGATTGTGATTTTTGGATGTATTGAAGATAAGATCAGGTTGATTAATGTCTTAATGACATATAGGTAATCATTATAATGTTATAATAGTGTACTTGAATTTTTGAAGATTGAGGATGAGTGAAGAGGTCTATAGTGATCCAAAAGGGTGTTTTGGATGCATTGCTTATCTATGCAAGCTTGAGAGAGTATGAAGATTTTAATAAAGGTGTTATACATTGTTTATCCATTAGAATGAAAGGCAATCAGAGTTTTGGAGCTATTTATTTCATAGGTGTTTTGTGGGTACTCAATATTTAGAACAATTTGGTGCTTGTTCATGATTATGGCTGAGTGTTCCTTGTGAAGTGGGTGCTTCACTAAAAGGTATCATGTTTATGATCATATTATATGACAATTAGTCCATGTGTTTTTAGTGTTGAGAGTGGGTTTTATTCCCCATGAGGGATTACAACATTATTCATGTGTTGTATTCTTGATCTTGCATTATCTTTATTTTTCATTTTTATGAATGACTTGTATGCTTTATGAATGCTTGTGATGATTGATCAAGGGTTTTAAAGGATTGGAATTGAAGTTTGGATTATCTTGCATCACTAATTCACCCCCTCCTTCTTAGTGATTATACATCTAACACAGTTTTGTCATCACTAACCTCTCAATGCTCTTGAATATAATTAAATTATAAAAAGGGTTTAGGTATCCTTCATACATCTCAATTAACCCTCATTATATGCAATCTATACTACACATTTAATACATGATTTAAGGTGAGGTTTAGAGCCTATGATAGTGTTAGGTGTTTTAAAATCACCACCTTCTCACCTCATTGACCTTCTCCATGATCTCAAACTTTTATAAAGATCTCAATTGGCTCCAAATATTTCATACATGATCTACCCTTTCATTCTTTAGTCTCGAGACCAATCTACTTTCATTAGCCACCTATAGGTGACAATCAAGGATCATGATTATATGTAGGGTATCAAGGTATTAATATTATATTGGTATTAAACTCCACAATAGTACATACACCTAGATTGAAGTCCTAAATAGGTTTCAAAAGATTTACCAACCTCTCGACCTCTTCATTAGGCCTAATAATGGACTGACCCTCTAAGCAGGCCTATAGGTGTCTATTAGGGGTCACTAATTGTCATGCTTGGGTTACATAAAACCATTATTTGAGTTCTTAAACCTAAAAACCTATCAAACCATTACACACTCCCATTATCACTTCTCAATGGTGTTACAAGGTCTCTAAAAAAGACCTATGTCACCTTCAACCTACCCTATAGGTGTGTATAGACTTTTAGGTGTCTCTTTTAGGGTGATGACTATGTCAAGAGTTGAGACTGCGTTCTCTATTACCATAATGCTTAAATTATCCAAACTTTTAGGAAATATTGATTTCATTATCCATAGGGTATGTTTTTTATTTTGTGACACTTTCCAATCACTTTTTCACTTGTCATCAATTATACAGTACTATAGGTGACTATATGATAGAGCTAGAGGGTGTTGACTATATATTAAATGCTTGGACCATTTTAATTTTTATATTGAGTGGCTTGGTTGCTTCTTGATGAGTTGAGTCACTATTTTCACTTTATGTTGTAGTAAAATATTCCCTATATTAGTTATACTTTATGTTGGAGGGTGATGACGATGATCCAAAATGATGACTTCTAGGCTTGAGGCTTGCAGGTCTCATTTGACTATATAAGATATACAAAGTCATCTTTCTTAGGTCTTTAGACTTGTCAAAATTATTCAAATCAATACTCTTGTTTATATTATTAATAAATAGTTTACAAAACTCAAGATAAGCATCATAATCACCCTCAACTTAACTTATAGTCATGTATGGAATGCATACAATCATCTAATGGATAATCCCATGAGTTATAAATAAGATCATTCTAGTCAGTTTGAAGTAACCTAGTGGTGGAAAAATCAAGACCAATGGATAATGTTAACCATTTTGACCACAATGCAAAATGGGTCAAACCCTTATATTCCAAAACTTGTTATTGGGGTCTAACAAAATGTCATGGTGTGTGTCATGGTTCATTTGATGTCATTTAATGTCTTATTAGCCTTGGTCATAGTTCATATTAGCCTCATGTATTTTAGGGGTCATAAATGAAGTGGTAAAATTTTATAGGATGTAAAAGTGTTCTAATACACCTTCTAATGTCTTAAATTCATTGCCAATAATGTTAGGACTAATTGAAAATTGTAGGTTCCTAACTAAAAATCAAGAAAATAAGTGGAAAAGGAGTTTTAAAGGTTGTATGACCTATGGGAGAGAGTGTCACATGGGAGAAGAATTTTTTGTGACCTTTTAGCTTCCCTGACTTCATTTCCAATATTTATCTACTTTTTTAAGTTCTAAAAATTGGCTAAAACTATTATATCTCTCCATCACTCCACTATGAACATAAAGCTAGTCAATAGATTTATTCTTGGTACAGCCAATAGGAAGCCTTGCAGGTCAAATGATCTTAGTGGTGGATAGTAAAATTTATAAGATTAAAATTAATGTTTTTATTTCAAGTATTGGATTCATATACTTTATGAACCATCCTTAACGAGTTGATTGTATATTTCTACTTATTATTTCCCATACCTTGTAGGTTTTGCTCATGTTTGAGCTAGTATGTATAAATAAATTAATGAATTTGATTATAAAAAATGTGTAATTAGTCATTTAATTTTTTAAATCTTTATTTTAATGTTTAAATTTGTGTTCATGAGCCAAATATTTCAAGTTTGTAGGTTGAGGTTACTAGTGGAATTGTCGTCAATTTCCAACACCTGTAGAAGGTTATTTTATATAAAGTGGTTTAAAATCAAGGTGTGGTTTTATAATTCATGCCTCTAATGTCTCATTTAACCCTCCTATTCCAATAATAATCTCACAATATATCATAATGGATATGTAGTCATAGTTCAAAACTAATAGTCAATTTCCTGTATGGTTACATATGTAGTCAACTAAATCATGGTGTGTGGAGTTCTGAGGACATTAATGGAGGTTTTTTAAGAGTCCATAATATGTTATAAATATGATTATAATATGATAAATCAAATAAAACTCTCCAATTTTATATGACTAACAATGATGACTATTTCTCACATATATGTAGGCCTGTAACTCCAATCTACACCTACAGGTGCTCTCAGGGGAATATTAAATTTTAATGGTATTTTTAAAACTCATTTAAAATAATTAAAAGTTTTAAATATTAATTTTATCACTTTTAAAATATTCAAATTTTGTTACAATTCCTATACCATGTACATTTCTTAGGTCTCCATTCACTACCTACACATTGAAATGTCCACCTATAGGTGGCATTGACAAAGACCTAGGAGTGTTGTTCAAAGGCATTGTCATATGTTTTGAGACCTTAATTGAGGTCCTAATATTTTTTATAGACTATAAAAATCATGTATAAAATAATTAAGGAGTAGGTATACTTAATAATTCATGATCAAAGTTGAGAAACTTAGTTTAGGGATAATTTCCTCAAAACTCCAAAATAGAGGCCCAAGCACTTTTGGGGATACCATATAACAATGTTACATGATTCCTAGATGATTTTAAATTCACCCATGTTATATCCTCCAAATATGGGTATAAAATTGAAAGATAAATTTGGTATTTGAATAAAATATCATGATGTTTAGGGGCCTCTAAGTTCCACACTTGTTCACTGAAGTTTGGCAATGATGTCTACAAGATTTGATTTTCCAAGTGACCTCTATAGCCAAATATGGTATGGTGAGAACATATATACATGATGGGTGATAATATTATGGTAATTAAGACATTATTGTCTCAAATATACATCAAAAAGGGTTGAATCACAAGGTATTATGCTCCATTAACACCTATAAGTGTTCTTTGCCCTAGGATAACTTACCTATAGTTGACTGTGTAGTCTTATAAGTTTATGATATGAGCTTAAGCATGAAAACATAAAAAAATGAAAATTTTAAAAGTTAAAAAATGATTATAAGAGTTATATAATGATCCAAAGGTATATGGCACAAACTTCAAGGTGGATACTTATCTATAGGTCCTTTCTTTTACTCAAAGATAGTCAACTATAGTTGAATTTAGTTGATAGTGAGATAGAGCATGATGTGATGGGTGTTTACATAGCTTAAAACATGATTTGAATGAATATAAATGGTTATAAAAATTCTTTAGATAAATAAAATTCATAGTGACTCAATATCATAAGGCCTAAATCATGCAAGATCACCTACAGGTGCCTCTTTCAAGCAAGAAATATAGTTAACACCTTTATCAAGTCAAGTGAAAGGTATGAAATGAAGGAGTAAGCAAAGAACAAAGAGTGTGGTAATTTTATAAATATTATTTAGGATGTTTTACATCATATTATACCCTCATAATATGGATACAATGAATATAAATTCCTCAAACATGCACCTATAGTCATATTTAATACCTTGCACATAGTTAGTCATTTGACAGTCTACCTTGAGGGTTTGATGGTGTCTGGAGGGTATAATGGAATAATAAAACCTTATAAAATTATACATATCATCTAAATAAATTATATAATCTTTCCATATGTTCACATTTGATGAGACAATAGGGTAAGCGCCTTCTATTTTGTCTTAGATAAAGGGCACACTGTAAAGATGTAAACTTGCAGGTTTTAGAAAAAGAAGATGACAAGGTGAGATAGGGGTTGGTGAGAAATTTAAAGGAGATTATGATAGTTTTGTCACATATATAAAAACATATAAAACCATGTACATAGGTGATAAACTCAACAAGGTGTCTTAAACATACAAGCATCTAAGCAAAACTATTATGTCTACTTTAGGCCTAAAATCCAATTTGGGGGGGGCGGGTAAATATCATTTATATAAATAACTATACCTTAAAAATTATTATAATACTTATATGTGGAGTTGTAAGGAGTTTTAAAGCTATTTTAGTGTAGATAAAACCACTGACAAGCCATTTCTTGGCTCAAAACACATTAGGCCTAAGCGAAGAGATTGAATAAGCAACTTTGAATGCTTGCAATTGTATGGAAACTTGGTATGGGATCTCAAGGAGATAAGATAAGTTGGAGAGGGTCAATAGTAAGGTTATATTATAATTTTTTAAATTATTGAATGTTAGGATTGTATGAATAATCTTTAAGGGATAAAACATATTCAAACCCTCTAAAATCCTAGTTCATGACCAGATAGAGATGATGAAGTAAGAGAGGAATTAAAATGGCACATAATGGATTTGGAGATGATTATAGGTTGTAGAGGACTCTCCAGGTTTCATCCCTATCAAATTGAGTGTTATCTTACTTGTATAGACATACAATAAAATGGATTTCTTTGACATATTTTAGTGTTTTGAAGGTTCAAGGAAGAGTCAAAGGATGAAATTAAATTTAGGAGATAGGTTGGGACTTTAGATAACCCATCATGTCTATTTAATATATCATAATATCTCACAATTTTCTTTTAAAGTTCCTTCATCTCAACTATCCAAAATTGGTATAGTGGACAAGCTAATGAGAGAGTGAAAACTTCAAGTGGGAGTCATTTTAAGGTATATCTAAGCAATATAAGTGCATGAGGTACATAATAAGTGTCATACACTCCTTTTTATGTATTATATTGGAAAAATAAAGGTAGTTTTGGTGCCAAGTATGAAGGGTAAATGAAAGAGGAGTTATTTAGATTACAAGCAGTGATAACTAACCTATAGAATAATCTTGATGATTAGGTATGAAATTAATTCATGTTGGATCATGTAAAAAACCCCTTCCCCTCAATTAAATAATCAAATTATTTACATACAAACACTAAAGGGGGGTGAATCAGTAATGCAAAATATATGAAAAAAAATCAATTATAATCCTTTCAAACACTTAATCAATGATCACATGCATTCATAAAGTATAAAAGATGTTCAAAAAAATTAATAATAAAGATGATTAAAGATTACATACATAACAAAATATGTTAATTTGTGGAGCTAAAAGATTCACCCAGATGCAAACATGGAGGAGGTTGCTGAGTGTCATAGTCACCGACATCGGCAGGCCAACTGACATCGATCAAAGGTCGACAGAAAGCAACCGATATTAGTTAAGAGTCAGCCAATGTTGGTCACCTCCAGATGGATAGGGACCAACATCAGTCACTTGTACAGCTCCAGAACTACTTGTTGACAGACAGTTAGTTTGTTGAACCGGTTATTTGCATGTTAAAGACTAATTTGAGTCTTGAGCCACTTGTCTGATTATTGTATGCATGAGATCTATATAATAGACTCATGGGCTGTATTTTAAAGTGTAGAACTAGAAGATTTATTCCTTTGGTGGAATCACAGGGGTTCTTCCAGGTATGTAAGATCAGGTTTGATCTACAGGTTGTTGCAAGATCAGGGAGGAGATCTACATGGTTAAGTAAGATCGGTTGATCTGCAGGGGTGTGTGTGTGCGAGGTTAAAGGGAGATATATGGGGGAGCAAGATCAAATGTGATAGCAACACATCAAGGAGAAAGATCAAGTGAGATCTACTTGGAGTGCGGTTCGTACTCAGTTTGTACTAGTAGTATTATACTGACTGGTTGAGGTGAACAACAGCTCTGTGTTAGCCATTTGTTGTGACCTGTATTGAGAGAAGGTAACTCATGAGGGAAGATTAATGGTATGCCCACGAAGTGGATGAAAGAGTGTGATCTCTTTGTTTTAATTTCCTTTTGGAATGAGTTGAATATAATTATGTGTTACCTCTTATATTCTGTGTTATTTTTGAATTCTAGTTACTTGTTACTTCTAGTTAATTCTACATATTTAGTTGCTTGTGCATGGTAATAAATGGTGCTCCTAGGTTGTAACAGTTGGTATCAGAGCTAAGGTTTTAAGGAGTAGTTTTGTGTTTGATTATAGGTCACTCTCAAGGATTTCTAATTGAGTGGGAGTATAGCAATGGCAGAAGAAAGTAAGCTAAGAATGGAGAAATTTAGACACAGGCGTAGCACCATATGGTGTGTGGTGGTTGGTCTTCAAGATTGGGCTTGAAGAGGGATACAAGCCAAGATACAAATTAGATAATGTATTGGTACAGGTACAGGTGCAGCTATTTATCTCCAAGTCAGAGATTGTTAGGTTGTGGAGCTAAAAGCTTCACCCAGATGAAAACATGGAGGAGGTTGTTGAGTGTCATAGTCATCGACGTTAGTTAGAGGTCAACAAAAGGTAACTGACATCAGTCATGATTTGGCTAATGTCATTCACCTCCAGATGGATAGGGACTGATGTCGATCACCTGTGTGGTTCCAAAACTGCTTGTTGACAGATAGTTAGTTAGTTGAACTAGTTCTTTGCATGTTAAAGACTAATTCGAGTCTTGAGCCACTTGTCTAATTATTGTGTGCATGGGATCTATATAATAGACTCATGGGTTGTATTTTAAAGTGTAGAACCAGAAGAGTTCTTCCTTTGGTGGAATCACAGGGGTTCTTCTAGGTATGTAAGATCAAGTTTGATCTGCAGGTTGTTGCAAGATCAGGGAGGAGATCTACATGGGTAAGTAAGATTGGTTGATCTACAGGGGTGTGTGTGTCCGAGGTCAAAGGGAGATATATGGGGGAGAAAGATCAAATGTGATAGAAACACATCAAGGAGTAAGATTAGGTGAGATCTACTTGGAGTACGGTTTGTACTCAGTTGTACTGGCAGTATTATACTGACTGGTTGAGGTGAACAACAGATCTGTGTTAGACATTTATTGTGACCTGTATTGAGAGAAGATAACTCTTGAGGGAAGATTACTGGTATTCCCATGAATTGGATGAAAGAGTGTGATCTCTTTGTTGTAATTTCCTTTTAGAATGAGTTGAATGCAATTGTGTGTTGCCTCTCATATTCTGTGTTATTTCTGAATTCTAGTTACTTGTTACTTCTAGTTAATTACACATATCTAGTTACTTGTACATGGTAATCAATGGTGCTCCTAGGTCCTAACACAATATATACATGGGAAACATTATTTGGGAATAAACCCACTCTCAATCCTACAAAAATGTGGACTACTTGTCTTATAAGATGATCACAAACATGAGACGTTTTAGTGAAGCACCCACTTCACAAGGATCACCCACCCTAAAGTATGAAAAATAACCCACTTGATCTATATGTTGATCACCTACCCAAAAACTATAAAATAAATAGCTCTAGAACTCTAATTACCTTTCAATCTGATTGGAGAAATAATGTATAACACCTCTCTTTCAACTCATTACTCACACACAAACTTGATTATATAATAAATATATCCAAAAACCCCTTTTTGATCAATCTAAGATTCTTCACTCATCCTCAATTTTCTCTTTACTTTAGTCCATCCACTGATTACACTTCCTCTGATGTCTTTCCTTTATCTCTATATTCTACTCTCTCAACTCATTGATATACAACTCTAGAAACCATTACCTTGGTCTCCACACTTTATAGATTATTCATGAATATCAAC
Source organism: Torreya grandis (assembly GCA_037957365.1). Lineage (NCBI taxonomy): Eukaryota > Viridiplantae > Streptophyta > Pinopsida > Cupressales > Taxaceae > Torreya > Torreya grandis. Next base: position 101,872 of record JARHVA010002533.1, on the reverse strand, counting down.
TTATAGGTCAGCCAAAATTTTGAATTAACCCTTAAGACATATATCATGATAACACAAAGCTCAATAACATCCTCATAGTTCAACCATAACATCCATGGGTCACGATTAAGTAGCTACACCTTTCAATTAGGCCTTAGTAGCCCTTATAGGTCTCATGAAGAACTATTCACCCATTTATCACTTCATCAAACAAATTAATAACATAGTATCACTTTCAAATACTTGGGTCCAATCTATATGACCCTTATGACATCTTCATGTGAATACATCCACCAAAACACTCTTCTGCTAAAGCATAATTTACTCAAGCAATATTATATACACACACAAAAACATGAATGAACAAATAGTCAACTTTTAAGATAAATAAATTTGAATGTAAAAACATTCAAAACTTATAATTAGATTCTCTAGATGTGCCTTGAAATATTTTATAGCTTTTCTTTTCACTGCATCAATAAATTCATTTTGGATCAGAAGATATAGCTCAAAAAATATATTCTAGTTTTCCTTCACAAATTTGAATATTTAAATTCCAATGGTCATTGTGTAAATGTTAAACATTAGACACTTTGAACTCATCTCATGATCCCTAACACATTAGATCAAATACACACTATTGATTTCCTTGGGAGTATCCTATACTTTATCTTACAATGTTCACCATTGATCTTAGATCATAGCTCCCATGATTGTGTCACATGGAAGCTCTTTATTCCTTCTACACATTTAACTCTTTGAATCGATCCACACTACCAATATCTATCTGTATGAACACCCACAAACCATAGATCTTCTATCAACTCAATAATATTGAGACACGTGCCACAAGCACATTTAATATTCAAAACCTTTGATAATTTGACTTCATGTACACCATTAGATCAAGATCTAGATGATGAATGCTCACTATTAGATCTACTGACTAGTGACCTCAAACTTCAACATAGTTAAATTTGATGGTCTCTATCCCATCAAAGTCTACAGGAGCAACTTTGAAGGTTTATAGCTTGAGATAGAAAATAATTCAAGATTCCAAATATTCAAGGTAACTTCTTGGCACTATATAAAACATCTCCATGAAAACCTTTGACTTTAATTGACTTTTTGAGTACTTAAAATAAATGCACAAACTTATTGGTTCAATCATATTTGCATGATGTATAGTGATGGTCTGGATTATGTTAAGCTAGAAGATGCATGTTTCTTTTTCCAAATGATCAAGTGACATACCATAACTTCATCAAGATATCTATGGATGCCTCACAACTTTTTATTTATCCTTATAGACATGTAAATGTGCTATATCTCTCCAAGATATCAAAAATAACTTCTTTGTCATTTGTGCACTAGAACCATATGCTCTCTTTAACATCAATGACAACCTAAGACATCAATGACTATGATAAACAATTTCCTCCTTTGTCATTGATGGTAAAATACCCTCAAAATGGATTCATACTCATTTTAACTTCATTATTATATCTCTCCCTCTTTGACATTAATGACAAAGGATCTCTTCCTTAACATGTCAATAATCATTTGTCAACATTATGTATGCATTAAAATATTATTTAACATGCTTAATATATTTACATAATTTCAAACATATGAATCAATTACTTCCCCTTTGACATGCACCAATCTGAACTTGGACTTCTCTAATCCTTGGATCTAACAAACTACTCACATAGCTTAGAAATATCCCCCTAACATCATTCTCCATCTTATGTCATATGTTCTTTGACATACACCAATCTGAACTTGGGATTTTCTTCTCCTTGGGCCTTTTTACCTAAAAAACTCACAATATCTCTTTGCTCATGTATGAAGATTCAATAATATATAAAAATACATGACTTGGTTTGATCAATTCACCATATCAATCTTCTTGAATTCACAACTATAGTAGACATCTTCAGACTTCTATCATGACTAAATCATTTTCACATATGTTCCCCCTTAAATCATGCATTATTTCAATCTACTCAATATAGCTGAGTTATCTCCCCTTATCCAAATACATCTTGAATATTATCAAATTGAAAAGAACATACATTTGTATTGATTGGGATTTTTATTATTACCTAGAACACTCACATTTGTTTCCACATATGAAAGATGTCTCTCAAGAAGCATAGGTAGAGACACCCATCTATAATAGAGGGACTAAATATCCCAAAACTTAAGAGATTCCCATATCTCTATGCTCTCACCTAACTTGCAGTCCTTCCTCATCTTCAGATTATCTTTGAATGAGTTCTCAGCCTTATTCTTTTCTTTTGGATCCTGCTTAATTTACTTGTCCATTTGGACAGATAGGGTTTGTCCATTTATACTTGAGTTTGTTCCCTATTCTATTATGATAAATAATCCACTTTGAGCCTATTTTTCATTTAACTACCTAGGCCTCCATTCACTATGACTCCTCTTCATGAAAGGATTAATTATTTTTTAAGTTGAATATTGATCAATCTTGTAGAATATTTCTATGTGACCTCTCTCATGACATTTGAAACAAATTAGGTTTCTTATATTGTACATAGCTTATGATCTTGAAGTTTCATGATTATATACCTAATCATTTGGTCCCCTGATGAACATATTACAAAACTTTTCAATGTGACTAGATCCTTGACACTTGTAGCAAAAGATGTCATTCTTTCCTTGTGAACCTATTGACTATCTTGAGTGATGATGTTCTTCATGCTTACCATTTTATTACTCATAATTCCATGGAAATTCATTCCTTGAGGATCTTTTACAATCTTTTAACTTATGAGCAAACTTATTGTAAGAGTAACAATAACCATTGAAATTTTCATACATCATAGCATTTGGTTGTTTGATCTTATTTATCTTCATTCTTCCAATAAGTTCATTCCTTGATTGATGATTGATCATCAAAGTTTGATTGTCCTTGTTCACATCAAAACTTATCTTTTCTTGAGTTACATGCTTTTTTTCTTCATTGTATCCAAGACCAGTTATATCACTTGCATGATTTTGACCACTTATAACATTGTCAATATCATTTTTTCAAAATTCACAAATGACTTCACCTTACAAGATATTTTATCTAACTCAAATTTTAGTGAATCAATTTCAATCACATACCTCAAGCTCTCATCTTTGGTTTTTAGGATTGTAGACATAGTTTCTAATTAACTATTGAGATACTTGATAGTATCTTCATGTTCCCTAGTGTCATCATTCATTCTTGGTTCAAACACACTAAATTTTTCTTCATAGTACTTGATTTTTAACATCATCTTATTTTTATTTTTATTCTCAATCTTCAGATCTTAAAGATAATTTATAAATTCATCCTTAATATCTAAATCATCATTTATACCTTTTATTTATCATGAGACCATCTCTTGTAAAGATGCTTGCTTCTCACTTCTAAAATTTCTCAACCTTTTTCATAACTTGAATTAGTTTTATCTACAAAGACTCCATCTTTGATTGATTAATGATACATTATTTATCCTTACTCTTTATGTTTTCATTAAGAGTACAAAATTGAATTTCAATTTGTTGTGTGATATCATCATGCTATTTGACTTCATTACACAGCCTTCCTTCAAAAATTCCAGTTTGTTCCTCATAGGATTTGATCAAGAAATCTTGTTTTCAATTATTTCTTTGTAGTAACTTCATTTATTCCATAATATCCAGATATTTATCTTCAAGAGTGAATTTATCATCTTCTTCCTCCAAGATATCTCTACTAAAGAAATATCTACTTAAAGAACATTCACCTTCATCTTTACTATAAGCCATGAAAAATGTCTCCTTGTCCTCATTATGAATAGAATCATCACTGTCAAATGTGTTTACTTATTTTGTTGATGAGTTACTATCTTCTTCATGGTAAAGGCTCTTACTACCTTTATATGATTCCTTATTACCATTTTTCTTACTAAAAAAACTTTCTATACTTTCTAGGACCCTAAGATTTCTTGTGTTCATCCTCATGAGATTAATTATGAGCTTTTTTGAGTTCAAAGTTGTCTAGGCATTTAGCTATAAAATGAACAACTTTACCACATGAAAAAAATTTAAAAGTAAGTTTTCCTTCATACTTACCTAATCTTACATTCAATCTTCTTGAAATCATGGATTCAAGTTGATCTTCATTAAGATCAAAATCTTCAATACTTAACTTGTTATTCTTATCTTTCTTGATCACCTTGAAGGGTGATTCCTTCTTAGGAGGTCTATCCTCATAAACTCTCATCTCATAGGTAGTAAGGATGCCATGTAGTTCATCCATCTTCAAATTAGTGAGATCATGACTTTATTGTACAATAAATACTTTTTAATCAAAATTGAGTGTAAGAGTCCTTAATACCTTGTGTACTATATTAGTTTTATCAATCACCTCTCTAAGACCTCTGATCATGTTTACTACCTCATCAAACCTTAGAAGATAGGATGCCATAGTATATTCTACATTCATTTTAAGACCTTTAAATTTCCTATAGTAGGTCTACAACTTAGCCAATTTTACCTTAGAGTCTCTTTCATAGATAGTCTATAATTTGACACAAATTTCCTTGGAAAACTTGCAATGGGTCACTTTCATAAAATTAGCCTCAAATAGACCACAAATTATAACATTCATAAATCTAGAATTATTATCACTCAACTTCATATTAGTATCAATAATTGGAGGCATAGTTGGTGTAGTGTAACCATCCATGATAGGATGCCAAATATCAAACCCTAGGGACATGATGTATGTCCTCATCCTTGTATTCCATAAAGCATAATTTGAACCATTAAACAATAATGTTTGATTTTTAGAGAAACCTTACATCTATTGACTTTTCATATTATAACATAGATCAACTTCAAGTTGTTAAAATTGTAATAAAGTTCTTGCTCTGATAAAAATTATTGGAGGTACAATCATTGAGAGGGGGGGTGAATTAGTGATACAATATATTTCAAAATTCAATTTTAATCCTTTCAAATACTTAATCAATGATCACATGAATTGATAAAGCATACAAGATTTTTATAATAATTAATAATAAAGATGATGCAAGATCACACACATAACCCAATATCTATGTGGGAAACCCTCTTTGGGAATAAAACCCACTCTCAAACCTAAAAACACATGGACTACTTGTATTATAAGATGATCATAAACATGAGACCTTTTAGTGAAGCACCCACTCAATAAAGATTACCCACACTTAAGTATAAACAAGTACCCCCTTATTCTAGATGTTGAGCACCCACACAACACCTATAAAATCTATAGCTTTATAACTCTAATTCCCTTTAAATCTAATTGGAAAAACAATATATAACACCTATCTTTATCACACACACACACATAAACTTGATCATTAAGTTAATGTATCCAAACACCCCTCTTAGATCACTCTAGTCTTCTTTGTTCATACTCAATCTACTCTATACTTTAGTACTTCCACTGAGCACACTTCCTCTAATATCTTTCCTTCATCTCTATATTTTTCTTTGTTAACTCATTCATATATAAACATATAAACCATTACCTTGGTCTCTACTCTTTATATATTCTTCATGAATATCAACTTCTAGGCCAACCAAAATACTTGACTTAACCCTTAATACATCTATCATTATAACATAAATCTCAATAGCATCCTCATAGGTTGGCCATAGCATCCATGGGTCACACTTAAGCTGCTATGCCTTTTAATTAGGCCTTATTATCCCTTATAGGTCTCATGGAGACATATTCACCCATTTATCACTTCATCAAGAAAATTAAGAACATAATATTATTTTAAAATACTTGGGTCCACTCTATATGACCCTTATGACATCTTCATGTGAATACATTTGCTAAAGCGCAATTTACTCAAACAATATTATGTACATAAGAACACCATGAATGAATAAATAATAAAATTTTAAGATCAATCTATTTGACTATAAAAATATTCTAACCTTATAACCTGATTCTATGGATGCATCTTGAAGTCTTTTACAACTTTACTTTTTATTCCATTTAAGAAATTCATCCTGGATCAAAATATATAGATCAAAAACTACGGACTAGTTTTTTTTCACAAATTTAAATATTTAAATTCCAACAATCACTATGTAAATGTTAAACAACACAAACATTGACATCCTCTCATACTCCCTAACAACTTTGAATAAATAAACACCATTGATATCCTCATTAGTAACCTATACTTTATCTTGAAATTCTCACCATTGATATTAGATTAGAGCTCCTATGATTGTGCCATGTGGCAACTCTACATGCCTTTTATACAGTTGACTCTTTGACTCAACCTTTACTATTGATCTCTATCTATATAAACACTCATAAATTATTGATCTTATATCAACTCGATGAGATTGAGACACATGTTATAAGTGCATTTAATCTTAAGAACCTTTAACAATTTGACTTCATGTACACTATTGGATCAAAATCTGGATGATGAAAGCTTATCATTAGATCTACTAACTAGTGACCTTAGACTTCAATATAGTTAAAATTGATGGTATATATCCCATCATAGTATATAAAAACAAATTTAAAGGTTTATAACTTGATATAAAAAACACTTCAAGAGTTCAAATATTTAGGGTACCTTCTTGGCACTATAGACATCTCCATGAAAACCATTGACCTAAATTGACTTTTTGAGTTCTTAAAATAAATGCATAAACCTACTAGTTTAATTATATCTACATGATGTGAAATGGTCTATATTATCTTAATATATTTCCATGTGACATACCAGAACTTCATCAAGACATCTATGGATTCCTGATAACTTCTTCTTTGTCCTTATAGACCTGCAAATGTGCCATATCTCTCCAAGCTATCAAATACAACTTCTTTGTCATTCAGGCACTAAAACCATATTCTCTCTTTGACATTGGTGACAACATAATACATCAATGACCATGCTCAACACACATTTATCCCTAGTTAGTTGTGGGATAGTCTAAGAAGGGCAAATGATGAAGATAATTTTGTAAGTAAGCAATTAGGGAGTTCTACACCATATCTCAAAAGTTTGATGTTTTAAGGGTCATTTGTCTAATTATACCTTACAAAGTATATTCTATATTCCTCTCTCCTACATATGTAACTCCTTTTCTCTGCTTGACACATGTTCTAGTGTCTCTTAGACTTCATTCTTTTCTCCTCTATCTCTAATTATATAAGTATCAGCCATTTTGGATCTTGTAAACTAATACCACACCATGTATGAAAAATCCCTAATAAAATTACATTTTATTTTTCCTTCAAAAAATTAATGCAATTTGGTTTTGTGTTGATGAAAATTTGTCTAAGTGTGGAAAATGATGTATGGTGATGCTAAGTGATAATATCCTATCCTTGCTTCTCCTTATCCTCTCATGTTTATGAAAAATTTCCTATTCTAATAGGCCATATAGAGTGTAGCTAGTGTGTCAAGTTATTTTAAAGTGTATAATTGTTTTTAGAGTGGAAATATGTGTTTTGGTTCACTTACCTAATGTTATCTCATGTATACCACCTCTGTGTTGAAGCACTTATGTTAGAACCCCATATAACTTGGAAGATGGTTTATAAATCTTATTTCATTATGATAGAAATATGATGGTCTTATGGAAATAATCTTGTTATATCACCCCATTATAGTAATTATATCCCTTTTCCCACAAACAACTAGTTAGTTAGGTGATAGGCATTTCAAGATATATTTAGTGAGCTAGCCCTTGAACCTAGAGGTCTACTTATACTTATTGGTAAACCCACATACCTAAAAGTATTACCATGTTTCCCAAATCTAGAGGAGACTTGAACACCCTCCTCTAGGGTACAATATTTTGTGACAATAGTTTTAGTACACTAGATGGGACCCATTTTATTCAAGACAACTTGTCAAAGTGAATGTTGGACTTGACAATATCAGTTACAAATTGTTGTGCCACTCAACATTTGAAAACTCCATTCAAGGTAAAATCTAGTTTAAGGCCATTATTTTGTCATAAATTTTCTCTCATGATTCATGGTTCTTACTAGGTCATCATCTAGTAGATTGGTCAATCTTATCAATCCACTTATTCAACTTGATCTTCCTCTAGAAGTTTAATTCCCTCATCCTAATTTGCCTTTTGAGGAACAAGAAGATTTTGATAGCCAAATAAGTGAAGAGATTGAATAAAGTGAAGATATTGAAGAAAAAATAGATAGGCCTCATGCCTTCCCTACCTTTAATATTTAAAATACAATTTATCTTCAAGCATATGATTCCATTACCCCTAATGCCACAAAGAGTGTGTGCACATTCAATACTGAGAGTCATATTACACCTAGTGAATGTAAAAATGATATATAAATTTTTTTAGCTTCCACAATCTCACTAAGGAGAATATTACCATTAGACTCCTTTCCATGTCCCTTAGATGGAAATATATAGATTGGTATATGATTTTCTTGATATATACATCCCATCATGGGATTAATTTAAAGTGTTGTTGACTTCAAGTTCTAAAGATGAAAGTGACCATACCTCTCTTATACATTATCTCAATGTGATAAAAAGAGGCCTTAAGGAAAAAATGCATGAATTCAATGAGAGGTTTCAAAATAGTTGGTATAGATTGCCTCCTCACATGAGACAACCTACTAGTTTTGTGTTCCCTACCTACTTGAGAGCCATTGGTACTAATATTGTTATCATTTTTCAATCCATGGGTGGTTTCACTCTTCCTAAAGAATATGAACTTGTCATTAGAGATGAGAGTGGCATCATTCAAGCTATAATTTTTCCTCCTAAGGTGTTTATGCCTCTATTTAATAATAATCCAGTTGTGGCTCAAGTTCTTAATGAAAATTCTAAGCTTAAGATTACTCCTAAGAAGGCAAAAAGATGATATTGATTGGTAGTCAAGGTCTAAGTTCTATGAAATAAGATGCCAAGCCTTAGAAGCTCAAAATAGGAAATCTAACATGAAACAAGGTGACTATCAAAATAAATATCCCTATTATTAGTAATATGGTCAAAAATATGGGAGAGGAAGAGGTCAAGGGAAGCATAACTTCAACAAGCCTGCCAATGTGTACAATCCTAATTCCTATATGGTACCGATGCATAACAACTTAGTGCAAGGAGAAGATTGGAAAAAAGGACAATTAATGGATGCCAATGAGGGAGGAGATAAATATATAGTTTTTCAAGGAGTAATTACTCTCTTATCAACTGAATATGAGGTCATGATTTAAGCAAGTGAATATTGATAGCCTTATAGAGAAAGCTTCACCATATTTTTGGTAGAAGATAATTTTATAATAAATCAAGGAATTTATATTGTAGACAATACAATATCCAAGATAAATGATATAGGAGATACTAATATCATGCCTAAAAGTTCATTTAACTTTCCTGCAAGGTAGTAAAGCATGGTTTTAAGCATAGCAACTCCAAACACTCATACACCTCCTTCAAGTCAAAATGTGGTAAGGTCTACTCAAGGTGTCTTGATTACTCAAGTTCTAAGAAATACTTTGCCTTAAAATAATCAATAGAAGGTTATTAATACTTCCATAAACATAGTTTATTATTTAAAAAGTGCCAAAGCATCTATCTCCTTGTGGGATGTCCTTCACATACCTAGCCAAAAAGAACTTTTATGGAAATAATTGTCCACTATCCCTATTAGTCCTTCACCTCCAATTTAAATTCATTGTAATTTTGTTATCAAAAATTAGCGTAACATCAATGTTGAACTATATACTAGAGATGATAAACCTCAACCATTCTAACTCACTCTCATAGTGGGTGACAAATTAGCACACAATTGCATAGTTGATAATGGATCCTCTACTTTAGTCATGCCCAAAGTTGTAGATAACAAGTTGGGATTAAAATATGAACCTCATAGCAAATAAGTTATTCAACTAGATGGCACACGTATTAATAAAATATCACTAATCAAAAACTTGAAGGTTTTCTTCCATGATTGTCCTAGTTTTCCCATCCTCCAAGACATTATTATGGTAGACCTTCCTACTCACTTTGCAATCTATTTTTCAAGAGACTATAAAACTAAGATATGCAGATATTTATTAGTTTAGTGGTCCTTCTTGGACTTTAGGATAAGGTATGGAACCAAGGTGAGCATTATAACTCAGCCTCTTACAAGGTTTCATATTGCACCCTACATTGAAACAAGTGCTAACTTGAATTATCTTGTCTATGAGAGGGAGGAATCTAATGTGGATGATGGTACTTATAAACTTGAGGGAATTTTAGATTTTTTTAAAGATAAATATGGTGTATATTTTAATGAGTATGATCCTTATGAATACTTTGATAAAAATGACCTTGACACTTATATCATGCATGAAGAACCATTTGAGGGAGCTAAGGTAAATGCCAAACATTATTTCTCATAAGATGTTAAAGGTAACTACATGATTCATGAGTATGATGATGATATGTTGAGAAATATAATTTATCATAATTATGGGAGGAATGCTTTTTTTGCACCTATTATTGATGAAGATTCCCTTGATGATGACACTCATGAGGTAGAGGAGGATGAATTATGGTAAAGGTTAAATGCCATATGTCAAGAGTTTGATCAACTAGGTAATGCTACTTCCCTTCTTAAGAGGTATATATCTAATTTTTGTGCCAATAATTCTAAAAAACATAATGTTGAGTGTGTCATTAAGAATGGAAAAGAGTGTCATGTTGTTAATGAGGATCAACTATGGAAAAGGTTCAATGCCATATGCAAATAATTTGAAAAATTGGGTAAGACTCTTTTTTCTTTTAGAGATTATATATATAATGTCAAGATTACTAATGAGACCAAAAATTATGTTGTTGAGTGTTATATCAAGCATAAGGATGAATGTCATTCTATTGATCAAGAGCCTATAGTTATGAAGGAGTTTGATGAATTTATCACCTAATAATTTGTAAACATGGAGAACGAGTTCAAGGAAAAAGTTATTGTGCCTCAATTTCAGTCAATAGATCTATTTGATGTTGAGTCACATTCAGAGGGTTTCAAACATAAAGGAGAAAATATTGATGACTCTATGTATCAAGCACATGCTAACCTAGAAGAGCAAAAGGTTGAGGTAGCTATCATACAGTCTAATATATAGTTTGAGGAAGACATATCAAAGATGAAAAAGGTCAAATAGCTTGTATCCTCAATTAAAACTCTTAGTGAGCAAGGAAGATAATTCATTAAGGCTTCAAATATCCCACTTGTAGGCATGAGATGGCATAGAGTTGGCAATATACTTAACTATACACATCCAAATGGTTAATGATGGGCATACTTCTCATGCTAGACTGACTTCATGGAGTGACAAAGATGTAAGAAGAACTATATTTAACACTATTTAAGGTATGATCAGATGTTTCACCTTAAGAGTGAGGTTTTGTAAATAGTAGATTAGGTATGTGTGTCTTTTTTTCAATTATGTTATGTTTCATAAGTGTTCTAATTGAGCACATGTGTGTTTTTTGGGGTGTGTCTAGTTTTTTATGTCTTTACTTTATGTTTAGTTTGGTTTCAAAGTCAAATTATGTGTCAAACTAGTGTATAGGTGACTCCATGGCCCAATGGATATGATTAGACAATTGGTCTTGGCATAAAAACATACCAACCTTGGGAAATCACCAAGGATGTTGACTATTTTGACCACAAGTCAAAATGGGTCAAACTATTATAGTTCAAAACTTGATGCAGGGATCCAATATAATGTCATGGGCTGTGTCATGGTTTATTTTATGTCTTATTATCCTTGGTCATAGTTCATATTAGTCTTATGTCATTTTATGTCATTCAGGGTTCATAAATAAAGAGTTATAGTTTTCAAGGATGTCCAAGAGTTATAATACCTCTTAAAATGTATAATATGTCATATTCCTTATCAAAAATGTTAGGACTAACTGAAACTTATAGGTTTCTAACCAAAAATCAAGAAAATAAGTGGAAAAGGAGTTTTAAAGGTTATATAGCCTATTGGAAAAAGTAAAATGTGGGAGAATATTTTTTAGTGACCTTACAAATTCCTTGACTTCATTTTCATGCTTAATTTGATTTTAAAATTCCAAAAATGGGCTAAAACCATTATATCTCTCTATTGCTCCATTATGTGCATGAAACTAGTCAGCAAATTTCTTCTTGGTACAGCCAATAGGAAGATTTCTAGGTCAAATTTTATTTGTGGTGGATAGTAAACTTGGTTAGATTTGAATTAATGTTTGGATTTTGAGGATTGGCTTTCTATACTTTATGAACCATCCCTAATAGGTTGACTGTACATTTATGCTTATTATTTCCCATACCCTATAGGTTTTTATCTTGTTTAAGCTAGTACATACAAATCATTTGATGAATATGATTATAAAGGATGTGTAATTACTCCTTTCATTTTTTCCATCTTTATTTTCATTTTTGGAGTTATTTTCATGAGCTAAATAGTTTGAGTTTACAATTTACGGTTACTAGTAGACTTGTAGTTAGTTTTTAACACCTAAAAAAGGTTCATTTATCTAAATTGGTTTAAAATAAAGGTGTGATGTTGTAATTAATTCATATAATTTCTCATTTAACCCTATAATTCCAATAATAATCTCATAATCTAGCATAATGGAGTTGTAGTCATAGTTCAAAACTCACAGTTAATTACCTGCATGATTTCATATATAGTCAACTAAATCATGGTGTGTGGAGTTTTGAGGACATTCATGGAGGATATTCAAGATTAAATAAGGTGTTATAAATATTATTTAAACATGATCAATAAACTAAACCTCTCTAATTGTATATGACTGACAGTGATGACTATTTCTCACATATAAGTAGGCTTGCAACTCCAATCTATAGCTACAGGGGCTCTCAAGAGAATATTACATTGGAATGGTAGTTTTGAAACTTATTTAAAATAATTAAAATTTATAAAGATTCATTTGATCAATTTTAAATAGTACAAATATGGTTACAATTTCTATACTATGAACATTGCTTAGGTCTCCATTCATTGCCTACACATTGAAATGTCCACCTATAGGTGGCACTAATAGAGACCTAGAAGTGTTGTTCAAAGGTTTTGTCATATGTTTTGAGACCCTAATTGAGGTCCTAATATGTTTGAGAGACTATAAAAATCATGTATAAATAATTAAGGAGGATATTTATTTAATAAGTCATGTTCAAAGTTGAGAAACTCAATTTAGGGGGAATTTCCTTAAAACACCAAAACAGAAGCCCAAGCACTTTTGGGGACACCATATAACAATGTTACATGATTCATATATGCATTTCAATTCACCCATGTTGTAGCCTCTAAATATGGGTACATTTTTTTAATATAAAGTGGGTATGTGACTAAAAGAGCATGATGTTTAAGGGCCTCTAAGTTGCACATTTGTTCACTAAAGTTTGGCAATGATGTCTACAAAATTTGATCTTTTAAGTGACCTCTACACCCAAAGATGGTAAGGTGAGAATATATATACATGATGGAAAATAATATTAAGTTAATTATAAATTTTTTTTCTCAAATATTCATCAAAAATGGTTTAATTTCAAGGTATTATACTCCATCAACACCTACAAGTGTTCTTTTCCCTAAGATAACTTGCCTACAGTTGATTGTGAAGTCTTACAAGTTCAGGGTATGAGATTAAGCATGGAAACCTAAAAAAATGAAAATTTTAAACGTTAAAAAATGATTCTAAGGATTATATAAGGATCCAAAGGTAGGTGGAATATACTTCAAGGTGGATACTCACCTACAAGACCCCTATTTTGCTCCAAGACACTCAACTGTAGCTAACTGTAGTTGATAGTGAGATAGAGCATGATGTGATGGGTGTTGACATAGATTGAAACATGAGGTGAATGAATCCAAATTTTTGTAAAAAATTTTTAGATACCTAAAATTTATATTCAAGAAATATAATAAGGCCTGAATCATGCAACCTCACTTACAATTGCCTCTTTTAAGTAAGAACCATAGTCAACACCTTTGTCAAGTCAAGTGTAAGGTATAGAATGAAGGAGTTATCAAAGAAAAAAGAGTGTGTACATGATATAAATATTATTGAGGATGTTTTAAATCATATTATACCTTCATAGTATGGATACAATGCAAATAATGGACTCAAACATACACTTATAGTCATATTTGATACCCTGCACATAGTCAATTATTTGATAATTTGCCTTAAGCATTTGATGGTATTTTAAGGGTATAATTGTATAATAAAACCTTATAAATCTGTATAGATCATATCCATAACTTCAATAATATCACCATATGTTCATGTTTGATGAGACAATATGGGAATTTCCCTCTATTTTGTCTCAGATATAGGGCACTCCCCAAAGATGCAAACTTGAAGGTTTTGGAAAAAGAGGATGAAAAATTGAGATAGGGGTTAGTGAGACATTTAAAGGATATTTTGAGATTTTTTTCACATATATACCAACATATAAAACCATTAATGGAGGTGATAAACTCAATAAGGTGTCCTAAACCTACAAGCATATAGGCAGACCTATTAGGTCTAGTTTAGGCATAAAATCCAATTGGGGGGTCAATATCATTTATATCACTAAATAGACCTTAAAAATTATTATAATACTTTTATGGGGAGTTATAAATATTTTTAAGCTATTGGAGTGTATATAAAACCACCAGTAAGCCATTTATTATCTCAAACCACATTAGCCCTATAGGGAATGAAGAGAAGAGCTTGAATATGCAAAGTTGAATGCTTGCACTTGTACGAAAACCTATCATTGGAGATTAAGGACCTAATATAAGTTGGATAGGTCCCATACATAAGTTTTATTGGCATTTTTTGAAGGATTGAATGTTAGGATTATATGAAAAATCCTTAAGAGCTAAAACATCTTCAAACCCTCTAAAACCTTGGTTCATGACTTGATGGAGAAGATGAATTAAGAGAGGAATATATATGTAAAAAAATGGCTTGGGAGATGATTGGAGGTTTTATATAACTCCTTAGGGATGATCCCTATTGACTTGAGTGTTACCTTACATATATGGCCATATAATCAAATGGATTTATTTAACATTTTTTGGTGTTTTTAAGGTTGAAGGAAGATTTAAAGGATTAAAGTAACTTGAAGAGATAGGTTGGGGCTTGATATAAAGCCTCATATCCATTTATTGTATCATAAGATCTCACAAGTTTCTCTGTAAGTGCCTTCATCTTAGCCACTTAAAATTGGCACAATATACAAGCTACTGAGAGAGTGAAAACTTCAAGTGGGAGTATTTTTAAGGTATACCTAAGGAATATAAGGCCATGAGGTGTCCTAATAGGTTTCATAAACTCCTTTTTAAATATTATATTAGAAAACTAAAGGTAATTTTTGTGCCAAGTGTGAAAGTTGAGTGAAATAAGAGTCATTTGGACTACAAGTAATGATAACTCACCTCCAAAATATTATTTATGATTAGGGATGCAACCAATGCATATTCAAAAATATATAAAACCCCTCCCCTTCAGTTAAATCATCAAATATATCCTTAGTAAGTTATGGGATGTTACAAGATGCCTAAATGATGAAGGTAGTTTTTTGAGCAAGTAATTGAGGAGTTCTACATCACATATCAGAAGTTTCATGTTTTAAAGGACATTTTTCCAAATAGACCTTTCATATTATATTAAATATTACTCTCTCTTTCATGTGTAACTCCTTTTATCAGCTTAACACATGTTCTTCTGGCTCTTTTAATTCACTCTTTTTTCCTCTATCTCCAATTCTATAACTAGTATCCATTTTATCTCTTTTAGAATAATACCACACCATGTATGGTAAAGCCCTATTAGAATGACATTGTATTTTACCTTTTAAAAATTAATGAAAGTCTTGTTTTGAGTTCATGAACATTTTTATAAGTGTGCAAAGTGATGTATGGTGATGCTAAGTGATAATCTCCTATCCTTGTTTCTCCTTATCCTTTCATGTTTATGCAAAAGTTCCTATTATAATAGGTCATATGAGTGTATCTAGTGTGTCAAGATAATTTGAAGTGTACAATTCACTTACCTTGTGTTGTCTTATGCATATCACCTCTATATTTAAGTACTTATGTTAGAACCCTAGAAGACTTGGAAGTTGGTTTATAAATATTATTTCATTGTGATATAAATATGATGGTATTGTGGAATCATCTTAGTGTATCACCCTATTAGAGTATTTTTATTTCCTATAAAATTATATCCCTTTTACCACCAATAACTAGTTAGTTAGGTGATAAGTATTTCAAGATACATTCAAGGAGCTAGCCCTTAAACCTAGAGCTCTACTTCTACCTATAGGTAAACCCACATACCTAGAAGTATTCCCATGTTACCCAAATTAGGAGGAGGATTGAACATCCTCATTTAGGGTTAAATATTTGGTGACAATAGATACATGAAGGTATGAGGATATGTATCAAGATCCTTTTAGATATCTAAGCATCGTTAAACTTATTTACAGTCTGTACAACTAAGATAACTATGACTCTTCATTTAAAAGTGGGCATTTTGGATATCTTATTGTTTTCTCTTCACTTCCAATGGTGAAATGTCAACTAAGATCTCAAAATATGATATGTTACTATTAATTGATCCTAAATTAGCAATCAAATGCCAATAGACATGTTTAAACATTGATAATGTCTCCAAAACCAATAACACTTGAAGGTCATAGACAAAGAGACATATTCAGACAAAAGAACATGTATTTAATGAAAATTATAGGCCTTATATTAACAATTAATCACTATAAACCCTCTAAATATGACCACCATGAATATAAAATAGAGACTTGTAGTATAATTCACTAAAAGAACCTGTTTATTAAGACATTCTTCCTCTAAGTGAAAGTATTTCATGGCGATGACAAATATAATTAAACCAAAATGTAATGTATATCCAAGACCTATAAAATTAACCATCAACATAATTCATCTCCATCAATTTTTGAGATGGATAAATAGGTGCAAGAATAGACTCCTCTCAGATGAATAGGCCATAGTGATCTACTATCACTCTTAATGATAATTCATAAATAATAGGCCACCAATATGAAAAAAATACACTTATTTAAATATTATTTGTAATCCTACCAATTTAAAAAAAATAACTCTTAACTCTCTCTCTTCAAGCCATACAGATCAAAGAAAATTTACCTTCTTGAGCTTGTGAAGTCAGTGATGGAGGAGAAAAGTAGTTTCGATTGTCTATTTGACCTAAAAATTTCTCCAAATATGAGAAATGGTATAAGGGATACAAAGGGTCATTTAAAACCCATTTTAAAATAAAAAATAATCTTTCAAGGCCATAAAAATACTTAAAAGTGTCTTTTTACCAAGAATAGGATTGAATAGCAGGTTCTGTCAAACCTTCACTACTCCTAAACATTATATTACCAACCTCTTACATTATGGGAATTTTTAATATTATTTAAATGTTATCTCCTTGATGTGTCACATATAACTCTTATTCATGGGCCAAAAGGTGGTAAAAATGTGATTTTTTGCAAGTTAGAGTCAAATAAAATTTAGAGCATGATAATTTGACATTTAATACACCTAATTAAACTTTTTATAATGACCCTAGAGTATATTATAAATTTGACCATTTTTTAGTATACAAGACCTTATGATTAATCATAGGAATATATAAGTGAACCTAAGACCTATACTTCGACAATGATAAACAAGGGCACATATGACCACATGGAATAATTTAGGACCACTAGAGACCATGAAAAGACCATGATAAAAAATATACACATATATGAAGTTTCAACCTATAAGCGGTTACCAAAATTTGACTTCATGTCAAATTTGAAAAAAAATTATTGGAAATTAATTAGGGTAGCATGCCTACAATTCTAATGGACTTGTAGCCTTCTCCTTTCATTGGGATATGGAGTCACTCTTCTACTTATTCTAAAATTGATATGCCTTCAAAATACTTCAAACTCACACCACACAACACAAAAAGAAAGGAACACACACTATGATTTAAAGAATTTAGGAAAAAAACAAAATAAATCAAATAACACATCTAACCTAATATATATAGACCTTAAAACATGTTTGAGGTAATTAAAAACTTCCTCTTACTTCAATTAGGGTAAAAAAGGATGTTCCTTGAGACACATCTACTCCATGAGAGTAAGTCACCATATGATGGTTGCTTTTTAAATTTTTTTTTCATGTGAATATGATCAAATAATTACCATTAGTAATACCTGTACTATATATAAGTGGATAATTTGAAACTTATTTTAAAGGTCCTAGTTCTCTTTTAGGACTGCTTGACAATGTAGCCTTCTTATTCTCATTTATGACCATTTGGTGTTTATCAACTTGCTTCTTAGGAGACATGAAACATTGGTATACTTAATATTACTCTAAAACATTATTTTTTTGATGTTTATATATCTCATATTTGTCTTCTTGATATCCAATCATGTTTGCAAGTGGTTCAACATCAGATTAATGTTTAGGTTGTTCCTCAACCATAAACATTTCTATCCTTATCTGATTGAACTCTCCCAATAATGTATCATAATTTATAGTTAATTGAACATATTTTTCATGTTTAATATGTACATTAATGACCTTAATATTAATATCATTATTATTTTGAGTAATGAATACATTAATAACTTGTTCAAACTCTTGAACTATGGCATAAAACTACTACCATAAGTCATTATGTTCTCATGACTATCACATCCATGAACCTCTTCATTTTGAGTAGGTATAATTGTACCATATTTGACATCATAATGATATATCACACTTTAATAATCATCATAATAATATATAAAAATAATATATTTACTTTTTTTAACTTGTTAAAGAGGACCATCAAGACTCACCTCAAAATGTTTAACACCTTCATCATGAATAATATATATGCCAAGACTTGACTCCTCAATTAAAGTATATGGATCATAATCATAAGTTTAATCACCATACTTATCTATAAATACATTATATATACCTTGAATTCTGAAAGATGTTCCATCATCTATATCATGCTCCTCTTGCTCATGGATAATACAATTCAAGTTAGAAATGGCTTCCACATATGGCTCAATGTGAAACTTGGATAATGGTTATGTTATGATTGTTACCTTAGATCATACCTTATTTTGAAGTTTAATAAGGACCAATAATTATAAATATATCCTCATATCTTAGGGGTGAAGTCTTTTGACAGATAAATAGAAAAATAAGCAGGAAGATCTACTATCACTATACCTTGTAAAACTTGAAAGTTTGGATAGTCATGCAAGAAAATTTTTAAAATTTTGATAATTATTATTTACTTGGTTGGTGTCATATCAATTTTTAACACTCATTTTATATATGGCTCGTATTTCAATCCAAACTTGTCTGAAACTAGCTTAGGCATAATTGAAGTACTTGACCCATTATCCACAATACAATTATGGACAAGCTTGTCTAACAAAATTATGGTGAGATAAAAGGTGGGGTATTTTAATATTTTGTGGAGGGTTAAATAATTTGGTTAGGTTTATTTTTGTGGGCTACACCACCATGTATTCATGGTTGAGGATTGATGTGGATTTAGGATAACTCCTCTTAAATTAATTCTTTTTTACCATGGATGTGAAGTACCTCCCAAAGAGATATAATAGTATTTTTACTCTTCAAATAATCAATGATATTAAAATAATAAACACTCACCTTTTATTTCATTCTTCAATTAAATGAAGTGCCTTGTTCTTGAGGAAATGAATTACTTTGATTCACCCTTCCCGAGTTCTGATTTTAAAGAGGTGTAAGACTTGTATAGGCTACCACAATTATATTCACACCTTGTTCCCTTAAACTAAGATTTTTCAAACTTTTATTCACATCTTTAACATCTCTCAATTTTATTCTCTTTGAACTTATGTTAGCTGGAATTGAAGTACTCTGATTTAAGACTATGAATTAAGAATTTCACATAGAGGTGAGTTTAGTCTTGTGTTAGTATCATAAAATAAATTAAATAAACATACTAAGATTCTAACACCTATAGCATAGACACTAGGGATAATTTAGTAAAAAAAAAATGAAAGAAACACAAAAACATAAAATACACAACTCTTTTACCTTCCTTAGGAGCTCCAAATGGCTTTGTTGAATGGCTTGATCGGCTTATGCATCAAGAAGACTTCATCAATGGAGGTTGCTTGGATCCTTATCTCCTTGACACCTTGACTTGTGATTTCTTGGATTGAGATTTAGGAATTATAACACTAATTTAATGAGTCTTATGGAACAAATACTACATAATAAATCTATAATATCCAAGCTTATAAATGAAGGGGTATGGCCTTGCATTTATAGCCTTAAGAATTAAATCTAACCCAAAGTGATTAAGGATAAGTTTAGGTTTGGAATGGATTAAAACTAGCCCTTGGTATGTTAAAAATAACTCTATTATAGTTAAGAGTTGTCATTTAATTATGATTTCCAATTAATAGGCATGGCTCTCAAATTAGATATTTTAGGATACTTTTAAAGAGCTTGACAACTCATAAAGGCAATGCTAAAAGGCTAGGATATTTTGAATTTTTGAATTTCCTCTTTTAGATATTAATTAATTTCAAATGGATAATTCAATAGGAATTTAATATTTTTTAGCTTATTAATTGATTTAGATTATAATTTTTCCTCTTTCAAGATTTGATTAAGTGTGCCAGTACCCCGCTTAATAGGTCCACAGGCTAAATTCATAGTTTTGATGTCACAAGGTGATTAGAGATGAATCTATGAGAGGTTATTGTTGCATACAGTAAAATACCAAAAATAGGGGTGCCTAAATGTGATTCTAAGCTTTGGTGAATGATGCCTAAGAAAATTTGTGATGTTCAGTGATTCTTAGGCTTAATTTACAATAGTTGGTAGGAATTGGTCTAAATTCTAATCAAAATCTAGTTGTGGCTAATTTTAGGTATCTAGAATGTTCCCCTATTTGGGAAGACATTACAAGCTATAGGAATATTAACATCTTCTAAAATAATGAAAGGGTCATGTATGCCTACAACTTCAATGGTAATGGATGATCTCCAGATGCCCCCTTGAGAGAATGGTTAGTAAAAAGGGTCAATGATTAGTCCCTTAAAATAAAGACACAATGGGACCAAAAAGATAAAATGAGGTGGAAAAGATTGATTTTCCCATAGGTGTTTATAATCACTAGCATAGGTAGGATAAAAAGGTAATGATTTACCCATAGGTATTTATAATCATTGGCATAGGTAGGATAAAAGGGTAATGATTTTCCCATAGATGGTTATAATCATTGAATGGAGGAATAGGGTAAAAAGAGAATGATTTGAAAAAATGTGGTAATAACATTAAATGTAAAATAACCCATAGGTGGTTATAATCATTGGTAGGATAAAAACATGCCCCAATTGGGTGGATAGAGAAAATGGTTTTCCCAAAGGTAGTTATAAGCATTATCATAATGAAAAGGTGTCCTAGTTGGGCAAAGTAAAGAGAATGATTTGCCCAAAGGTGGTTATAATCATTAACATATAGATAGATTAAATCACAATGATTTTCTCATAGGTGATTATAATCACTAGCTCTATGGGTGGGATGATACACAATGATTTAAACAAAGGTAGTTATAATCATTGGTAGTGTAAATGTGACAATATACAATAATTGGCCCATATGTGGTTATAATCATTGGTAATATGATGAGGGAAAATTGGTATAGAGGATAAAGATGAATTTGGGAAACCTTCTAGTATGGAGATGCACATCCTAACTATCAAGGATTAAAATTATTTCTTGATTATGATTACTCTTTATGTGGGGAATGATTTGGGTAGATCAAGAATTTTTTAGGTGTCATGAAGATATATCATGGCCACATTGATTATAAGACTTCCTGAGCTGATTTTTATTATAGCACATGATGGTATGTGTCATGATATAAAATGCCATGATGACTTAGCCAAAATATGCAAAAATATTGACTCCCAGTCTGTTACTTAATTAAAAATAATGCACTAATGATAAAAACCATGATGATAATATAGATGGATTCAATAATAATGCACAAGGAGTCACTCAATGAATGTACCTAGACTAAATCAAGGCACAATAAGAAATAAAACAAAAAAAATGGTTAATTATAATGCTAGCACAAATAAATAATGACCAAGATGATCATCATTACCCATAGGTCATAAGAGATAACAGAACAAACAAACAAAAAATGGGGAAAATAGAATAAAAGGAAGGGGGTAGCCAAGTTGATTCTAGATGCACTAGGAAAGTTGATGTTACCTACGTAATTCCATAGATGCAAGGTCTATTAAAAAATTTAGGACCAATGTATTTCTCATAGAAAATGAGATAGAAGAAAATGATGAAAAGAAAACATGATGGATATGATAGAGGAAGATGGGAATGGGATCAAAAACTGATGAGAGTGTGGGATGTTAGGACAATAAGGATGGGGAAACTAAATGACAAGTGGTTTCTTTTGAAATAGATGAGGATTCTAGAATCTTTAAGGTAAAGAAATGGTTGATGTTTAGGATTTTATATAACTATTTGCAAATTTTTTTAGAATTTTCTATTTATCTCAACACAATAGAGAATGATGAGATACTACAATTTCCAAGCTCACAAAATGGTGAGAGCATTCAAATTTTAAATTGATCATAAAATGGTGAAATCATGGTAAAGGGTGATTGACATAACCTCAACATGAATCAAGCACTAACTACATAGTCCTATGATGAGACATTAAGTAATTATAACTTTGCTTTATAATGGAGGAATCTGACTAGGTAGTAGCAATTCATAAACTAGGCAAAGTAGTAAATGGCATACTATGACATAGGAATAGAATGGTGGTACTTTAAGGCATGACAAAATGTGTTGTTCTTAATTTTCCCATAAGTGGTTATAATTATGAAATAATGGTATAGGTCCATGATACTAATTTACCCATAGGTGTTTATAATGAGTAGCATGATGTTGGTACTTTGATTTGCCAAAGACAATTATAATTAGAAACACATGGTATAAAATGAAATAATAAATGAAAGATGCAACTGCCAAACCACTGTCACTACTCTGCAATATGGCCTCTATCTAGAATACTGAAATAACTACTAAAATTGATCTGAATATTTTTACTAAAAGTGCTTGTGGAACCAATTAAATGGAACTAAGGTTAAAGTATTGGGTAGGGAGTTTAAAAATAACTTTGGAGAAAAGGGAAGGTATGGTATAATGGTATACAATATAATGATATGCTACAAAGAAGAATGTTAATATTATGGTACAATGGAAATGAGACTTATATAAACAATAATTTAGGTCTCTCAAGTGAAGTAATGCTTGAGATGTATAATGTTCATCGACTCATCAAGTTCATCCGCATCTAGTGTAGTGAGCCTATATGTTCCTGTTGGTACTTTGATTTGCCCAAAGACAATTATAATTAGAAACACATGGTATAAAATGAAATAATAAATGAAAGATGCAACTGCCAAACCACTATCACTACTCTGCAATATGTCCTCTATCTAGAATACTGAAATAACTACTAAAATTGATCTGAATATTTTTACTAAAAGTGCTTGTTGAACCAATTAAATGGAACTAAGGTTAAAGTATTGGGTAGGGAGTTTAAAAATAACTTTGGAGAAAAGGGAAGGTATGGTATAATGGTATACAATATAATGATATGCTACAAAGAAGAATGTTAATATTATGGTACAATGGAAATGAGACTTATATAAACAATAATTTAGGTCTCTCAAGTGAAGTAATGCTTGAGATGTATAATGTTCATCGACTCATCAAGTTCATCCCCATCTGGTGTAGTGAGCCTATATGCTCCAGATCCATAATTTTCCAAAATAATGTAGGGGGCTATCTAGTTGGGTTTGAACTTGCCTTTATGTTTCTTCTCAATGGTGGTATTTTATTGGTTTTCTTTAAGAATAAAATCACCAAGTTCAAATTCTTTGTGTTTGATCTGCTTATTATAGTGTCCATGGAGTTGATTTTGGTATGATTATAGTCTATTGACTGTGGACATACATTTTTCATCAAGTAAATCCAAATATTAAAAGAAAGCTACTTGATAAGCTTCATCATCTAGAACATGTTTTAATAAAATGAATAAATAAGGTAACTCAACCTCAATAAGAAGAATGGCCTCCATGCCATAAACTAAGGAATATGGAGTGCCTCATATCGGGGTATGGTAATTAGTGTGGTATGTGTAGAGGGTGAAGAATATTTATAGGTGACAATCATGGATAACATAATTTACAATCTTTTTAAGGATGTTGAAAATGATCTTATTTGATGTTTATACTTGGCCATTATCTTTTGGGTAATAGGCAGTAGATTTTTTTTGAGTAATGTGGTACTCAAAACATAGAGATTCGACATCCTTATTTTTTTATGATCCACCATTATCAGATATAATGTTGAATGGGATAACATAGTGGTAGATAAGATTATTTAAGATGAACTTGGAAATTTGTTTCCCAGTCATATGAGGGGTATATGTTCAACCCACTTAGTGAAATATTTAGTAATGGTAAGTATATGTTTTTGGCCATCAAATGAGGTTGGGTTAATCTTCCCAATGAGATCGAGGACCCATGTAACAAGTAGTCATGGTATAAGCATTATATTTAGACTCTTGACTAGGGAATGAATCAGATTGGCATACCTTTGACATTTGTTGCACATTTTGACATAAGCAATTGCATTTTCATCTATAGTTGTCCAATAATACCTAGTACATAGGATAGTTTTGACTAGGATGGCTCAACTAGTGTGGGTTCCACATACTCCTTCATGAATTTTTTTGTAACACTAATGTTGATTCTACCAAATTTAAATAATGAAGTAAAGTTCTGTCAAATCTATGGTAATAAAGGGTTGGTCCAAGCAAGGTATATTTTGAGGCTTGGTGGGTAAAGGATTTTTTCTATTTGTAAGATAATTTAGGTGGAATATTATGGTTATGAAGGTAGGTGAAAAGGTTTGAATACCATATAGAGTTAGGACCAAATATATCATAGATTATTATGATGGTTGAAGGTTCATGAGCTAGAGATAAAATATTTTCAATGAGGAATTGATATTATTTTGTCTTATTAATATGATGAATCAAAAATCTAATGGTGGACATGAAATCCATTGTTATGTTTCTCACCCTTAGTATATGTTCAAATTATACATGAATAATCTACTATTTGAGAGCATGGATCATAACCTTATATGCAACTAGATTGTTATCCTTGGTATGAAAATGGTCTGTAATTTCATTGATGATTAACTAAGAATCACCATAAACCTTGAGATGTTGGATATTCCAATGTAATTCCTAATGAAGCCCTATAACAAGTTCTTCATATTCAACCATCTTATTGGTACAAGGAAAGATGATACATAATGATTTAGGGATAAGATCCCACTTATGATGTAATAAACAATAGGTCTATCCCTAATCCATGTGCTATGAATGATCCATAAAAATATAGCTCAATGATACTCTACAAGAGATGTTTCAATTATGGTCATAATGGACTCATCTAGAAACTAAAAAGTTAAAGGTTATGTATCTACAAGGGGAGCTTTAATAAGCTAATCTACAAGTAAATGTCCTTTGATGGATTTTTGGTTGATGTATTCTATCTATAACTCAATCAAAAACATGATCCATTTTGTCATGTGTTATTTTAAATCCATCTTGGATAGTATATACTTGAGCAAATTTACTTTTGAAATGACCATGTTCTTATTGTTTAACATGTAATGCCTTAATTTATGAGGTATAAAGACCATAAATAAACATGATTTTTTAATGGGTGTATAATTGTGTTCATATGCAACTAGTGTATGACTTAGATAGTACATGGAATTTTCTTTTCCATTGTCATCATGCTGAGCTAGAAGTGCCCCTAAGGCTTTGTCTATCACTGACAAGTATAGTAAGATGACTTTCTTAGCATAGGTGGCAACAAAATAAGTGAATTGGCAAGACAGTCTTTAACATGTTGGAAGGATTTTTGGCATTATTCATCCCAATGAAACATGACATATTTATTTAATAAGTGTGTAAATAGATGGAATTTTTTAGCCAACTGATAAATAAAAAGTTTGATAGACTGAGTCTTGCCCTACAAACTATAGAGCTGATTCAAATTAGAAGGTGGTGGTAACTCGGTAATGGCTTGTAATTGGATGGATTGAATTTAATGCCTCTATGAGACATAATTAAGCCAAGAAAATTACCTAAAGTAAATCTAAAAACACACTTCTTAGGATTGAGTTTGACCTTGTATTCACACAATCTCTCAGATATTCTTCTTAGTATTATTAGATGATCGACCCTAGTTTTTTATTTTCCCAATATGTCATCGACATAGTCTTTAATAATGCCATGCATCATATCATGTAATATGATGATCATGTCTCTTTGGTATGTGGATATAATGTTTTTGAGACAAATTTACATAACCTAATAATAAAATATTCCCCATAGAGTGGTGAATGTTATTTTATGTTGGTCTTTTGGTGCAATGCTAATCTGGTTGTATCCTAAAAATCCATCCATTAGTAAAAGCATTTCATACCCTATTTTGGAGTCAACTATCATGTCAATATTTGGTAGAGGAAATTCATCCTTGGGGTAGGACTTTTATATATATTTGAAATCAATGTAGTAATTAGCACAAAATTTGAGATCCATTCTAAGTAGTCTATTAGTCAAATACATCTCACTTCTAAGAGTTTTTAAAACTCTTTCTTTAATAATACATCAACATAAGTATAAATTTTACAAAAATTATACTTCAAAAGTTTGGGATCAAGATGAAAAATAAGGTGGTGTAAAATAAAGGAAGGGTTGAAACTTGGAATGTCTGAGTAGGCCTAAGAAAATAAGTCAACAAATTCCATCAAAAGGGATGTAAAAATATCACATTCCTCCTCAGTGAGGGATACACCTAATTTAATCCATTTTTGGTCATCTAGAGTCTTGATGTTGAATTTTATAGTGTCTTCTACAAGGATATTTGATCCATATTCCAAAATAGTTGGAAAATATTGGAATTGGCATGTAATTACAAAATCCTCTATTTAGATTGTCTCTTCAAGTTCCCCTAGGAAAGATGAATTAGAATATCTTCATGGTAAGTATGGCCATGTTACAAAAAATATTAGAAAATATTAGATGATTTGGTCAAATACATGATATTATTCTTAATTTAACTTGAACCCAAAGGGAAGTACATCGTTGGAGGTCTCTTTAGCTATGTTTTAGGAAAGGTGAACACCCCCATCTAATGGTGCCTAAATAGGTTTTCACCAAAATATTGGCCTTCTCTTTACTTTTACCTTGGTCCAAAAGTGACTTAAAGAGGTTTTAAATTTGGGACCTATTATCACTTGTATTTTCACCCTTTGAGGATATGTCTCATCTCTCCTCATCCAAGTGGCACAATTGAAACACCTCTAGGCTATGGGTAGCCTAAGAATGAGGTGAATCTCTAGATAGGGCTAGCTCCCTTGATGTAACACTTACATATCACTAATACACCTATACTTGAAAGTAAAAATGGAGATAAAAATGAAACTAAAATATCCTAAAGGAGATGATACACCAAATTTATTGATGACTACCAACCAACTACATGTCACACATGAGACAAGGAGACTAACTAGGCATACACTTCTCAAATCTAAATCTTCTCACATCAGTATTTCATTATGAAGTTGTGATGAATGTTTAGGATAGAAGGACTAGATAAGAGGCCTCAAATGACACTATTTAAATAAACTAACTCACTGAACCTTAAAACTTCATATAACACTTCCCATGACCTACATGAAGAAGCTTTTAATTTGTAAATAGGTGTGAGAATGAGATAACAATGCTAAAGAAATAATAGTACCACTAAGAAATATAAATAATTTAATTTAACGCACTATTAATATTAATATAATAGGTAAAAATAAGTTTTCTTCATTGATCCATGATATGAAAATGAGTAGGGCTTCACCATACTCAGGTGGAACATATATTACAAAATCCAAAATAGCTAGTTCTTATAGAACTTGAGAGAGAGAAGAGAAGATAAAAGTCCAAAGTTCATAAGGACACTTTTAAATATGATAAAATTAATTATATATTAATAAGGATGGAATGTGAAACTTATCATGAAAATTTAGGAAGCACAAGTGTCACCCCAAGTCATCAAACTCTTGAAATGTGGTGTAGAAGTTCTCATTCTACATAAGGAAACTACCTTCATCATTCACCCCTATTTTAACATCCAAAAAATAATAAGGGACAGGTATAATAATTGGATTTATAGGTAAGGGTTTAATACATGCTTCTCCATGCATTGGTTGCATTCTTAATCACCTAAAATTTTTTGGAAGTGAACCATCACTACCTATAGTAAAAAAACACCTCTTTCACACACCTTGCACACTTGAATTCAAAAAAAATCATAAGTTTTCCATGAAAATTCATAAAATAGAGTGTATTACACTTGTAAATACGCTCCATGTCCTTAAAGGCATTAGGTACACCTTAAAATTAGTTTTCTTGAAGCTTTTCACCCTTCTCACTACCATGTTCACTATGCAGTTCTAACTAGTTGAGATGAAGTAGTTGGTAAAAAAATTATGAGATTTTATAAGGAATTAAATGGACATGAGGAGTTATATTAAGTCCCAATATTCCTTCAAAAATTTATTTCATCTTTTTAAAACTCCTATAACCTACACAATACATAAAATAATTATGAAAAGTAATTATGCACCCTATCTATATGGATTATGTACAACTTATCCTAATGGTAGGGAGCCTTATTGAGTCTTATACAACATCCAATAATTTTTCTAGGAAATATATGTCATTTTGGTGTATTACCTCTTTCATTTCCTTCATTAGGTCTAGAATCAAGGTTTTAGGCAATTTTAGGCTCTCAAGCTTTGTTCATGAATATTAGATGTTATAAATACTAAATAATTACAAATTTTCAAATTTGATTACCCTTTTAAACACCTAAAAATTTCTATTATCTCCATTAAAATATTTAGAGGAGATGCAAGCACTCAAAGTTGCCTTATCAAGCTCTTTTCTCCATTTCCTATAGGCCTGAGTTGGTTCTAAGTGAAAAGTGGATCTCCATGTGGTTATTATACAATGTGAAATCTTTGAAATTTTTCAAATTAAACCATATACATGGTACAATATATTATAATTATCTCAAGCAGTTAGATTTGAGATTGACCTACCATTTGGATTCTAGCCCTAACCATTCCTAGTAGGTCTACCTACAAGTTTGAGGGTCTACGACATCTTGTTGGGATTCATAACTCTATGAGATGTTTCCATGTTTTTCCTAGATGTTTTTAAATTACAAAAACCTCTTTTCAATGTACAATAAACCTCTATCTCACCTAACCATTGCCATTGTAAAAAATTATAAGGTTTGTGCATAAGGGGAGTGTCCTTTGTCTGAGACAAAATAGAGGGAACTTACCCTATTATATTATAAAAGTTATGAGTATCTACCAAAAAAAAATTAAACCTTTTATCAGGTCATTAGACCTTCCAATTCATTCAGAGTCCAAGATAGATTGTAGGTAAGTAAACTGTGCACATTATTTCTTGGTATGTACTATATGTTATTTGATTAGACACTTATCTCTACTTGTTCTCTATTGTAAATATCCTAGGATAATATCATGGTAATTATTAATTTTCTTAATTTATATTCATCATTTTAAATCTTTACATACTCCTTTCCATACCTTGAACTCTCAAAACTGTATGTAAAAATTCCTAACTATATTTCTTGTTTTGGAGGGTACCCTACATATTATTAGTTTAGAGGAAATGTTCATAAGATTATTTATAATATCCTAGGGTTATTACACATATTTTTTGACCCATTTTATTATTTTTTATTAAATAAAAACATCACTCTTTAGCTCACTATTGCATACAATCAAACACAATCAATTGTGTTTGAATGAGTAAGGTCCTATAGGTGTTAATTTCTATTGAAATAGGTTTCACAACTCCTTGGGATACTTAAAGTAATTTTAAATCATATTAAGTTATCTAAATTTTATATCTCCATGCTTAATTCCACTTCGTGAATGGTGTAAGAGCTAAAGTCTATTGTAGGTGAATGTCCATAAAGGTAGGGACACCTGTAGGAGTGTATGGGAAGCAAGACACAATATATCATTCTCCTTAAGTGGATTTTAGATCATAAATACTCATTTAAACTATTTGGAAACATTAAAATATTATGTTATATTCTATTTTTAAACTTTGGGTGTAAAAGGTCTCCTTTGGATCAAAATCTTGTAGATGATATTGACTGAGTTTAGTGCATAAAAATGCAACTTTGGGCTTCTCAATAACCAACCTCCACTAGTCATCTGCCCTTAAATATTTTCATAGATCTTGTAATGTATGTAAGATATAAGGTTTATTCATTTGTATACCCAAAATCTCTTATCAACCTTGTAATATGACCTTGATAAAAAGCCTCAAACCTCTATTTTGTGATTTTGAGGATTTGATCCCTAAACATAGTAATTACTTCTTCCAAAATGGTTTACACCTCCATTTACCCATTTGAAACCTTAAATAGGTCTGTCATGATCAACCCACATTCTATTATTTTAAATTAAGCTTTCCCATTCTCCAACGTTCCCTATAAGTACCTTCAAGGCTCTATGATGTCACTTGTAGGTGAACATTTTCACATATAGGTAGTGGATACCAATTTGGATAGTGAGCAAGAGATATATGTTGGTTATAAATATTATTCCCTCACCAAGATTTAAAATTTAATATTACAAATCTATAATACTAAAACACCTATCAATACTTCCGTTTCAAAATGACATCCTCTAGAGGGCACCTGTAGGTGTACTTGAGTTGTATGTAGGTAGTGAACTTAAAATGATCCATGTACCAAGAGGACTATATTTATAGTTAATTAATATGTTCCTAAAAGTAATTTCATGAAAAATCATTATGTATTAGATATTTGGATATGTTCATACATCTCACTTTCATGTCTTCACTTCTTGTAGGCACCTATAATTGTATATCTATGTTCTATGGCTATGTGTATGATTGAAGTGCAAGCACGATCCCTTATTATGCCAAGTGGAGTTTATTATTTGATTTCATTGATATTATAATATTTTAAATATCATGATATATTAATTACACTTCCATGAATAATGTTAAATAGGTCCATACACGTGATTACCCATGACTGCAAGTGAGAATAAGCAAGGAGTTGACTGTGAGTAGTAAGAATGAAATTTGATCACATCATGGTGTGATGAAACCAATAATTTAATGAGGGAAATATTATGACATTTATACATGTGAAACATAATATTAAATATACATGAAACCTCTCTAGAGGATGAACATTCTACAAACAAGGAAAACTTTGACTAAAATTTCACATGGTGACACCTTCCTACAACATGAGATGAATTACTCATAAAAACACCATGAAACATGAAAAAAATCAAAATTATAATTTTATAATATATATAAAATCATATAGAGTTAACATCACTAATTGGATTTTATAGACCTATCCAAAATATAGCAAAACCTATAGGGTGAAGGAAACAATAGGCATAAAAGCATAGTCAACATGTTAGAGATGGTTTATAAGACATGGTTGACCAATAATTGAAATATTATTATGAAAAATTAATATATTTGAGTTTAATTTCACACCTTAAATTATTTGGTCTGAAACCTCCTCAATTGGACGTACCAAGCATAAACTTACTGATCACTTCTGTGTGTCTAGAAGGGTGAATTAGGAGTAGAATGGTTTTAGACCTTGTTTAGAACTTAAAAATAATTTTAATCATGTATATGCATTTGAGGAAGTTAAAAAGACATTAAATGACATTCTCTCACATGTCACTCTCTTGCATGGGTTGTACAAGTGCCAAACTCTCCCTTTTTTAGTTGGTTTCTTGAATTTTAGTTATATAACCTACAAGATTTATATGTGAATAACATTAATGATATGGAATATAAATTATTGGAAATTTTAATATAAAATAGGAAACTTGGACACCTTAAAAACCATGCCACTTACATTTATGACCCTCAAAATGACTCTAAAAGACATAAGGATTAAAATGACTAAGGCTAATATGACATGGAATGATATCAAATGGACTATAAAATACCCCATGAAAAAATATTATATGATTAAATTATATAAAAATAATTTTTTTACCTATAGGGGCCCCAATTTGACTTGTAGGGTTATATTTCGTCAAAAAATTGGTGACTCATATGGGTAGTATGCCTGTTATACTAAAGATTAGTGGCCTTATCCTATCCATGGGCTTAAGGAGTGATTTAAAGTATGAAACAAATAAGAAGACTTGACACTTGACAAAAAGGATTTTACCAATACAATATAACTAATTACCTCAACCACACAAAATAAAGGACACACATAAAGTAAAGCAAACACTCTAACAAGACACACATGTGCTCAAAGCACTTAGGAAAAATAGAAAAAAATAACTATACACAACTAGAAACTTATCATACCTCAATTCATAGATCAAAAGGAAATTTCCTTGAATCTTCTTCTTCATTAGATGAATCATAGTGCCAAGCATGTTGATCCTTAGAATGGATGCTTGGTAGATTAGACCTATTCCTTAGGACTTCACTTGATCTACTCTCAAGTAGATATCCTTAAATAGGTATCTAATGTAAATTTATTCCTCTTGAATTTGTATACATACCTAATAATGCTTCCCACTCTTCATCTCATGATCAACTTATATCTTCTTGGTAGGCATAGCTTGAAGAGGAGTAGTTTCTTGTTCCTTGGTAGATTGAGGCTAATAAAAGCTTGTTCCATCCTTCAAAATCTGATGTGTTTCTCCTAGCTAGTTGAGAGGATGATAACTCATTTTCATTATTTCAAAGATATCATCATGGGATTAATATTCCACTTGAAAGGAAAAATTTGAAAGGTTGCTTTTTATTTTCATACTTGAGTGTCAAGGCTGCTTTCTCCATTTTTGACTAGATCATAGCCTCCCTGAAGAGGACTGTAACCTACTCCAATGATTGAAAACAAGTCATCCCAGGGATGATTATATATTTTTTCTTTATCATATATGATATCTTGGATATTTATGGAATAACCAATGATGATTTCCTCTTCTTTTTCAAAAGGAAAACATTCTTTAATATCAACACAATCAGAAAATTCAACACAAGAAATCACCTCTTCTTCAGCATTTAGAACCTCTTAAGGGATTTCAAGTTGTATTTCAACTATCCTAACCCAAATTTTCTCATCAAGTGATGTAAGATCCTCAATTTAATTCTCCTTCCTTGTGATGCAAGGAATAGGCATCTTGTAATCAAGTGACTTAGCCTAATAAGGCTACCAAGGAGCTATATTTTCTTCAAGCAAAATTTTTGAATTTTTATCAACCAACTACTCATCTTGAGGTTACCACGCTATAGTTACATCAAGATAAATTTTGATAGGGTGAGTACAATATGAAATAGTTGGTGGAGGTAGAACACATAACTCAACATTAGATTGATAATGAATTATAAAGGATTCTTTTGGGAGTTCTTGAGGAAGGGGAGGTAGACCTTAGGATAAAATATCTTGGTTTTATTCCTTCCATTTGATAATCACTTCATTTAAATATAATTTAGATTGAAAACTCTCTTGAGGAAGGTTATATTGGGTGTGTTTAGACATAGGATCTTCTTTTGGCTCTAAACCTTCCACCACACCTTGACTTAGCAATTTCATTCTCAATTCTAACTCTTCAATTTTATTGTATAGGTTCTATTGGAAAAGTATCTCTTGAATTTTATAGGCATCATCATGAGGATAAGGATTAAAATAGTACTTACATGGAAAATAAAAGTTCTCTTGAGGAATGGTGGGAGGGACTTTCATAACATCAAGCTCTTTCTCAACTTTACACTCTTTATTAAGGCTTTTATCCCCTTTATTTTCCCATGATTCCACTACCTTATTCCAGATTAGGATTCTTTTCTTGAGGTATTTATTCAATTTGAGGAGTGGATGAGGTGTCCAAGGAACTTGGGATCTCTTTAAGCTTGGGTTCTCCACCTTATCTCCAACTTGGGATTTCATATCTAGAGGTCTTTTCTTGAGGTGGGGATGTAATGGGAGATGGAAATGATAGATTAAATTCCATTTCCTTTTTTGATGATATATACTACTACATATAATTATTGTCGAACTCAATCTTCTTATCAACATTTTCTTCAAAAATAAGGTTTGTCTTTCCAACCCTTTCTTTTAGTTGATTGGGAAAAATATGACTTTGACAAGTTTGATTGGGTTCATAAGTAGGGTTCAGGTAAGACTGATAGAAATATTGGGGAGGTGGATATGAGGGTTGATATAATTTTTGAGTCTTCTCCTCATTAATTCTTAACCTATCTTCTAAAGATACAACCATGCCACTCACATCAAGCATCTCACTTATGAGCCTTTGTCAATTTACTCTCTCAATAGGTGCCCACTCTCTTTTAACCAACTCTAATGTATCTCTCAAATTATGAATGAAATGACTAGGAATATCTAGATCATGACCATTTTATGTGTCAATATCTATCATGTACCTCTCATATCCCAAGAGAGTTTGCTTTAAAGTGGAAATGGATTGATTTGAAAAATGTTATAAGATTGATATACCTCACCAAATTGTGTAAATAAATACTCAACACCAAAATTAGCCATGAAAATTCATTGGGAAGCAAGAACACAAATAAAAATTTACCAACAATCTTCAAAAGGAAAACTTAGGCTACTTGACCAACTGATGTAACTTTAAAGTCACCATTGATGCTTGGATAGATGCCTCCAAGGGCTGATGTGTTGAAAGACAACACCAAAAATCTTTCAAATTATTGGATAATAAGTCCCACTAAGCATGATAAGAACTATTTTCACTTGGGTTTAAAATTTTTGAGGAAAGTTATTAGCTCTTCTCCTCCAAGTGGTATAATTGAAACACCTTTAGGCTATGGATAGCCTAAGAATGAGGTGAATCTCAAGATAGGGCTAGCTCCATTGATATAACACTTGTAGATCACTACTACAACTATGATTTAAAGGGAAAAGGGAGATAAAACTTAAATTAAACTATCCTAAAGGAGGTGATACACCAAATTTATTTATGACTACCAACCAGCTACATGTCACACATAAGACTAAGAGATTATCTAGGCATACACTCCTCTAATCTGAATCTTCTCACATTAGTATTTCATTATGAGATTGTGATGAATATTTAAGATAAGAAGATTAGATAATATTCCTATAATGGAGCTATTTGAATAGAATAACTCACTCAACCTTGACACATCATAGAACACTTCACATGACCTACAATAAGAAGTTTTCAAGTTACAAATAGGTGTGAGAATGAGACAACAATGATAAGGAAACAATACTCATCAATAATAAATATAAATAATTCAAGTGAAAACACTATGAATATTCATATAAAAGGTAAAAATAATTTGTATTCATTGATCCGTGGTATGCAAATGAGCAAGGCTTCACCATACTTAGGTGGAGCATATATTACAAAGGCCAAAATGGCTAGTTCTTATAGAACTTGAGAGGGAGAAGAGAAGAGAGAAGTCCAAAGGTCACAAGGAAATTTATCAAGATGATAAAATTAGTTACATGTGTATGAGTATGGAATGTGAAATTTATCAATAAAATTTAAGAAGAACAAGTGTCACCACAAGTCATGAAACTCTTGAAATATGGCATAGGAGTTCTCATTCTACCCAAGGAAAATAACTTCATCATTCACCCCTATTTGAACATCCCATAACTAATTATGGATAGGTATAATTATTTTATTAATATGGAAGGGTTTTATACATGCTTCTCCATGAATTTTTTGTATTATTAATCACCTAGAATCTTATGGAAGTAAACCATCACTACCTGTAATAAAAGAAACTCCTCTTTCACACACCTTGCACACTTGGCTTCAAAATATTTAATAAATTTTCCTTTAAAATTAATAAAAAGGATTTTATGACACTTTTAAATACCCTCCATGTCCTTAGAGTCATCAATCACACCTTAAAATTAGTTTACTTGAAGCTTTTCACCCTTATCACTACCATGTTCACTATGCCAATTCTAACTGGCTAAGATGAAGTAGTTAGGAAACATATTTAGGATTTTTTATAAGGAATTAAATGGACATTAGGAGTTATCTTAAGTTTTAATATTACTTCCAAAGTTTATTTCATCTCTTGAAACCTCATATAACTTGTACAATGCATAAAATAGTCAAGAAAAGCTATTCTACACCTTATCTATATGGATTTTATAAAACTCATACTAATGATAGGGATAATGACTAAGTATTATAAAACATCGAATCATTTTAGTAAGAAATATATTCCATTTTGGTGCATTATCTCTTTCATTTCCTTCATCAAGTCTAGAATCAAGGTTTTTAAGGGTTTTATGCAATTTTAGGCTCTTAATCTTTGTTCATGAAGATTATATGTTGGAACTATGAAAAAATTA
Source organism: Torreya grandis (assembly GCA_037957365.1). Classification (NCBI taxonomy): domain Eukaryota; kingdom Viridiplantae; phylum Streptophyta; class Pinopsida; order Cupressales; family Taxaceae; genus Torreya; species Torreya grandis. The sequence goes on along the minus strand of JARHVA010002533.1, from coordinate 65,164 downwards.
CACAAATTAAAAGTTTATGGCCCTTTTAAACACCTCAAAATGTCTTTTATCTCCATGCAAAGCTTTAGAGGAGATGCAATCACTCAAATTTGCCCTATCGAGCTCTTTTCACTATTTCTTATAGGCCTAAGTTGGTTCTGAGTAAAAAGTAGCTAGCCATGTGGTTCCTATTCAAGGTGAAAACCTATAAAAATTTGAAATTACACCATATAAATTCTAAAATATATTATAATTCTTTCAATTAGTTATATTTGAGAGTGGCCTACCATTTAGATTCTAGGCCTAACCATGCCTAGTAGCATGCCTACAAGTTTGAGGATCTAGGCCATCCTATTGGGATTATTACCTATTTTCATGGTCTAACCAACCTCTAACTCACATGACCACTTCCATTCTCAAAAAATGTAGGGTTTGTGTATAAGGGGAGTGCCCTCTATCTGAGATAAAATAGAGGGAACTTCCCCTATTATATTATACCAAATTAATATTTTAGGGTCTTATATAATTAGTTAGTACCTCCCACACAAAATTTCATTCTTTCATCAGGTCATTAGACCTTCCAATTCATTAAAAATCCAAGACAAATTGTAGGTAAGCAGATTATGCATAATGTTTCTTGGTATGGACTGTATGTTGCCTGATTAGGCCCTTATCTCTTCTTGTTTTATATTTTAAATAGAATATGGATACCATAATGTTCATTATGAAGGTTCTTTAGGTTTTTTCATCACTTCAAATGTTTACATACTCCACATACCTTGAACTCTCAAGACAATATGTATAAATTCCTAACTATATTTCTTATTTTTGAGGGTACCCTACATATTATTAGATTAAATGAAATGTTAATAGGATTATTTATAATATCCTAGGTTCATTACACATTTTTTTTCACCCATTTTATTAGTGTTTATGTAATACAAGCATCACTACATCACTTTTTAGCTCATTATTGCATACAATCAAACATGATCAACTGTGTTGGAATGAGTAAGGTACTAAAAGTGTTAATTTCTCTTGAAATAGGTTTCAATTCCCTTTGGGATACTCTGAGGAACTTTAAATCATATTCCATTATCCCAAGTTTATATCTCCATTCTTAAGTCTAATTCATGAATGGTGTAAGAGCTAAAGTCTATTGTAGGTGAATGCCCATAAAGGTAGGGACACCAATTGGTGTGTATGGGAAGAAAGATAGTATATCATTATCCTTAAGTGGATTTTAGATCATAAATACTCATTTATACTATTTTTAAACATTAAAATATGGTGTTATTTTCTAGTTTTCAACTTTTGGTGAAAAAGGCCTCCTTTGGATCAAAATCTTGTAGATGATACTGATCAAGTTTAGTGCATAAAAATGCAACTTTGGGCTTCTCAATAACCAACCTCCACCAATCCTTTACCATTAATTATTTTCATATTTCTTGTCATGTATTGAATATACAAGGTTTAGTCATTTATATACCCCAAATACCATAAAAATCTTGTAACATGACCTTGACAAAAAGCCTCAGACCTCTATTTTATGTTTTTGGGGATTTAATCCCTGGACATAGTCATTACTTCCAAAATGGTTTACACCTTCATTTGCCCATTTGAAACCTAAAAGAGGTATTTAATGATAAAACTAAATGATAGTATTTTAAATTAATATTTACCATGATCTAACCTTCCATACAAGTACCTTCAAGGCTCTGTGATGTCACTTATAGGTGAACATTTTCACATATAGGTAGTGGATACAAATTTGGATAGAGAGTAAGAGATACATGTTGTTGCTCAATCCTAGGCCCTTAAAAATATTTAAAATCTACTCCCAAAACTATATAAGATTTAAACACCTATAAATACTTCCCTTTCAACATGACATCCTCTAGAGGGCACCTATAGGTGTACTTGAGCTATATGCAAGTAGTGAACCTAAAATGATCCATGTACCAAGGGGACTAGATTTATAGTTAATTAATCTCTTATTAAAATTATTTTCATGAAACATCATGATTTATTAGATATTGGGATAATTCCATACATTTCACATTGATGTCTTCACTTCTTATAGGCACCTATAGGTGCATATCTCTATTTTATAGATGTGTGCATGACTAAGGTATAAACACAATCCCTTCTTATGCCAAGTGGAGGTTATTATTTGATGATCTTGATATGATAATATTTTCAATATCATGATATATTTTTTACACTTCCGTGAATCATGTTAAATAGGTCCATACATATGATTCCCTATGATTGTAGGTGAGAATAGGCAAGGAGTTGACTGTGAGTAATAAGACTAAAAGTTGATCAAAGCATGGTGTGATGAAGAAAATCATGGAATTAGGGAAATATTATGTTAAAAATCATATTAAATCTACATGAGACTTTTGTAGATAACCAACATTCAACAAAAAAGGAAAACTTTGACTGAGACCTCAGATGGTGACACCTTCCCACAACATGAGATGACTTGCTCATTAAAACACCATGAAACATAAAAAAACAAATTAATATAATTTTATAATATATATGAAATCATATAGATTCAACATCACCAACTGTATTATATGGACTTATCCAAAATAGAGTAAAACCTATAGGGTGTAGGAACAATGGGCAAAAAAAACATAGTCAACGAGTTCGAGATGGTTCATAATGCATGGTTGACCAATCCTTGAAATATTTTAATTAAAATTAATCTATATAATTTTAATTTCACCCCATAAATTTTTTTGGTTTGAAACCTCCTCAACTGGCCACACCAAACACAAACCTACTGATCACTTTTATGTGTCTAGAAGGCCAGAGAAGGAGTAGAATGGTTTTGGACCATTTTTAGCACTTCCAAAGCATGTTAATTATGTAAATGAGTATTAATAGCTTTAAGAGACATTAAATGAAATTCTACCACATTTCACTCTCTCTCTCATGGGCCGTATAAGTGCCAAAATCTCCCCTTTTTAGTTAGTTTCTTGAAGTCAGATAACATATAAGATTCAGATGAGCTTCACATTATTGATAGGTAATATGACTTATTTTATATTTAAATGTAAAATATGACAATTAAACACCTTGAAAACCATGTCACTTGTATTTATGACCCCCAAAATGACTCTAAAAGACATATGGATTAAAATGACTAATGATTAAGCCTAATATGACATGGAATGACATCAAATGGACTATAAAATACCCCATGACAAAATGTTAGACCCATAAGATATCTAAAAATATAGTTTTTACCTATAAGGGCTCAAATTTGACCTATAAGGTCAAATTTGGTCAATAAGACCTCAATGTTTTATTTATTTATTTGTGGCTAAGGGTGTTCATCTATTATCCAAAATAAGATGTATGATCTATTTTGATTGAGAAACATTGTTTATGATATCCCAATAGAATATTATCTCTTAGGCCTAGAAAATCATAAAAGGCCTCATCATTCTCAAACTCATCTATAGGCACTGTGGATTCTTGTTGGTCTTAGGCTATAAGTTGAGGGTAATATAGATTAAGTAGATTATGGTGAATAACTAGTCTAAAGGTACAAATGGTATGAGTATCAAATATATTAGTATCATTGTCACTAGTCACTTGAATTGGAACATGAATAAGATATGTGTGGTCACCCCTAGTCAGTTTAAAATTGAGACCATAAGTTTCTTTTTACTGAGTGATGGAGATTAGCTTAAGTGTTCCCTTATGATTTAGCCTAAGGCATCCTTCTTCATAGGTTTTATTCTCCATGATCTAGTTAGGAATGGGGTATTTAGTATTTTTGTAACAATCAAGTAGTTTTTTAATTTATAACCATGATTCATCATTTACAAGTGAGTCTAATTTTGGGCCAATGGCCAGTGTGAAAATGATAGGAGCTAGACTATGTAGTTTATCTTTTCCTTTTCATTTCCATTCCATGTAAGGTGGTTTGTCTTTAGGTCTTCTATAAGACTTTAGGTTCTTTATAAGCATGTCAATTTAGAATGTATCATGGGTCAAATATTCACCTAGGCCATTAACTATGATGGTAAAGTGATTAGACATTTTAAGAGGTGGTATATGGGAAGATGAATCAAGGGTATCATGGTTTATAAAATTAATCTCTAGTAAATCCACAAGGATTTATTTTCCTTTATCCTTTTTTGGAATTATATCTAAGCCAAAATGGTAGTTATAAATTTCCTACTCGACCTCTAAATGCTTCCAATGTTCATAGGGATATAAATCTCCATGAATGGTAACTGTCATGCCACAATAATAGAACTTGACACACTGATTCAATGTCGATGGTATTTCATGAATTTTATGTATCCAAGGTCTACTCAAGAGAAAATTTTGTGATAAATCTATGTCTAACACATGGACTAATGTATCATGGGTCAAAGTCCCAATAATAATTGACAAGCTAATAATGCCTTGTGATTCTCACTCATCATTGTTGTAGGCCTTCATTTTGATCTTTTATGGATGGAGATCAATTGATGGGTATCCAATATGCTTGATGAGATTTAGTGACACAATATTTATCCCTGATCCATTATCTTTGAGGACACACTTTAGTTTGTGCCATACTATAACAACTTGAATATATAATGGATTATTATGGAGAGGGCTGAGGGATGACATATCACTTTGGTCAAAGCTAAACTATTGGCATACAGCTAGATGTCAAACCAAATCTTGGAATTTATTTGGGGGTATGTATTTTGGAACTTGGGATTGGCCAAGGAACTCTGTTAAGATGTTATTGTAGATGGTTGATGTATGTAACAAATCCAAAATGGAAATTTGTGTGAGCATCTTCTAAAGTTATTCCACAATGTCAAACATATTCTCTTTTATGATAGTATATGGTTTGTTCCTATCCAAAATGGTGGGTTGGATTGGTTTGGTGGTATATGGTTGTGGGCCTAAAATGGTAATCTTTGACCATTGATTTGTGATTTCACAATTGGGATTAGATAAAAGACCATTATTAATAGAAAATGATGGTAGGAAGGGGCTAGATAGGATAAGTCTAGGTTGCTAGTGAACATGTATGTGGTCATGGAGAAATGGTGAGTTATAGGTATAAAGTCCAAAATTAGTAATCTCTACTTGTTGGTACACTTGCATATAGTCCTGGGTTAAGGAAGAATCATTGACATAGGTTGGTTGATTAGAATTGGTTATCAATGGTCATGTTTGACTAGTACTTAGTCTTATATTGATGGAGATGGTGGAAATGTGACCTCTTGTAATATGACCTACAACTTTATTTTAGTCATGTGAAATTGCATGGAAGTTTGTTGGGTGTTGATATCATTTTTTCCTTGGTTTTTTCCATTTGGTTGACATTATTATTATTGCTACTAGTACTATTATTGTTATATCAATTGCTGATATTATTACTACTATTTTTCTAACCTTTGATACTATTATTTTTAGATGTTATGTTATGGAAAAGGGTTTTGGAAGATACCCAAGTTTTGATTTGATGTAGAAGCTTGATTATCCAATATTAACTCTTCATTTTCAAACATATTCTAAATGAGATGCTTGATTTCCACACAATGGTGTAAATTATGTCCATTAACCTAATAGTATTTAGAGAATTCATTTTTTCTATACCAATCTATATAAGGAATGCCCTTAGGATAGTCCTTTATAATTAGTCAACTAATAAAATTAACAATAACTAACTTTGAAAACATGAATTTAATGGGATCTCCAATGTCACTAAAGACACATTGAGTAGGCACATTTATCCTTAGAGGAGGGGTTTGCAAAGACAAAATTGGTTTCACTTTTTGAGCTGGTCTAGGCTACTATAAAAGTTGTACTTGATAAATAGGTTTTGGTGAAGAGTACTTTGTATTTGCAATATTGGTTGGGTAGGTGGTATTTGAACCATTTATACATTTCATGACTTGGTTACTCCATTTCTAACAACATTATTTTTGTGATTAAACTACTTATATTTTTCATAATTATTAGCCTGGGTTGGTACTGATGCTTACACTTTGACTTGGTTTTACTTATGATTTTGGCCATTTACTTGGTTTTTATTCTAGTTTTTTATTTGATGAGGTAAACTTGATAATCCATTTTTTATTAAGGGCCTTTATGATTAGTAAACATTTATCAATGATTTCCTTGAAGTTATGTGCACACTGCAACTCCATATGGTAAGATGTCTCATTATGTAAATTCTTGGTAAACATAGAGGCCAAATATTTGTATGGTAAACTATGAGTGAAGTGGTTGGAAAGTGCTCTCCATAAATGTAGATAACTTTCAAAAATTTCACCAGCCTTTTGTTTGTCTTGAGTCAAATATACAAATGAAATCTCATGTTTGAGATTATAGGAGAAATGTTGCACAAACTTGTTTGAAAGGTCATCAAAATTAGATACTAAGTTGTTCATAAGTTTTAAAAACCATTCCAAATCCTATCATTCTAGACTTTGAGGAAACAAAAGTAGGAGGTATATGCCACTATAATCCATGAGATGGAAAGCAACAAAGAGTTTGGTTAAATGGGCCTTTGGGTCTCATTTACCTTTATATTTGTTGAATTTTGGTGGTTTGTACCCTAAAGGAAATGGTATTTATAGATACTCCATGTTGAATGTATAGGAACACATGTCATCCAATTTAAACTTCTTGGTCTATTTACCATTTTGGAAGGTAACATTTTCATCCTTCATTTGTTGAAGTCATTATACCAATAAACTAGATGGAATATTGGCTTGAGGTGGAGGCTAGGCAGTCAAAGGTGGATTACCTTAATTAGGGTATAGTGGAGGCATGGTTTGTTGTATAAAGTTGTATTTCTTAGGGAACTAACCAAGAATATGCATCTATAAATTGGGATGAGCTTGTTGATATTACACATGTTGATGTGTGATATTCTAGATTAGATTTGGTATATAGGATTAGTTTTAAGGGAATTATGGTTGGGTGGAAGGATATGGCTCAAAGTGAAGTATTTTTATTGTGAAATTTGAGTAGGGACTTGCCTAAAACTAGTCAATCCTAGATAAACAAGGGGAACTTACTATGAAATAAGGCCCTATCATTAAATTTGTGGCACATTTGGAATAAAAGATAATTATTACCTAATTGGCACTTGTTGGATAGTGTTACCTCTTGGTTACATGACAAATTGTTGTGAAGTAGATTCTCATTGGATATTCAACATTTTTTATTGACCAATAGACATACATTATTGATTATGAAATGTTTGTGAAGTCATGTTGGTTTACGACTGAAGAGGGATACTTGTCCATACTTGATGAGATGGAACATTAATTACCCCTATTGAGGTGGTAAAATGTTTGATCTCTACTACATTAACATTTTAGACTATTATTATTAGTTTGGAATGTTATTCATCACCTATTTTGGTGGAGTAACATTCATCATGTTTTGTGGAGGCAAGGCACTAGTTTGCATTTGACTATTTAATCCTTATGATTGTATACTTTATGAAGTAGTTGGTTAAGGATTACAGGTAGATCATTGTGATAGGGGGTAGAAGTTCCTTCCCCCTTATATTGAAAACCAATAGTGGTGTTTACTAAAGGTACTTGCTATGGACTAGTTTTTGATGCATTTACACCACTTTGACTTGGGTTAGATGACACTTTCATTTTATCCATTATATTTGGCATATTTATCTACATAGAAGTAGTAGAACTAATTCAATAGTTAGGATATTAAACATGTATCCAACTAAATTTATTTACATGAATGGGTCTATACTCAAATTATCTATGTTTGCCAATTTTATTGATTCTTATTAAATGATCTATATCGATTAATAGAGCATTTGACATGGTTATGTTATAAAAATTATGTCCTAAGTTCAAATAGGTCTAGCATGCTATCTCCATCTACATAAAATGGTCCTATATGAGGCCTTTTCCTATGACAAACATACTCAGGTCTTCATATGTCATCAATATCAGTGCTTGAGGATTTATAGAAGAGGCATATTCAATAGTTTGGTTGTAAGGTATATTTTAAGGCACTCTAATTAGACTAGGCAAGATTTCATAGGGGAAGTCTACTAGAAACCTGGCTCGTACCTCTATAGCTCTAATTAATACATCATCCTTGTTTTTAATCAAGTGATGATCAAATAAATATGGATCATATGTCGATGGCATCATAATATAGTATGGTTATTTTTGAACTTGGTCTACAACTGATAGTATGCTAGTAAGGTGCTAAATTTTTTTGTCATTGGTCTTACTTTGAGTATGGAGGTGTGTTAACCATATAGTGAGATAAAATATGTTGGATTTGTTATCTATATTTAGTGTTATAAGGATGATATGTATTTGTCTCATAAACTACATCATTACCATAATGGTCTTGAACAAAGTATTTTTTTGCAACCGCATTATCATATCTTGGATCGTACATGGACCCATTATGAGTATAGTGAGACATATTCAAATCAATAATAAGTGATTTTTGAAAAGTATTAGAGTTATACAAAGTCTTAAAAATAATGTCTAAAGGATAAAGGGTTTGAACTTGGTCTAACTTGGATAAAAAGTGAAGCTATATCTCCAAAAGGTCTATGCAAAAACATGATAGAAAATAGTCTAATGTTAGATGTCTAACATCAAACGTATTACACAAAAAGGTCAAGTGGATGAATAAAACTTGAAATTTCAAACTCTTACTACAAAGTGTTTCAAACAAATCTAATATAAGGAAAACAAAAGTTGTTAGGTCTTTCAAAGAAGGCACAAATGCAAAGGTATGATGTCAAATGGATGGTGTAATAGATCCTCAAACAAAGGAGTGATGTATACACAAGACTCATTTTGATTTGGTATGAAAAAAAAATAGTTTTGACTCAAAAACTATGAAATAAAATGATAAAATGACATAAACATCTAAGTGTAACATCTTAAATCCTAAGACTGACAAGGTTACATAGTACTATCAAATTCCATCAATACACTCACTCTTAAAAGGATTTTAATTATTAATCTAAAAAGTAAAATCACATGGAAATTAGGATTTTTATGCCCCCTCTTCTCTTAAGAGTTTTACTATGACATGGAACTTTGGTCTACTCAGCCTGCATAAATCGTATGTCCATGACAAGTGGGGTTGTTTTAAACTATCAATTTTTACTCATTTTTAGATAGTCTCAAGTGTGGCTAACACAATATATGATAACATCAATTTGATACATATAAAATGGATTATTATGAAAATTTATTGTCCTTTTCATAACCACTACATCCAACACTTGCTCAACGTAGTGTAATGTCTTAATTGATTATACATTTAGATGGTAGTAGTCACTAATGGAGGTAGTTTAACCACTTAAACTACTATCCTAGTGATTCACTAGATCAATTTATATACCCCACCATGGAATGGGGTTTAAATTATTTTAGAAGATGAATTCCCAGGTCAATGCTTCCTTAGAAAACCCATGAAGAGGTGATGAACTCCTACTCACAATCCAACATGCATGAAAATAAAGAAAAGTGAAAATACTTTATGGTCATTTTGGGGTCACCCAAACCATATGGATCTAGGGAGGGCCTTAGTGATTTTTTTTTCATGCTTTTGTATTAAAGTTACAAAGGAAAATAATGATCTCTTCTAGTCACCTGAGTTTTATAAAGGGGATAGGGGGAGAGCATACATGCATCACTTGGTTTATTGAAAACAAATAACTTTAAATAAATAAGCATAAAATGAAAAACTCTTAGGAGTTTGTAACTAAATGTGAAAGTTAATTTTAGTGCACCAAAATTAGATGTGTTTTGAATTTTAACCATGTTCAATATTTGATTTTTCCACCTTAGGACCTATAATTTGTTAGAGGATTTGCCTATTTAGAATCCCAAAAGTGAATGAAAAAACAATATCTATGATTTAACTCTCAAGTTTACTTTTTTTTGTCTCACATAGGGGTGAATGGCAGTCCATGTAGGGATCAACATTGGTATATAGAGATTGACATTGATTGACACAATAGGGATTGATGTCAATCAACAAAGATCAACATCAATTATTATAAAAATAAAGGAAAACATAATATCATTTTTCACAAAATGATTTTCTAGTAAGATGAGCTTAAAACCAAATATCTCTCTGGATCCTATAGGAAAATGGTTAAATTAAAACTATGTAGGTCCCAAAACACAAATTAAGATCATAAAACTCAAGAAAAACCCTCATTAATCATGTTTATATCATTCTCTATTCTTTACATAAGGAATAATGTCAGTTCTAAGAGAATCAACATCATTTTGGGAGAATCAACATCAGTATTTGTGCAATCTATGTGTTTCTAAGATGAAATTACATGAAAAATGAAGTTAAAACTTGAATTTTAAAAATTTCTAATCATTTATTAACAAAAATAAAAGTATAATATTAATATTTTTGGTTATATGTGATTATTTAGGTCCCACTGGGCGTGCCAACATGTGAGCTAGTAATTTGACATAGAGGGGAAGGTAGTCTTATGTTAGTAAAAAAAACTAAATGAAAGCATAACAAAAACATAAAAGACATAACTCTTTTACCTTCCCTAGGAGATCCAAATGTCTTTATCGAATGGCTTGCTCAATTTGTGTATCAAGAAGTCTTCATCAATGGAGGTTTCTTGGATCCTTCTCTCCTTCTCTCCTTGGATTGTGATTACTTGGATTAATATTTGGGCATTATAATACTACTTTCATGAGTCTTATAGAATAAATACTATATAATAACTGTACAATATCCAAGATTAGAAATTAATGGGTATGGCCTTGTATTTATAGCCTTAGGAATTAAATATCACCCAAGGTGATTTAATGTCGAGTTTAAGATTAGAATGGGTTCAAAATAACCCTTGGTGAGTTAAAAATAACTCTAGTAGAGTTAATAGTTGTCATGTAATTATGATTTGTAATTACTAGGCATGGCTCTTGTTGTGCAAAATCATTACTCACTTAATGCTAGATTCTTGAGTATAATTAACATTAATTATCAACCTAGGGTACATATGATTTTCAAGGATGTCAGTACTATATATGCATTATTGATCCATAGATTATCTTGCATACTAGTTGTAGTACAATGAACTTTTACTAAATTCACCATATAGTTATACTATGAAACTATTATAAAAAAAATATAGAAATACTTCACACATGAATCACACTTTATATAATCAAAATAATAATGAAATAAGCTTACAAAACACACATAACTAATGAGGGTCATAATCTTCACTATAACTCCTTCTAAGGGGGTCCTTCCTTGTTTATAACCAAGTTTGAATCCTTCTCCAGGAGACTTGTAAATGCTTCTTACAGAATTAACCTTCTCATTACTCATATATTTATGAATTAAAGATTGCTACAAAAGATTACAATATTTAAAATGTAATGTCTTCTATAATTATACTATTTTGTTATCATCTATCTAACTCCTAATCTGATATAGGTTCTACCATCAAATATAGGAAGTAATTTATTAGCTTTTAACCAAAAACATTAAACTAGGGAAAGTACAAATGCTTAAGAACTACCCTAGTCAACCTTCAAGTGGTTAGTAATTAAAGTTACTTATTTTAGGCTTGACTGGGTTAAGGACAATGTATATTGTCTTTTTATTTTACTTCTTTTTCTCTCCTTCCCATTATCCTTGTCTTTCCCATCTTTGGAAATACATCCAAGTTTCCTTGCATGTGGGGAGTCTATATAATATTTGTGGTCCTTTTCAATCATTCATTTAGTTCTCAATATATTTGGATGTGTCCTTAAGACCTAATCACAATAATAGTTCTATTTTGTGTAGTGACTATGGGCAACTTATATGTGAAATCTTATTTTTGTTGTAAGTAATTTGGAGTGGCTACAAGAAACTTGTAGGTGGAATCTATTAGTGGCTATGAGAAACCTATAGGTGGAATCCTATAGTTTTTTTGGGCACCCTATAGGTGGAAGCCTATAGTTGTTGAGGGTAGCCTATAGGTGGAAACCAATAGTGGCTATGAGCAATCTATAGGTGGAACCTTACAATTTTTGTAGATAGTCTATAATTGTTGTACCCAAATAATATTATCATATCCTTACATGACCCTTCAAATGTTTGTTAAATAAAGTTACACAAGCATAATTTAATCAAAGAAAAAATCATTAATTCATAACACACACACACACACACACACACACACACACACACAATTATGAATTCATTCATTCATTTGTATAAGTCATGGATGGTTATGAGGATTTACATAGAAAAATATATATACTAGGTATGGATGAGGCTATAAAATAGAGTACTTTGTGGCCTAATCACAACCCCTTACTTAACCTCTTTCTCAACTTCGAGCAAGCCTTGGTTGCATTTTGAAAACACATAATTTTTTTAAATCTAGGGGCTCAGTGTAACCTAACCCTTCAAAGATATATAAGACTTTAAAATCATCAATGTTCTTCCATATTTTCTTCTATACCTCTCTATTAACTAAGACCTTTCCCTCCCAGCTAGGAATTAACAACCAAAACATAATAGATTGAAACATGAATCCCAACCATTTTACCCTTCTCCTCCTAACAAGCTCAATATACATGTATAATCTATATATAGCCTCCCTAAGGTTTTGAGGGAATAAGGTTCCTTTATTTTTAAAGCATCAGAGAGATCTACCCATCTGTGAGAACAAGAAACAAAAATTTTCTTTCCATCTCCTTTCACAATAATCAAATAATTATTTTGAACTTCTACTTGTTTCCTTATGACCCATGCATATGGAATACTTAATTTCATGAAGGAAATCCATTCTTCTATTATAACATCTAGATTACCTGATTCACCCCTAATCATTAGGGTAGCTTATTTTTATTGATACTCTTTCACCTATTTCCTTCTTCCTATTTCATTAAGGACATATGAAGAAAATACACTCAATTGGACATCCCCAAAGAATATATTTGGATTCCAATCTTCATCATTAGGTACAACATATTGGCATATGTAAAACTCACTTAACTATGCTTAGGGATCAAGGTCAACATGTCTATAAACTTCAAAGAAAGATTTAGTGTCATAACCATGTAAGACTAATCATTATAAATCCTATCATATCTAAATATAATCCATATCTCTTCTAAGTAGACAACATACACCCTAGAAGATGATCTTTATTCCATTAACATTTCAATGGTTTCATGAATTTTATTAATCTTTTCCTTCAGATACTTGATCCTAGTTTTAATCATTTTCAATCTTTCTTTTAAGTAATCTTATTGTTCTCTTATTTCAACATATACCTTAAATCTTTGTACTAACTCCTTTTAGTAAGTTTCATCATCACCAAATTTTTCCTTAATAAAATTCAAGAGGTCATCAATTTCTATAGGCATGGTGGTTGAAAGATCCACATCAATAACTTCTTCTACTATAGGTGTTTTTACAATAGGTAATGGAGGAGGAAATTTATTTTAGGAATGTACCAAATCCAAAGAATAATATTTTATATGTAATTCTAAGGGTACATTAATGTTATCTGTGGGTAAGGTAGATGAAGTTGCTACAAGTTCCTCTAAGAAAATTGCTACAGGTTCTTCCATTAACCTTTCTCTTTCCATAGATGGTTCTAAAAATTCTAATGCCCCCAAAAGTATTTCTAAACCTCTCTTAAATTTTAACTTTGTGATGTCATTCCTCAACCTATATATTTATTTCATAGCTTGTTTCAAGGTTTGGAACTACTAGTCATAAGGAACTATCTCATGTTTTACTTCTTCCATAGTATTTTCTTCAATTAATTCCTCTTCTATTGTAGGTTCATCTATCATTCTCATCACTTTTTCTATATAACCAATGTGTCCAAGGAGATCCATGTCATCCTTAATGAATCTGGATGGTTTGGATGACTGTACTTTTTCTTCCTTGGTAGATTCCTCTTTAATACACCATTTTACAATCTCAAACCCATCAAGGGTCTTTCAAATCCTAGGCTCTTTCTTTCCCTTTTCATACTCACTAATGTTTATAGGTGAGGAGGATATAGTTATCTTTTACTTCTTAATTCTCTAAGATATCTTAGGAGCATGTCTCCTTATTCTTTATATAGAGGGTTTATTTTCTTTAATTTTCTTCTTCTTTTTAGGAGGGGTTGTTGGAACTTGTTCTTCCTATGCAATAGTTCATGGAAGAAATTCCTCTTGCCCTAAAGGATCCATGGTGAAAGAATTGATATTTTGTGAGGAGATAGTTGGAATAGTGGGAGAAGGAATATTATACTTAGTTTGTGTTGAAGGAATTTATTCCTTTGTGTCATCAGGAGGTAGGGCTAGTTTCCTTCTCCTTATTCTATTTGTAGTAATTTTAGATGGACCCTCAGTAGCTATGGGCTATCCAATAGAACTAGTGCCTACTTTATCTTCTTGTGCAATTTGTTAGGCCTAATCCTCAGGATATTCCTCCTCATTATTCCCCTCCTCTTGCTAAGTTTCACCATTCCCTAGGGTTAGAAATTATTCCAAACTAAGGTTAGGTTTAACAGTGTTTATTCCATGTTTGGTTATCAACCATATTAGGTAATGATGAGATAGGGATTTATCAATCCCCTTATGGTACTTTTTAAACATCATTTTTAGAATGTTCCATAGGTGATTTGGAACATTAATGGTCATATCATTCCTCAAGTGATAAATAAATTTAAATTTGAGAGTATAAATTATAGCACCTTCTTTCACAAGTCATATATCTGATGATGTATGAGGCTATTTCCCTCCAAGTTATAGGTAAGATATACCACTCCACACCACTTTTCTTCAATACTATCCTTTCATCTCCCTAATAGAACTATTGTTTGGCTTCTTGACCATTGGGTTTGTCTTGTTAGTTCTCTCATATACTTGGTATCTTAGTTGTTTGACTTACCAATTCTTCATTGACTATAAATATGATGCCATGTATAATAGCTTTCTCTCCTGTAAATGATCTTGAAAATTCCCTAGTAAGGGGTTCTAAGAAATGTTGAAATTTTTCAAAATAAGTGGTCCATACAAATTTTTTGAAGACAACCTAGATAGCTATGTCTCCTTGAATTTGCCTATGATCTGTGGGTTCCCTTCTCACAACTGACCCTCCCATTCTAATAAGTTTAGATTTCTATCAATCCTTTCAACTGGTAATTGGAAACACACTCTATTTGGATTATAAAGTTATACCTATAGCAAAGCATGGATTATTTAATAATGGTGGGTTATGATTGTAGATTACAAGTTATGATGTGTTTCATATTTTTGTGAATGGTTGTACTTGTAAGGGAAAATAATGAAAGTGATTTTTTTCTTTATAAGTTATTATGGCATCATTATGGCATATAATCCTATATGTATAGATCCCATAGTGAATGGTATTATCACCCATAACATTCTTCTCCTCCCATGTGATTTGTCACTTGTCCCCAAGTAACGTGGAATGAGTAAAATTGAAGAGATAGAATGGGGTCATGATTAGGGATATAAGTGTGGACTGAGACATCATCATGATGGTTTAAGTGTGAGTTGAAAGGTATTAATGAATGGAATGTTAATGATTTAATATGATTTTTAATATAATACATGATATATTAAAATAATAAATACTTTTCCATGATCAAAATATACAATATACCTTTTTAATGGTTTACCTAGGGTTACATCGAGGATTTACATGTGAGTGGTTGATAGAATGTAATGATTTTGCTTGTAGTTATAGCTAGACTGAAGTGGGCCCCTTTGAGTAATTATAAGATCATAGGATGTTAGCCTTCCATGGTGCCCTTAGCTCACCTTCATGTAACCATAATATCTTACATGGAACTAGAATAGGGGTCTTGTAGTTAGATGAGAGATTATAGCCCTCCTACCATAAGGTGGTTACTACATATCTGTGTTATCCATGTTATGTGTTGTATGAACATGGAAGACGATAGTTGAGGGTATTTCTATTGTGTAATATTCCTTTGCATGAGATTTTTTATGATTTATTTCTATGTTGTCTTACTCTCTATGGATTAAGTGCCTAGTGAACTTTACTTTTACCAACCAGCAAGGGTTTCAAACTTGGGACCTTGTTATTCAAGGGTAAGCTTGAGAAATGTTTTTATTTTTTTCTCTAATCCTCCTCTACTCCTCCTCTATATTTTCTAGTGTCTTCCATGTATTTCTCAAAAGCTAATAGCTAATTCCATATCTATGAATAACTATCATGCATGTGCTTAAAGAGGTGTTAGGGTGTACCTATAACAACCAGAGGTAGTGCTTGTAACAATTACAAAGTTGTGCCCAACTATGAGGAAGGTGCCCATAATAGATATAGAAAAGCCCATAGTAACTAAACGAATATAAATAGTTTTGATTAAAATGATTATTTATTTTTCATTTATGTTTTTACCCCTAAATGGCTAGCAAGTTGGATTTCTATTTAGGCCCATTTTACATTTCTAGGAAGTTAGAAGGTTGGTTTTCTACCCAAAAACTATGAACAACACCCAAAAAGTGTTTTCATTATTATTTTTTTAAATCTAACTACTACCTATAGTAGAATATTTATTCTAGGTCCTACTCAAGAATGAAGTGAGGGTGACTGGTCAAGGACCAAGTGAAGGTCTCAATGTTCATGCCAAAAGAGGGCTAGGATGTCCTCCTCTCCTTCATCTATGTGTTGGCTAGTTCTCCCTTTATTTGGTGAGATATCTTACTAATCTAACACATCATTGTATCCATTTTACAATTATGTGAGTATGTGCTTGGTAAACTCCTCCTAAGTGAGTGGATTTTTATACAAATTTAGTCTATGGACATTGACCAATAAATAGAATCTTACCAGATTAATGGTTTGGAGTTACACTATTCTATTATCATAAACATGCTCAATCTCAAATGGACCAAGCCATCTGGTCTAAAGTTTGCCCTTGTGATCCTTATATTTTTAATCAAAAATAAGGGCCCAATCTCTTACATTTAATTACTTGGTCTTAATGTACCTGTCATGCCATATAATCCAATATTGATGTACAAGTTATATATTTTATAACATTTGTCGTCTATATTCATCTAAGGCATTCAGTCGCATAAGTCTTTATTTTTGTGTTTTAGATATATCCATCCCAAGTTCTAACATTGTTCTTAAGGTCTTGTGCTTAAATTCAATTGGCAAGAATGTTTTTCCCCATAGACCAACTCATATGGGGTGAAACCTGTAGTAGTGTTCAACATGATTTTGTAAGCCTAAAAATCTTTAGGAAGTCTAGCCTCCCAATCCTTATGGGACATACTAACAGTCTTGGTCAAAATATTTGCTAACTCCTTGTTGGTGACTTCCACCTATCCATTATACTATGGATGATATAGAGTTGATTTCTTATACCTAATCTCATATTGTTGGACCAAAGTAGTAATTAAACTAATAGTGAATTAGGGTCCTTGACTAGTGACTATTTCTCATGGCACACCATATCTTATGAATATTTATTCATAGAGGAAATATACCACCTTCTCATCATTGGCAAGTGTAAGAACCCTTACTTACACCCATTTAGTGACAAGTTAGTACATATAAGGATGTACTCTTTATTAATATATTTTAGATCAAAAGTTCCTACAAAGTCTAGGCCCCATTTTTAAAATGGTTCAAGTACTATTTGAGGCTGAAAAGGCATCTCATTTGTGCATGTGGGTCTCCCATACACTGAAATCTATGATAATGAGTAGTATACCTTATTGCATATTTATGGAGTGAGGGCCAATAATATCATATATTCAAGATTTTTACTATTTTATACTTGGCTACAAATTTCTCTCCATACTGTTCATCATGGTAGGCTTTGAGGATATCTAGAACTTCATCTTCTCTGAGACATCTTCTGATGATGGAGTTAGGCCTAGTATAAAAAGGAATCTAGAAATCCATGAATACATATCACTAATCTGAATCAAATCTCTTTTTTGTTCAGAGAGTAAGTGTTATGGAATTAACCCTATGGCAAGATAGTTAGCAATATCAGCATACCAAGGTGTGGTAAGGGTGAGGGATAATAGGTGCTCATCTATAAATGAGTCATCTAATATGGTATCTTCTTGAGGGGATTGTAAGTGTGATAAGAAGTCAACCATGAAATTGTCCTTACTAGGCTTATCTACAATAGTTAGATCAAATTATTATAATAAAATTAGTCATCTTATCATTCTACCTGGGATAGTTGGTTTGTTCATAAAGTATCGAATGGTTGTATGGTCTGTATGAACAAAGAATTGATACCCTATGATGTAGTGATGAAACTTGTTGATATCATATACTAATTCCAATAACTCTTTTTTTAGTAACTATGCAATTTAATTCTATTGCCTATAGATTCTTGCTTACAAAATATATAGCATGATTGAGTGCTTCATGTTTTTGGCTTAGCATAGCTCTTAGGGTAATATCTAAAGAATTTATATGAATATGGAAGGGAAGATTCTAATAATGACCATGTAGAATAGGGATGGTGGTCAATAATTCATTCAATTATTTGAAATTTGTATCAAAGGTAGGAGTGTAGATGAATTCAACATCTTTAATTAGGAGAGTGAATAATGGTGCTACTACTTTGCTGAAATTGTTGATAAATCTCCTATAGTAACTAGCATGTCCTAAAAAATTCTTGAAATATTTTTGTTTATGAGTAACATATAGGTTTTTTATGATGTTTATTCTAGTAGGGTCAACATTAATTTCTTCAATAGATATATGGTGACCTAAGACAATGCCTTTTGTCATAAGCATGTAGTATATTTTGTGACTTAAAGACAAATTATGATCTTCATATGTTTCAACACTTTCTCTAGGTTATTTAGGCACTCATCAAATGTTTCTCCATGAATAGTGAAATCATCCATATATATTTCTACACATTCATTGGTCATATCTACAAAGATAATTAGACAACCCTCTGGAATGTTATAGGAGCATTACAAATCCTAAAAGGTAATATATCATAAGCATAAGTACCCTAGGGAAAAGTGAATGTGGTATTATCTTATTCCTTAGGAACAATACTAATCTAGTTGTAATCATTGAAGCCATCCAACAAATAAAAATATTTCTTCCCTGCAAGTGTGTCCAACACTTGATCAATGAAGGGTAGATGAAAGTGATCTTTTCTAATTGTTGTATTAAGTTCCCTATAATATATGCATTCAATCCATTCTCAATTTTTCTTTGGTATATTTACCAATGGTAAAATCCATTCACTTTCTAAGATGGGATATAAAAATCCAATGGTCAGGACTTTTTGCAATTCCACTTTAACTATTTATCTAAGAGATGGATTCATT
The DNA here is from genome assembly GCA_037957365.1 of Torreya grandis. Taxonomy (NCBI): domain Eukaryota; kingdom Viridiplantae; phylum Streptophyta; class Pinopsida; order Cupressales; family Taxaceae; genus Torreya; species Torreya grandis. Next base: position 45,836 of record JARHVA010002533.1, on the reverse strand, counting down.
CTACATTGTGGTTGTCTGATTGGTTGGAACTCTTATTTGATATGTATATGATGTATGCATGTTTATAGGTTAATTCCTTGCATATCATCATAATACCATGCAAAATCACATTATTTTACATGCAACATGTTGACTAGGTGTTTTTCCTCATTTGACTCTAACTTGCTATTAATAAGCAATGTTTTTCCTAGAGAGATTTCAATTTGACATGAGGGTGATTTCATCATTTCTATATTAATAATAGATTTAATTTGGCTTTAGATATGAGGAAACAACTAGTGTAATATTTATTATATAGATGCATCAGAATTATCTTCTTCTTAGAGGATAGAAAATAGGCACTCAACACATTGTAAGTGGTTGAGATCTATCGAATGAATTTGGTAATTATTTTGGAGAACATTAGAAATAATTGTATCTTCTTCCTGATCAACCAAGGTTCATGCATGGTCTATGGTGAATACAAGAATATAAGGAGGTTGGTCTACCTCATTTTCTTTAGTCCATAATGTAAGCTCTAGTGCTAAGGCCAGCTATGCTTGGGGATAGAGGACTAACTTTTTAGTGTGGCTGCCATTGGAAATAAACATGTTACCTAATATGTAGATGATGGAGGCATTATTTGTGGCAATCCAAGGTCTTCCTAAGATAAGAATATATCTACCCAAATTAGACTTTATTTTTATCATAACAAAATATGTAGGATACTCCCAAGAATCTATAGTACTGGAAAGATCTTTAATGACCCCTTTTGGTCTAACTATAAACCTATAAACCATTTGTAGCATTGTAGATGTGTGATGAATATTATTCAAATTTAGTTTGTTCATGGTTTTACTATTCATTACATTTATTGTAGCCCTTAGATCTATCAATGTACTGGACAACTATTGATTATGGATGTGGATTGTTACTATTGGGCATCCTAGACATAAATATTTATTTAAGAGGGTGTTTCTTAGCATAATGTCTATCATTTGGCCAACCACATGCATTTTATTGGGATCCTTCTTCTTATTTATAGGTTTACATAGACATAAGTCTCTAACAACTTTAGAATAAATGAGCATATCCTTGATGGCTTGAAAGAGAGGGATCTTAATACATAGATTCTTGAGCTATCCTATGAAATCAAATTCAACCTCAATTGCATGGTGTTAAAGGTTAAGACATTCAGGAAATGGTGGGGCTACTTCATTAACAACTTTATTTTTTGGTTCAAAGAGTTCTTATGGTGGTGAAGGTGGGTTCGCATAATCTTCTAGAGTTTCTTAATCTAGCTCCATTGTTATGGGTGGGAATGGGGGTGGTATAACTTTCCTTAAACACAGGTAAACCTCACTGATGTTCACCATATATGACAAGTATTGGATAGGTTTAGTATTGAATTTTGATTATATCAACTTATTTGTAGGATTCTACACTGGTTGGGTAGGGAGTTGATTAGGCTTGGGTGCAGATTGTGTATTGGGCATAAGAGTAGGAGGTTGTTGTCTTAGATGGAATCCTCCCTAATGGTTTCCCTAGGGTTGACTAGGTTTCTAAGGTTGCTACCACTAGTTTATGAAGGGTGGGCCTTGGGATGGTTGCCAAGCTTGTATCCAAGGTGGGGATACATTTTGTGGAGATTTTCATGAGGTGGTGAGGTATCTTGTCTAAGGTGGCTACCAAATAGAATAGGAGGTAGGCCATTCATCCATGGACTAGTCTAATTAGGAGTTGTATTTGAAGATTGTGAATTAAAAGACGTAGAATTTTCAAAAGGTGAATTTTGTCCCATACCTGATAAGATGGTTGTTGAACCCATGGCTTTCTGTGTGAAAAATAGAAAACTTGGTTCATATCTCCTCCTAGAGTGTGTAGCTCTACTATTTTTAGTTCTTTAGCTATGATGTTAGCTATTTTAGCCTAAACCTCATGATACCTAAAATCTATTTTCTTATTCTTACAATCTGGATAATACATAGTCAAAGCTTGATCCAAGGATTCTTTCTTTTGCCTTGAGTGTAGGCTATCTAAGTGACTAATGATGTCTTGTTTCATATTTTGTAACAGGTTACTAACTTCAGATTTTGATAGGCCATTTACAACTTCTACTTGAAGCTTGTTTCCCTTGACCTTGTTTATGATAGACCTAGAATAAATTTTTCTCAACTCCTTGATGTATACAAATGGAAGATGGATGATATCTCCTCCACTCATTAGGTCCAAGGCTTTGAGACAATCTTCTTAGACTCCTTTCAAGAAGATGAGTTTTATATTTTTTGATCCTAGTGCACTTTTCTTGAATTTTTATACACTGAACATGAACCATTCAACATAATCTTCCAAAGATTCATCCCCTTCTTAAGTCATCCTCAAGATGTCATTTATTCTATAATTTATTCCTCATCCATATTCTTGATACTTATCTATAAATTTATTTTTCATGTCATCCCAAGTGTGGACTAAAATTACTACCCAATCCCACGAACCAAAAAAGTGTTAAGTCTTTAAGGGTGGTTGGAAAAAGTTTGAATTTATGTTCATCCTACCTATAGTCATATCTTCTATAGAGGATATCAAATTTAAAAAAAAGGTGTCTAGGTCATTTGATAATGTACCTCTAAAATTGGAAAAGGTTGAGGGTAGGATGTTTTTTATTTGTGTTATGCCTATTGCATATGAAATAGGAAATTCAAAAGTAACTATGTCTAAAGTCCTATTGTCATCTACAAACTCTCCTTCTCTATTCATGATGGATTTTCTTATGATATGGATACCTAAGGTACTCAAGATCATGTCTTCAAATTTTATATCCTTAGCTTCATTAGGATGATAGTAAATGTTTATCTGCTAATCCACAGTATTTCTATTAGATGAGAAATTTGAAGATTCTCCTGAGCTTTCTTTGAATTATTCAAGAAATCCTTCTTGGAATGTTGTTCTGATGTTACTTTCTGGAGTGTTTGGTTTAGGAATTTCTCCTTCATTTCTCTTTAATAACTCAGCTAATGCTTCCTCCACTTCTATTTCCTTTTTCAAATCCAATAGTACTTCTTCTACAAGCTATGTTTTTTGGTTTGTAGTGTTTCCCTCTTCAAGATCCTTCTGGCTTATGGTATATTTTTCAATAGGATTCTTAGTAACCATAGGTATTTGTGGTTCTTTCCCAGTATCAATTCTTGGCTTATTTTTCAAGAATCTCCCTTGATAACCTCTTTCTCTCTACATAAACATTGTGTCACACCTTTTAGCTATCTTGTCCCTTCCTACATAGGATTAGTGTCTTTTTTATTTTTCATGTGTTCCAGGGGGTTGTTTTAGATTAAGAAAAAAGTAAAATAAAGGATTGAAAAAATTAAAATGATTGGAATTCAAATATTAATTGTATAAAGTAGTAAATTTATCTACTAAAAGTAGAAAAATTACTCTAGAACACAGAAAATGAAAGCAAGAAAATTACCCTAGAAAATAGAAAATGAAAGAAGGAAAATTAAAGACACACTTTGTGGAAAATAAATCAATCTTTTAGGAAAGTATATTCTAAAAAAAAAACCTATGAACAATGTAAATTACAATATTACAAAGAGACATTCAAGGTTGTGCACCATAAACATCCAAAAACTTAGACATTTGGTATAATTGACCATAGTGCCCTCACTTGACTTGCTTGGTTGGGTAGGATAGTGCATCAAAAATGTTGTGCACCCTCAACATCTAGGAACTTAGACATCTAACATAAGACACCATAATTTCCTCACTTGAATTTCTCAACTAGGTAGGAGAGTGCATTAATCAATCTTTAAAAATAATAATTGATTTTATAAAACAATAATTGACACCCTCCCTAACAATGGTGATAAAATGTTATGCAGACTCATTACCTAGTTAATACTAGATTCTTGAGTTTGATTAACATTAATTATCAACCAAGGGTATGTGTGCTTTTCAATGATGCAATATATATATATATATATATATATGTATGTATGTATATATATATATATGTATATATATATACATATATATATATATACATATATATATATATATATATATTGCTTACTAGTTATATATATACATATATATATATATATATATATATATACATATATATATATATATATATATATATATATATATTGCTTACTAGTTATAGTATAATGAACTTTTACTAAATTCACTAGATAGTTATACTATAAAACTATTATAAAAAAAATACAAAAATAATTCACACTTATGAATCACACATGCATCACACTTTATATAATCACACTAATAATTAAATTAAATTACACAACAAACTTAACTAAGGAGGGTCAGGATATTCAATGCAACTCCTTCTGAGAGGGCCCTTCCTCATTCAAAATTGAGTTCCCATCCTTCTCTAAGAGACTTTTAAAATATAATTATAGAATTAACCTTCTCATTACTCATGTATGTAGTAATTAAATATTGATATAAAATACTACAATATTTAGAATGTAATGGATTCTATAATTCTACTATTCTATTATCATCTATCCAACTCCTAATTTGATATAGGTTTTTCCATTAAATACAAAAGGTAGTTTATTAGTTTTTAACTAAAAACACTAAACTAGGGAAAGCACAAATACTTAGGAATTACCCCAGTCAACTTTCAAGTAGTTAGTAATTGAAGTTACTTGTTTTAGGCCTGACTTGGTTAAGGACAATGTATATTATTTTGTTGTTTTACTTCTTTTTGTCTCCTTCCCATTGTCCTTGTCTTTATCATCTTTAATATCACATCCAAGTTTTCTTTCATGTGGGGAGTTCATATAATAGCTATGGTCCCTTTCAATAATTAATTTAGTTCCCAAGATAGTTAGATGTGTCCATAAGATTTTATCACAATAATAGTTCTATTCTATGTAGTGGTTATGGACAACCTGTAAGTGAAAGCTTATTGTTCCTGTAGGTAGTTTTTAGTGGCTACAAGAAACCTATAGGTGGAAACCAATAATGGTTATGGGAAACCTATAGGTGGAAGCCTACAGTTTCTATGGGTAACCTAAGGTGAAAGCCAACATTGGCTATAGGTAACCTATAGGTAGAAGCTTATAGTTATTTTGGGTAGCCTGTAAGTGTTGTACCCAAACAAGATTCATGTAGTCTTACATTACCCTTCAAATATTTGTTAAATAAAGTTACAATGGTACAATCCAATTAAAAAACTATCATTACTTCATAATATATATATATATATATATATATATATATATATATATATAGACACACACAAAATCATAAATTCATTCATTCATTTGTATGAGTCATGGTTGCTTATGGGGATTTACATAGAAAAATATATATGCTAGGTATGGATGAGGCTATAAAATAGAGAAATTGGTGGCCTCATCAGCTCTCAAATTATATATTTTAGGATATTTTTAAAGAGCTTGAAAACTCATAAAGGCAATGATGAAAGGATTGGATATTTTGAAATTTTGAATTTTTTTTATAGAAATTTAATAATTTTAAATAGATAATGAAATTAGGCATTTAATCTTATTTATCTTGTTAATTGATTTAAATTAGAATTTTTTCTCTTTTAATATTTTATCAAGTGTAAAAGTACCTCACTTAATAGGTCCATAGGCCAAATTGATAGTTGTGATGCTACAAGATGATTAGGGATGAATTTGTGAGAGGTTATTGTTACATATGGTAAAATACCCAAATATGGATGGCTCAATATGATTTTGATCTATGATGAATGATGAATAATAAAAATTAGGATGTTTAGTGATGGTTAGGCTTAATTTGAAATATTTTGTAGGAGTTGGTCTAAATTCTGGTCGAAAGCCAATTTTTAGTGTCTACAATGACAAGTGTATCTTCCACTTAAATTTTTCAAGGCTCACTCCTTGACTTCCATACTCATAATTTGGTTCTTATTGCATGAATCTATCATATTTTATTTTCAAGTGAGGAGTAGGTCCTCCTTGAGCTAACATATCTTGTCCTTCACCCTTATAATCATTCATAAACTATCCTTAAGGTTTCCATTCTTCTCCTTGAACTAGGTTACTATGGAATAGAACCATAGCTCTTATGGTGGGAGTAAATTTAGGATTATATGCAATGGGTGGCATATTGAAGTAAGGTTGACTTTGTCCCCTCCCTTAACCATTATATTGAGGTGGAAATCTATTCTATTATAGAAGTTAGGATTCGAGATTTTGGTGAACTCCATATTTTTGATTTAGTTACCTAATATGAGATTCTAAGGCCTTACACTTTACATCAAAATAATGACATCATCTAATTTCTTTGGGGAAGATTTAGACTTGTTGCTTGAACTTTGAATTGAAGTGAGAATTAGAGGATTAGTAGACATGTTAGGCAATATGGGTATAGAGAATTTTGGAGGAAGCTTACCAGCTTGGATCATACCATTCTCGACTCTAATAGCTATGTCATAGGCTTCAAGAAAAGTATACCACCCCATGGATTATAACATGATAACTATATCAGTCCCAATAGATCTAAGGTATGTTGGGAAGATAAAACTTAAATGTGGTCTCATGAGAGGTGGTAACATATTCCATGTTCTTTGAAACCTCTCATTGAATTCATGCATTATCTCCTTAGGCCCTATTTTGAATGACATTAAAAAGATGTATGAGTGATTTATGTTCTCTTTTATATTCAAATATTTGAGTAAATAACTGCCTAAATTCATCCTAAGTAATGATACATCCTCTCGACAATGTTCTATACCAATCAAGGGATTTTTATTAAGAGACATGGCATATAATCTGAATACAATGGTAACTTCAATGACATTATAGAAATTGAAAAAATTTGATATGTCTCTAATATGATCACATGGGGTGATATGACCTTCCCCATTGAAGGTGGGAACACTCTGGGTAGCATTGGGAGGGATATCATCATAAGCATTGAGGTTTATATGATTTTTAGTCTTTAAAGCTAGGAAAACATATTACTTATCCATGTTGCCCTCGAATTCCTCTTCACTCTCTTGCTCTTATTGACTTTCAAAATCTTCTTGATCTTTAAATATCAAGATAGGCTCAAGGTATTGAACTTCAAGAGTAATTTCAAGTTGAGGGAGTGGATTTATATGATATTTACCTATATTATTAGTTGACCTAGTAAGGACCATAAAGCATAAAAAAAAATGGTCTACAACTAGATATTACCTTTAGTGGAGTTGCTAAATGCTGAGTAGAACACACTTATGTAGTTATGATGTTGACAAGACTATAATTCACCTTGATAAGATGTTATTGAGATAATAGTCCCACCAAATGTGCCATAATTTTTGTCACTCAAAATTTCACCCTTTGAGAGGTAGTTCAAGACTTCTCAAAATTAAAAACTACACCAAATAAATCACTCATACACATTCATAATTATGAATCAATCAGCTTAATTGTCCTAATCAATGTTATTTATAAATATTTTAATAGTTATTACACATCTAGGATGAATACATCAATTAAGATAATTAATAACCCATTTGAAAATTTTGGACACTAAGGATTATTAAATCATAAAACCAAAGAAATAATGTATAATTACACAAATGATGGAAATAAAATACTCAAATGCATGAAGTTGATAATCAAAATTGATTTTCTCCTTTGTATTCAAAATCTTTTGACCCCCTCTAACTCGTGGATTAAAATTATTTAAATAAGATTGGGGAAGGGGTTACCTCATACTCCAAGATCATGAAAAGTCATTTATATGTGATAGTTAGAACATAAGTTCCAACTGTAATCAAATATTTATAAGAGTAAACTCATAATCATCAATTAGCCATAAGTTGAATTTTTTAAAACCATGTAACATGTGCATGTATACAAAAGAAAAAAAATCAATCTTTTATAATAATATCTCAAACTACAAGGAAATTATAAATATATAAACCATCAAAAAATTGTACATGCACAAAATCTTGGCCTTGTTAAGGCTACGTCATCTGAATGGTTGTATGCACTTTGGTTAGTGTAGTGTCTATGGTGGTAGAAGTTATAATATAGATTTTAATGTAGTACTTGAATTATAAATTTGAGATTGCTTCTTACTTACCTCATTTTCCTTATAACACTTGTCTCCTATGTCATGCTACTATCGTATGATGTCTAAGTTAGGTAAAGGTGATCGATGGATCCTATTAACTTGGCTAAGGAGTTTAACATTTTAAAACCTATTCATTTGGAAATTATTCTTGAAAATTTCCACCTCTATGACCTTATTTCTAGCTACACTTAACTCAAATTCTATTTCTTCCAATGTCAAAACTTGTAGAATCTATTTAAATTTATCTATTGCCTCATGTATGAGCTTGCCAAAATTGATCCTATTGATAAATTTACCTATAGTGTATTTCACCTTTGATAACTTTAAATATTTTAAAATTTAGATAATTCTGGCCTCATGTGCTTGATATTTAGGGATTAAAGCCCCAACTAATTATAACCACTCTTGAGTTTCTTCCTACCTTATGACAACCATATTGAGAGAATTAGATGCCTCAAGTGGTGTCATAAGGTCTAAATGACTATATATTTTATTTTATGTGTATGAAACTAGAATTTTTAGATTACCACTATAATTTCTCAAAGAATTAAACAATTGATTATTCCTATTGACATGAGGGGCCAATTCGGCCTTCATGAAATTCAATGCTTCCAATGAGATGTAACATTTGTAGCTTGCTTCCTAAACCTCTACCTCTATGCATGTAGGGATATGCACAATCTTTACTTGTTCCCTCAATTTTTATACCTTGGATTTTAGCTATTTTTTAGTGATCTTGGTGCCTTCATTGATGGAAACCATATCATCCTTGTGAGATTGAGCTAGGTGTACATAATTCTCAACATATGGGGACTATCTTAGCTTCCTATTATACCTCTTAGTGAGGGAGAATATTTCATGTCTTTCCTCAAAGACTATATTCCTACGTTTTTCATCTTAAAACTTCCTTTTCTTCACTCTCTATATCCTATTAGATGGTGGGTAAAATAAAATGGTAATAAAAGGGAGTTTAGTGATCTTAAAGTTGGGTAATTGGGAGGCCTTGCTCCACAAATCCATAACCCATGGAGGAATGTCCAACTATGATACATATAAGGTTATAACTACAAACTCTTCCTGATTCTCCTCAACTATTGGTTATTTCTCTTGTGCCCTGACAAGGACATCAGGTAGGGAAGGACAAATGATCTTAAACTAGTCCACTCCTCTAAATTGAGGGAGTGTATGGACTTTGACCAACTAGAGCTTGGTCTTACTTCCTCTACTAGAGCTTGCCACAATAGTTTATTTTATAGAGATGGTGGAAGGCATAGGGAGGGTGATCTAAGTGGATTGGATATGGAACTATGGAGTGGCTATGATAGTTTACACTTTTATAGATATCTTCTTCTTATTTAAGGGATAGTGGTGGTAGTTCTAAAAGGGATAGAGGATGTAGGCATGGTGAATGGAATGGATTATGGGGTAATGGTAGTGGTGGCAACATCTTTCTCAACCTTAGGGGTGAGAATGGGGGACTAAGTGAATTTGGATGGGGAAAAGGGGTCAATAGAGGTGAAATTAGGAATTTCCACCTTTAGAGACTTCAACACAAAAAAATAGGAACATTACCAAATTTTAGATTAGTAGGTACATGAATGGTCATAAAATATTGGGTACCTAGGAGACTTTATAATGTTGGTTCCACTTCAAGGCTTAAGACCTTAGCTATTTATAGCTCTGTATCTTCATTAGAATCATCATCATCTCTACTATCCTCAATCTCAATAGCCTCTCCCTCTACATGTTTTGAATGTAGTGTTGCATGAGGAAAGCCTTGAGAAATCTATTGGGGGACACCTTGTAGGGGTCCTATGCTTCCTTGTATATACAATGGGAGTCTTCTACTATGTAAGGGAGCCTTGTTGATATCTAATTACCTTACAGATACTGAAGGGTCATCCTAGACCATTCTTAAATGATCCTATTTCAATCCCATAATCATTGATCTTTCCAATACTTCTTCATCATCCCTGACATTCAAAACAAAAAAGTCATATGCATAAGGGACATGGATATAGGGAATATTAAGTCCCTATAGGTGTTTCTAAATAAAACCATGTCAATCCTTATCCCTATGTAGAAGCATGGGGAATGATAACTCCTTCACTTACCACCCACTTCTCCAAAATACTTCCTCATGGTGTATACCATTTTGTCAATGACTATATGGTAACCAAAGTATGAGCTTTTCTTTGTTTTTTTGGATAAATATTCTTCAATACTCCACCATAGTTGAAAGGTGATCTATTATTCCACCATATTGTATGGAACACATCTCAAGAGATACAGGGGATCTACTTTGTTTCCCTACATCATTATAACTATGAAAACTGGATACAAGAAGTAATACCCTCTTTCAGCTAGTGTTTTCATGATATTTTCTCCAATTTAGGCCATGGGCAATATATGGATGGCTTGAAAAAAATAATTATATACATCCTATACAATATTTACCATGTTATTTATGTATTCATACATATGCATAAACTAGAAGTGTGAAATATTTTGTTCTTGATGCATTCCATGGCTAGACTCCATAATTCACTGAGGACTTTGTAGTAGGTTCCCATGATAGTGTCTAATAAGTAAGACATCATATAAAAATGGCCCAAAAGTGTGGGTAACTTGTCCTTATCTATTATTTATTCCCTCAAGTAGAAATTCATTATTTCTCCTAGTGATAATAGAGCATCATTGGTTAGCAACATGTATAACAAAGACACCCAATCTATATTGACAAAATGAATGCTTAGCATACCATAAAGTCTATTTAATAGAGCCATGTCAATGTACACCCCCATCTTGAGTTTATCTATGGGAACATTCCCATTTTGATTATTTCCTTTGAAAGGGATGGTTTGTTTAGGGAGAAACCACAAAGACACCACCTTCTTAATTATGCATTATTCATTCCATAGTACCAACCTATTCTTATCAAAATATGCATTAGGTGTGATTAAGGATAAGTATCCTTAAAAGTTAGCTCCTCAAATGAATTTTATGCCTATTTTATTTCTATAGTGATGAAATAAAGCATCTTGTATTACCTTACTGGAGAAGAATAAATATCATATAAGGTTGATGCATGGCATCACCTCCATTTTGGTAGTCATAAAGTGTAGTCTTTATATTTTCAAGGCAAGTAAGTGATTAATAAACAATCAATCAGAGAGCATGATATTATCTACATATAGTGAAAATATATCTAAATAATCGATAAAATACCATACCTATAAATAATTTATGTATCGATTGTAAAAAATGGTAGTGTCAGAGACTGTATCAATAAACTCTATGAAATCCTTAATTGAGTAGGGGGATGGTGGATTTTTTCCTCAAAATGTCCTAGATGAAGATGCCATTATTTTTACTTGAAATATTCTTATTTTTGGTATGTGTTATATGAATAATTCATGCTACCAATCTATTCATTGATTCTTTACATGATGCTCTTCAGATAGTAGTTAGGGCTCTTTCATGATGTAGAAGAGAAGTAGACTTTGAGTGCATGTTTTGTTTGATAGTAATGAAAGATTCAATGGATGAACATTGTGTCTATGAATTATAACATTAAATAATAGCATGTTTGATATTAAATTCCCAATGTTCACTTTTTTTAGTTCACTATATAATTCAAATTTCATTAGTCTACATTGGCAGGGGACTTTTGCATATACTATTAAGAAAATTTTAACTTTATTTGGCTAAGTATAGCAAGTCCTTATATTGTTCTCAGTAGTTGGATATTCAAGTTTTATGTTGGGGATTTATCTTTATAAAATACCCATAAAAAAATATTGAAAACCTATTTCCATCAAACAAAATATCTATGGTGCTAGTTTTGAAGAGTTATTCTCATCACATAAAATGTTTGTGACAAAAAAATTGATAATAATGAATTATTTTAGGGAAATTGGTTCATAAAAAATGTCCAATGTAACTTATTCAAGGGAAAAATTTGTATATATAATTTTTTTTGAAGACCAAATTTTGGATGAAGAGAAGTCCCAAAAATGCAAATTGTGAAAAGTTATGGGATAAAATACTGAAACATAGAACCGAAAAACCAAACCTATTAGATAAAATGTCTAAATAGAATGCCAAAAAAAAGGTCTAATGAGTGAAATCTTTGAATAAATTCCTATTAATTTCTCGAGTCCTAAAAATATGCATATTCAAAACTCCTAAAGACATTAGTGAAAGTAGTCCATAAAATAATACATGAATACCATGTCCATTTCTTATAGTATGAGGATTAATAATCAATAAGTCCCAAAACTTGTGCAATCATATAGAAGAGAGGCTCAATAATCAAGACCTAAATCTTGAACAAGTGGGTTCCCATTTCTCCTTTGAGAAAAAGGGGGTGTTAGATACAACAAATTATGACTCATAGGAGGAACACTCTTGAGTATTCAAGAATCCTAAACTTTGGTTAGTAATCCTTAAATCAATCATGAAGTGTGTCACAAAAAAAATACTAGAATCAAAAACATGAAGGGGAATCTTATGTTAATTCATACAATATACTTTCCTTCTAATTACTTAGATCTATGTGTGTCAAACATGTTTATTTAACCCTTATTATAATGTACTTTTATAAGGATTGATGAAGTTGTAGGTTTCATTCTAGTGTCTATTAAATATTGAAAATGAGTGAATCTCATTCATTAATCTATTTCCATCTAGGCATCCATAGCCCTGATAAAGATACCTTAGGCTCTTTTCTACTATTTCCATTATTTTATTTTAACCATGATGTATGGTACATGGACCTTATTTCATAATGTGAGACTTTTGATTTTATTTTAGATTTATTTTTCTCTTTTGAACTCATTGGTTCCTTTCTTATTTTTTTTCTTTTAGATTTCTTGAATCACAAGAGAATAGTTGGAACCCCAATGAGATGGTATAATTATAAAAAAATTCATTACTAGAACATCCCTCCCAACCACATTTATACCCAAAATTATCACTTCAAACAAGTATTTAATATGATAAGTGTACTTGATCCAATAAAATAAGAAAACATTCTAAATTTGTATGAAGTACTCTAAGATCAACTTTCACATACTTGGTGAAAGTATTCAATTATGACACCACATAGAATAATCCATGATTACCTACCTTCATCCTGAGGACTCAAAACATGGAAATACACCCAATTTGTGGAGAAGACCCTAATTATTTATTCCTTTTTTCTTACTTCTCCCATTTTTATAAGTCTATTTGATCATAAACTCAATTGGTCTAGATTTCATCTTGGTTACATTAAAGTAAAAACAATATAGATTGTCTAAAAAATAACTAATCTAAGAAAGAAGGAAATTAAACTAAGCAAGTAGGAAACTAAACTAATAAGGTAGGAAACTAAACTAATAAAGTAGGAAAACAAACTAAGAAATAAAGAAACTAAACTAATCCTATAACTAAATTCATCTACCCCTCATCAATCAGTAATATCTATAAATGACATAACCCTGAAGTGGTGCTTCAAAAACTATCCATTAAATAGATAAGTGAGATTGTTACCTTGTAGGTCCTTTAAAAAAAATGAATTATTACCCATGATGTCTAAAATATGGTATGGTCCAATCCATAATGGGGAAAAATTATCATTTTATCCTTTTTTCTCATGGGCTTTATCCCAAAGTCTCACTAGATCCAAAATTTTGAATGCTTTGACCTTCTCTCCATTATCAAACCATATTTTGACCATACCCTAGTGGTTGTTAAATGTCTACAGGGCTTCATTCCTTGAATCTTCCATTTCTATTATGTCTAGTCATCAAGACCTTGTTTGGTCATTTGGCTCCATATAATCTTGCATGAACTAATAAGTAGGTAGCTTCAAAAAAATTAGGAATATGGGTTTGTATCCATATACCAATAGATAGGGTGAAGCTTTAAAGTCTTATTTGTATCTCTTTTGATCTACCCAAAGAGCATACTTCAATAAATTATGTCAGTCCTTGGACTTGCCCCTTACTATTTTATTAATTACATATAGTGTATTTTTGTCATTGATTCTACCAATCCATTTCCTTGAGGGTAATGGTTAGAGGCTAACTTAATAATAATCTAGTTATCATGTGCCCACTTAGTAAATTTTATTGATATAAAATCTAGTCTATTGTCATAAACCAAAAAAATAGGTATGCCAAATTTGGTTGTTGTGTGTTCTTCCAAGAATTGAATCACATATTATTCTCTATAATTATTCATGGTTATATATTTAGTCTATCTAGTATAGTAGTCTATATAAGTAAGCAAAAAATTATGTCCTATCAAGGAATTTGGGTTGATGACATGAATGAAGTCTAAACCCCACTGGGCAAATGGCCTTCCTTCAACAACTTGCTGTGAGAATATTATTGTGTGTATTTATATTTTAGATAGAGATCGGAATTTATGGCATGTTTTAATGTGAGAATGAGCATCTTTTAAAAATGTTATTCATTAATAGCCCATTCCTAATATCTTATGGGTTATGGTATTCCTATAAGAATGACCACTACCTATTTTTTGATGATTTTTTTCTAAAATTTATTTAGCTTCCTCTAAAGATACACAGCTGATATAAATGCCTTCATAGTTTCTTATGTAGAGGATCCCCTTCTTGATAATGAAATAGGCATCTCTAAGCCTCAAAGATCTTATTTGATATTTTTTGAGCTCTAGGGACAAGTTCTTGTAAGCAAGTACTATATGATATCAATATACCATTACCCTTTTTATACTTGAGCTTCACATACTTATTCAATGATGACATGTGGATCTAGTTTAATCATGAACTAAATGATGCCTTAACCTCAAATTATTTTTTTAGGCTTGATTTCTATATCAAATTCTTGTAGCTTTTCCATCCATTTTACTTGACATTTCCTTTAATTAATTATATGATAGGGTGATCTTGATGGTGGGATTAGGCATGATGGCAATGATTTAATTCCTCAAGATGTAATGCTGAAATTTATTCACTACTTTGACAAGGGCCAAAATTTGTTTATTGATCATAGAATATCTAAGATTTACATATTTTAGATTTGTTCTCATGAACATGATTGGATGCTTGTTATTATCACTATTTTATGTTATGATATTAGTAATTGTATGTTTTAAAGTGAATGAATATAGTTAGAAATATTTCATGAAATCTAGAATGATTAATCCTATAACATGTGATATTGAATCTTTAATGTCTTGGAAGGACTTTCAGGCTTTGGCCATCCATTCTATTTTAGCATCCTATTTGAGTATGGTGTTTAGGGGTCTAAAAATATCTACAAATCTTGAGACAAAATTCCTTATGAAATTAATCTTTCTAAATAATGATTTGAGCTCTGTATTGCTATTTGTGTTGTAATTTTCAAAATTCCCTAAATTTTGTTTGGATCAATGGTGATGATGTCCCCCAAGATCATGCCTTTATTGACTCCAAATATATTTTTATTTGGGTTTAGTGAAATACCAAACCTTTTACATCTCTTAAATATGGACTATGGGTGACTTATGTGATCATTCTTATGCTTTGAAAATATCATAAGATCATCCATGTAGATGATTATGCATTTTCCTATCAATCCTTTGAAGCATAATCCATAACACATTGAAAGGTTAATCCTACATTTATTAGGCCAAATAACATCCTTTTATATGCATAAGTTCCCCATTTCATGGTAAAAATTGTCTTTATTCTATCCTTAGATTGCACCAGTACTTGATTATAGCCTAAACATCCATCCAAGAAGGACATCATTTTAGAACCAATTACTATCTGTATCACCTCATCCAGAGAAGGGAGGGGATAACTGTCCTTTTCAAAAGACTTATCTAGGTTCCTAAAATATACACATAGTCTTATCTCACTAATATTATTTCTTACTGGGACCAAATTGGCCACCCAGGTAGAATGTATTATCAAAAAGATGATTTTTATGATTAACAACTTTTCCACTTCTCTCTATATGAGAGGTTCTAGAATGGGATTGACTTGTCTCTACCTCTATCTAAATGGCTTGTGATTGAGATTAAATGTAATCATATGAGTAATGAATTTTGGGTCATATATTTTCAAGACTTCATGTGTCCAAGTAATGACGTCCCTGTATCGAGTGATTAAATCCCTCACTCATTGACTCTCTTATAGGGTGTAGCTAAGAGCAATGTTAACATAGCACATGCTATGTTCATCTCCCAAGTTTTCCTTCCTAAAGTTAGATTCATTGAACTTAGGTTGCCTAAGCTACTGAGCTTTAGGGTATATGTCAAATGGACTTTCTAAAGAGACCAACCTAGCTAGGATATGATTTTCTTTGAGTTGGAGAAAACCTCCCATGTTTGATTCCTCTTGATAGAGGTGATTAATGTACTTGTCATCAATGTTTAGGGACTTAAACTCCCCTAAATTAGTTAGAAACTAAATAATTTACTTATCATCATCAAAAAATTGGAAATTTTCTATGTTATTCAAAATTAAAAAACAAGGCACTAATTTGATAGAGAACCTATTTATCTCATATTTTTGGAGGTGCTCCAAATTAGCAACAATAATAGCTAGTGAATCAGTTGCTTGATTTTAATCTCTAAGAATGGCCATTATGTTAAAATATTCAAAGATTTCAATAAAGTCCCATGCTCTATGCTTGTATCTTCTCAAATAAGATAACTTGTATTGGTATTTATTTCTGACTTGGTTAAACACCAGCTCTAAGTCACCAAATACTAATATCTATTTTATGATGTTCTTAAGTGAAAATTTTAATCCCATAATTGAAGCCTCATAATCAAATCTATTATTCATGTATGAAAATTATAATATGTATGATTCTAGTAATTTCTTTCCCTATGGATTAATTAGCTCAATCCATACACCTGACCCTTGCTTAGATCTATCACCATCAAAGTGTAAAGTCCATGGTTGATTGAGACCTTCATATTCTAGATTTTTTACTTAGTTTTAGTACTAAAAGTATAAATACTAAGGATATGAGACTCATAATTTACCTCTTTATTCTTGAAATTATATTCCATGATGGGATACTTCATTATCACCTCTCTATCAATTTCAATTTGATTTACAACTCCTCTCCATGAAATCCATATATGAGAGAAGTATATAGAAAGATATCCATTAAGTGTTTTGGACTAGTCTCTACTCAACAATAATCCATAACCTTCAGGTATATCTACCACTAAAATATCAATGGTCATCTAAACATGTAATTTAGAGGCTAATTAGATATGCACATCCCTCAATTCACCAATCATAGGAACTACTATATTTTTCAATTGTGAAACTATCCTCTTTAAAGGTCTTACCATCAAACTAAGATTTTGACATATAGAATTAGGCATGAAAGTTGTAGAAGCTCCACAATCAACTAAACAATTATGAATATTCTTATCAAATTCCCTGATAGTCAGCAAAAAGGGTAGAACTTATAGTTTGATCTTGTAGATAACATTGCTATTAGTTTATTTTAATTTTTCTATGGATGATTTTGCTTTCTCCATAAGTGTCTTCCTATTAATAGACTTATAGAGCAACTTTTTTTATTCTATAATCTGAGGTAAATCATGAAGAGTTATATTTGCTTTGATCTTATTCATGTCTTTGACAGTGTTATATCCTCACTTACTAGGTTCTTCCTTGGTTTGAGGATGATCACTCACTCTTAGAGGAGGTGAATTATTGTCAGCTTTAAGATTAGGTAGAATTTCAATTGTATTTGGAGGAGTTGACATTGTGAGTGACTTCTTATTCCTCATATTGTATCCACCTTTCTAGAATTGCTAGAAAGCAAGAATTTTTTCTGTGTTATCCTCTAACTCATTATCATCTTCACCTACAAAGGGAAACTTGTGAGTTTCAAATAACATAGAAATTCTATAAGGGCTAGGATCTAGATGATGTTCAGGTAGATTATGCATTTTGTCTTACCTAACCACCTCTCTTTGAAAGATTTAAAATGATACATAGAATTTAATAGAGTTGAGCTAATCATGCTTAGAAGTATTGTGAATTATACACCAATTGGGAAGAGCTATTTTTTTCATGTTTATCTTTGGAATATTTTTGGGTTGCTCTATATTATTCATAAGGCCTATTAAATGGTTTGTTTTACCTCTATAACCTAGCGTTTTGATTACCTGTTAGGATATTAGTGTTTCCCATCCTATTTTGCATATTAAAGAAATCATTGCTCAATTTTTGAACCGTATTTTGAATAGAATCTAGTTTTCCCTTTATAAAGTTAGTACCTTTTAAAATAGTAGTAAGAAGTATAATTAGTTGTTGATTCTACTGGTAACCATTGCTTGATACATGATTATTAAAGAAGCTATAGTTCAAATGTGTTGTTTACATTAATGGAGGTAGTGTGTAGAGCTAGTTTTGATTGAATCCTAGGATGTTATATTTCACATGTGGCATTGGGTTCAATATTGAGAAGCCATTATTGACATTAGGTATGATATGAATCTAGGGATTGAGGTGTCTATATATGTTGATGGCTTCCTCATATGCTAATGCCAAATTATTAGATGAAGCTACCCTTATTAGGAACATGATAGTGATTGGGTTGAGAGCATTCTTATACATTTCCAACACTAATGTGACCTCTAGTTTATACCTTGGGCTTAATCAGTGATATATATTTTAAAACCATGTAATGAAAGCCCTTATAGGCTCATTAGGCTCTCTCTTCATGCTAGTAAAGTGCTAGTAGACTAAACCAGGGTTGGTGACCTATCCAAATTGCATAAGAAAATAAGCTTGGCATTCATCACAAGAAGTGGTGGAATTCTCCATTAGATTTAAATACCAATCAAAGGTAACATATATTAATGTAAAAGGGAATAATATGCATATAATATATTCATCAACAACATTCATTAATATCAAATCAGCCTTAAAATATTTGATATGTTCTTTGGATATCCTTAATCCTGAAGGAGAAAAGGATGGTAGATACTTCTCAAGATTCTTAGGTAAATCATGCAAGTTTCCTATGATAGAAATAGTGGATACAACTAACCAAGGTGGTTGATCCATTGGTTGATTAACTAGTAAATATTTCCTTATGGGTAAAGGGTTCCCAATTCGATTGTTGTTAAATACTTTTTTATGAGGTATGCAGTTTAAAAAACCTATTGATGGAATAGCTAGTAGGGCATGTAGGTTGTTGATAAGGTTTTTGGATAGAAGTATGGTCTCTAAAGGATAGTGAATTCTGATGTGGGTTGGATGGATGGTTGATCACTAATATAAAATGGGTAGGTCTCAAAACAAACTCAAAAAATATGGAAGGGTAAGGTAGAAAAGGAGATTATATGGTTTTTAGGAATCACTTCCCTGGTTGGTTTCTAAATGGATGACCTTTTAAAACCTATGAATGTTGCTAGAAGCAATTGTACACACACAATCAGACATGACTGAGACATATAAGGAGATATCAATGTAGGAAACTCATAGGCCTTAGTCAAAGTTTGTTCCCTTTAGAGTAACTATTGCACACTCTTACTCAAGAAATTATGACTCGAGATAGTGAGGTATCTGAGTTAGCTTTACAAACACATAGAAAACTACACCAAATAAATCACTCATACACATTAATAATTATGAATCAATCAACTTAATTATCCTAATAAACAAAATTTATAAAATTTTTAATAGATGTTACATGTCTAGGATTAGTACATAAATTAAGATAATTAATAACCCATTTATATCTTTTGAACGCTAAGGATTATTAAATCATACAACCAAATAAATAAAGTCTAATTACACAATGATGGAAAGAAATTACTCAAATGCATGAAGTTAATAATCAAAATTGCTTTTCTCTTTTGTATTCAAAATATATTAACCCCCTCAAACTAGTGGATTACAATTGTTTAAGTAAGCTTTGGGAAGGGATTACCTCATCTTCCAAGCTCATGTAAAGTCATTTATATCTAATAGTTAGACTATAAGTTCCAACTATGGTCAAAACCATATAAGAGTAAACTCATAATTACTAATTAGTCGTAAATTAACATTTTAACATGTGTATATATACAAAAGATAAAAGGTATCCTTTTATAATGATAGATCAAACTATAGTGAAAGTATAAATATACACACCATTAAAATATTGTTCATGCACAAAATCATGGCCTTGTTAAGGCTACATTTTTTGAATGGATGTATGTACTTTAGTTGGTGTATTGGCTATTGGTAGTAGAAGTTAGAACTACAGATATCGACATAGTACTTGAAGTAGCAATTTGAGATTACTTTTTCTTTGCCTCATTTTCTATGTAATACTTGTCTTCTACATCATTATACTATTGTATTATTTCCAAGTTAAGTAAATATGGTCGATAGATCCTATTAAATTGGTCAAAGAGTTTATCATGTTCAACCTTAGTTATTTAGAAATTATTCTTGAAAATTTCCACTTCTATGACCTTCTTTCTAGGTACACTTAATTCAACTTCTATTTCTTCCAATGTCAAACCTTGTAGACTCTACTTGAAATTATCCATTGCCTCCTATATGAACTTGTAAAAATTGATCCTATTGATCAATTTACTTGTAGTGTTTTTCACATTTGATAACTTCAAATATTTCAAAACCTAGATAATTTGGGGCTCATGTGCCTAAAATTTGGGGATTAAATATCCAATTGATTGTAACCACTCCCGAGCTTCTTCCTACCTTATGATAACTACATTGAGAGCATTGGATACCTCAAGTGGTGTAATAAGGTCTAGATGTTTGTATATTTTGTTGCCTATATATGCAACTAGCATCTTTAGTTTACCACTATGATCTCTCAAATAATTAAATAATTGATTAGTCTTATTAATAAAAGGGGCCAATTTGGCCTTCATAAAATCCAATGCTTCCAATGAGTTATAACATTTAGAGGTTGCTTCTTGAACCTCTAACTCTATGCCTATAAGGATGTGAACAATCTTTGTTTTTTCCCTTAATTATTCTACCTCAAATTCTATATATTTTCAAGCCATCTTAGTGCATTTATATATGGAAATCATAGTGTCCTTGTGTGCTTCAGATAGGTATATAAAATTCTCAAAATATGGGGACTATTTTAGCTACCTATTCTACCTCTTAGTGAGGGAGAATACTTCTTATCTTTCCTTAAAGCCTATATTTTTACTTTTTTCATCTTCCAACTTCCATTTATTCACTCTCTATATGCTATCAAATTGTGGGTCAAATAAAGTGGTGATAGAAGGGAGTTCAGTGATCTTGAAGCCTAGGGGTCCTTTCTCCTCAAATATATATCCTAGGGATGAATGTCCAACTATGATACATCTGAGGTTGTAATTATAAATTATTCATAAGTCTCCTCAACTATTGGTTATTTATTTTTTGTCCTAACAAGGATGTCGGGTATGAAAGGCTAAATGATCTTAGACTAGTCTACTCATCCAAACTAAGGGAGTGGATAGACTGTGACCAACTGGGGATTGGCCTTCCTTCATCTACTATAGATTGCCTTAATATTTTATTTTATATAGGTTGTGAAAGACATTAGGAGGGTGATCATAATGTATTGGATATGTAACTATGGAGTGGAAATGGTAGTCTAAACTTTTCTAGATATCTTCTTCTTTAAGGCTCTAATGGTGGTAGTTCTAGAAGGGACATAGTACGTAGTCATGGTGAATGAAATGGAAATAGATTGTACGTAAATGGTAGTGGTGAAAAATTCCTTCTCAACCTTAGGGGTGAGAAGGAGGAATGATTGAATATGGTTAGGACAAAGGGGTCAATGGAGGTGGAAGTAGGCATTTCCACTTTTGGAGACTGTTGATGCCTCTAGGTGTATCATAGGTGTAAATAGTGTTTAAATTATACTTTTCATTTTATAACTCAAATATTTTAAAGCATTAGTAAAATTTTTTGGTATTCTAGTTACATGTGATGAAATAGTGGTAAATCAAAAAAACTATTCCATAATATTTATAAAATTTGGTGGTTGGGAGCCACCTTGGTCCTCTCAATAACATTTGTAAAATATGCAATAATATATACTACTATTATTGAATTGTGATCAAATTATAATCTAAGATTATTTTAAAATGAATATTTATAGTTGAATTAAGGTACAATGATCTGGTTAAAAAAGGAGAAAAAGGGAATGGTAGGGTATAAAGAAAATGCATTGTTGATCTTTACCTCAAACATCATGACAAGGTTTAAATTACAATTGAACATACATTTAACCAATGTATAGCATGAAATAACATATTCCCAAATCTTATCACATATTAGGAAAATATCTAAGGATAATATGAAGAAATACAAGTAATAACTAGCTTTACTTTAAAGATTTAATACTATAGACAAATATTGTATGCACATCCTTATGCAAAGAAAATAAAACAAAGTAAACCCAAGAACATTCAACTAATCTAGAGTTTGCATAAATTATAAACCTTATATTAAATATGCACAACCATAATTATTTAAAACCATTAAAATTTGAGATCTATAACATACAATTAAGAGAGAAGCTAAATAATAATTCACACAAACAAGATGAGAAAATCTTCTCAAAATTCTTTGCTTATATTAATTGCTTCAAAATTTACACTAATTTTTGTAGGTCAAAAATTCCCTCTTCCTTTACAAATGACAATGCTCCCTTTATAGAATTCAAGGAAACATGTTGATCAATTGCATCAACTTAAAAGTGTACAAAATGTAAAGGATAACTATGCTTTCTATCAAGTTTCTAAAATACACCAAACTTACTAAAATAGACTGACCTTTAGGTAATGTGAATACAAATAACACATGCCTTTACAAAAGAGTATTAAATTTTAAAATTTTATAATGCTCTCACAATAAGAAATATTCTTAAATAATAAGTTGAGCCTATGTTGATGAAGTCCCTTGATCTTGTTGAAGTAACCTCACTATATTTTGATGTTGTTTATCAATTAACTTCAAATTGATAGCTAGCTCAAGGAGGAGCTCATTTTCTTACTTAGATAGGTCATCAAGATCTATTTCATTTCACTCTAAATATTCCTTAATGATCTTCACCTTGGCTATATTTTATTCCATAGTTAGGATCATATTCATGATCCTTTCGTTATCACCTCTAAACCTACCATGGATTTTGATCCTTACCTCTTGCATGACCAAAGTGGTCCAATGTTTGAACTCATCATATATAATTATGCCTATGGAGTTGAATTTTTTAGTCTTGGCAATCATGGTCCCTAGGAGTTGTTTAAATCTATCCAGTAGCTCTTTATCATTCTTGATGATTCTCTATAAGAACTTGGACCATGTGCTCAAACTATTGATTTGATCTATAATCAACCCTAGGATGTCGTTGAGGTGAATAATGTTGATGGAATTTGAACCAAGGATTTTATCCCTTGTCAAGATGCTAATTACATCCTTTATCTTATCTTTGGAACTCTACCATTGGGTGATTAATCCCTTGGCTACTACATCTTATTAGTTTAGTGCACTCTGTCTTAGCCTTATTGACTTCATAGAGTAAAACATGTCTTAAAATGATCTCTCAAACATTTAAATCATTACATTAGGAACATATAAAATAGTTTGTTTCTCCAGACTCTCCTTTTACCTCTATAGGTTCTCTATTTATTGTTTCACACCTTGATGCTAGTTTGTAGCTGGTCACTTTAAGCATGGGCAACCTCAAGTATATCCTCTTAAAAAATGGGGTACTCACCTGGTTTCTAACCTCAAACTAGAGTCAAGCCAACAAATGGCTCCACTGTTTGAAAAGTGAATTACTCTCCACCCACAATAGCTTTCTTTGTTTTTACTCTTTCCAATCTAGTAGTGGGTGGGTCAAGTTAAACACATACTAAAGAATGTGTTATTTTTAGGGGCTCTAAGACTTCCATTTGGGCACTAATTGAAGATCTAAGAGAAACCAAATTTATTTCCTTTTCTTCCTTATGTAGACCACTATCTAGGGTTTAAGTTCATCATGAACTATGATATTTATATAATTTCTAATGGCCCATTGATGGTAAAAATTTGGGATCTTTTGTAACTTTCCATATATAAACCATTTAGGAATGGTTGGACCATAAATTAGATTTTCATCATTGAAGAGATTAACCTCACTCAAAAGGTGAATGAGGGTTAATTTGGGCCTCTTGGCTCTTATAATAACTAAGATCCTCCTCTCTTTTGAGGGGGAACAATTGGAAATAAGTACAAAGCTACCTCTTTCCCCTTTTCCTTTCCTATTTCCTCAACCTAGGGTTGAGGTTATTCTTATTGCACCTCTTCCTCATCTGACTTGTAAGTACTAACCATTACCTCTAAGGAATCTTCCAATGTTCCTCAAGATGTAATGAAATCATGTTAATGTATTTAATTAGAGACTCTAAATTTTCAAGTTGGGTTGAAGACAATGCCCCTTTACCAGGTCTTTCTTTGAGTCTCTTTTTTCCTGACCCTTGTGTAATTTGTTCATCTAGATATTTTAGAGGAGGCTTAGAATATGGTACTATAGGAAAATGTTAACGAAAAGGATTCATCTACCATATTTCACCATTTGGCTTGTCATCTCTCTTCAATCTAGCCTTGAGCTTGATATTGTGCTTCTTCAATATTGCTAGGACTTATGTGAATGAAGATGCTCATATGTAAATTATATCATGGACACTGATTTGATGTTCATATTTCATGTTAATCTATTTATATTTAAAATGTTTTAAAACATTATCTTAGGGGTCCCACTACCTTAAATCATCAATCTATAAATTAAATGAGTCTCTATGTCTAGAGATGGTGTCTACATGGTCCCAGTTTTGTATCATAGTTCTACTAACATTCAAAGGAAAAGGATGGAGTAGCCCCTTCCTTTTCTATTTGCATACACCATAAATACCATGGAATAATTGTTATGCTCTCTTATTCAGCTAGCTTGGTGGGTACATAGACTGATAATTTAAGAGGTTGATAGCAGGTTCCCTCTATCTTGATTATAGTTTAGTTAGGATATAACCAAAGGTCCCCAATAATTTCGACGTAGTTATTGATTAAGTAACTTACCCTCATCCTAAATATATTTGTAATAAAAGCATATAAGGATGGATATAAAAAATCATAAATGAATTGTATGTGGTCCCTATAAGTGAATGTATGCATTTTAGAATATTAATGGGAAACTGTTTGCCTTCCATCAGGTGACCAATTTTTGATGTTAGGGATTGTGGTGGTGGCCAATAGGGAATCCAAAATATAAGAGATCATAATTAAGTGATTTCTAGTCCTCTTCTTTATGGTAAAAAATTATTACTTTAGGAAAATACTAATATTTATCCTATAGGAAGAGTAATTCCTTTTTCAAACATGAAATATATATATATATAAGGGACTCAAAGTTTGTTAACATAGGTGGTGGAAGGAGCCCTAACTAATTTGTTTAGCAAAGTCATAATCGTTCTAATTCCTACCATGAATTAGGTGATCATTATCCTTATAGTGGGGTCAAAAACTACATGGGTTCTTGAATATAACCATGGGGTAAGGGTGGTTTTTAGGTCATTTTGGCTAGACCATTTCTTAATTATGGGAAAATCCACCTAAGGTATGGGAAGTTTATAGTTACTTTCAAAGGAAATGGGGGAAATGTAAGAAATTTTCTTAAAATTTTGTTCATGGACTATCATATCTTCATCAATTATACAATCCTTAAAGAGATGAGCAATAACATCAATATGATAATGTACCTCTGGTTTTTCCACTACATGGTGAAGACTAGTCATCTGGACTGCAGCCAAGTCATAGTACATCTAGAAAACTATGGAGTTATTCTCATCCTCCTTAATGATTACTTACAACTCTTTAATAGCCAAAAAAATATTGGACCAATTATTATCCCCATTTTTTAATGCCACTGCATCAAATTTAGTGTCCTTGAAGACTCTTCCTTCTACATCTAAAGTCAAGTATAGTTTTGTGTCTTCCCTATTTTTTTAATTTTCATGTTGCCATGGCTATGAGTCTAAATATTTCTCACTAGTGGTCTATAATAAACCTAAGGGATAATTTACACTTGTTCAAATGGTAATTTGACTCTTTCTAGCTTTATTGTGATCAAATTAAGGCTTCTATAGATGTTAGGTCTTTTTGTAGGTCTTTTCAAGATTTAATGGTGATAGTTGTTTACACTCAAGTGAGTTCATGCCTTATACTTTATTAGAAATTTTGAATTTATACTTTTACCTTTTTCAAGCCCATAAGATCTTTGGTTTTGTCCTTCTCTACTTAGGTGGCATCTATGTGGTAGCTCTATGGATTTGCATGGAATTTTGTTGGTAAATGCTCTAAAACTTGACCATTACATTTTAAAATTTGTCTTTGATTTCATGAAATTGTATAAATCTATACAGATCAATGTAGATCATTGATCTTGATACTTTTAGTTATACCATTATTTATCATTTGTATCGGGACCTATGGTTATACCACTTAGCAGTCCTACAAGCCTTTTAGGCTCTACATCTTTGCCAATCTTGTAGTGAACATGTTTATGCCATGTGGTGTCTCTATACTTGGTAAGAGGATCTATTGAATAATCCATAGTGATCTCTCTCTATTTTATCATGTTTCCCCAATTAGATGTGAGTCATCAATCCTAAAAAGGTTTATGAACTTTAAGTTAGCACAAGATCATGTAAATAACTTAGGTTAAATACCTTAGTCTAAGGTTAGATAAAAATAAAAGGGACCCCATCAAATGATAGGAGATATAACCATAAGTATTTATCCTAAGGTTTTATTGTATTAATTAATACAATTATAACCTTAGGATAGAGACTTAGGTTAAGTCTATGTTTTCTAACATTTAGATCATGCTAAATGAAATGAGTCCAAAAGAAAGGGGTTCTTAGGACATAAAAGGACCAAGCCTACCATTATTATTCCAAGGTTTGGTCATGTTGAAAAACATGACTAAACCTTAGGATAATAATTTAGGCTAAGTCCATGGTGTTCATAATTGAACTTATGCAAATCTAAACCTGGCTAGAAAAGTCCTTAAGTCAAAGCATGGTCTTTAATCAATCTAAGGAGAAAGATTGATTTTAACATTTAGTTGCATGATTATTTTTCAAATGAGACCCCATTAATCCTAAAAAGGAAAATAACATGTTCATTTATTTAAGTGGGATTGGTTCATAACCTTGAGTCTTGATTGTCTTGTAGACATCAATGATGACCTTACAATCGTCAATGATATTCACACAAATGTTAAAATTAAGATCTATCATTATATCACTAGGGATTAAATTTCATGGCCTCATGAAAATTAATGATGAAATTTTGGATGTCAAATTATGGGTATGAGAATTTCAAATTTGAGTCTTAAGGAACACAGTAGGCCCTATGGAAATTTTGACTTATTACACATCATTCATCTAATCTATCTAAAAAATCATGAATTGTTGATCATTATTTAAGTAGTGAATCATGATTGGTCTTATGGGTTAAACATTTATACTCATTGGGTCCATCTCACACCATTTTATTATTTCCATCTAAATGCATGTAGGTCATAGATCATATAGAGAAGCAGGCAACTGAAGTTAGGACTCAGGGAAAATAAGACTTAGGATGAAATCTTAGGATTAAGATTTCATTCATGTTATTAAACATAAATATAGCCTTACCACTAAGATTATAGACTAAGATTAAAATAAGAGGGACTATGTAAGGAACTTAATAAAATGGCCCTTACAATATTAAGGCTGGACCAAGTTAAAATAAAAGGGGACAAAAGAGCTTAGGATGTGAGAGGGGCTATTTAAAAATCTCCCACAAAAATTGTTCCCATAATTTTTTTAATTTGGTTAAAAATAATCATGTCCTAAGGTTTATAAACAAGGGTTTGAGGTAGATTAAATATGGATTCAACTTGACTTTTAGTATACCAAAGGATAGTAAAAGTTCAAATGGAGAAAAAAACATTAAAATCATGAAACCCATGTATGATCCCAAAAAGGAGAGATCCATTAAACTTATAATCTGAAACATACAGATCCAATGTTAGCAACATTAGGAAAAGTTAAAGTATAAAAATTAACAAAGAAGACCAACCAAACTAAGGGGTGGATAATCGTCAAATGCAAATAATGTGCAAAACATGCCAAAGATATTTTGATTAAGTGAATTTTCAATTTCAAGGTACAAATTTCACAATTTTAACATATGGGTCTGCATGTTTTATAAATGGGGGTATGTTACCCTAAAAAATGGTGTCTTCTAGGAGAAACATAGTAATATTTTAGAATTTATATAATCTAATTCAAAAAAATAATTTGGTTACCTATTTCACTTGATCAAATCCATCATCAAAATCAGTTTATGGTTAAAACAAACCTTACACCTATAGGATTATGATCAAAAATCAAAACCTAGCCATGTTATATGTATTATTTGATTCCAATTACTATTTTCATGGGGTTTAGGTGACAAATTCTAGGATTCATGCCTTTAATCATTAACACAAACTCATAATATGTTTGGATATTCCTTAAGAACCATGCTTTAGCTCAAAGAAGGCTTCGACATTGTTCAACTACCAGCCAGACATCCATAACCCTAATATAGATGCCTTTGGTTCCATTCAAGGCCTTGATATACTTTTTTATAGGTGTCTTTATCCTTGATGGAGATTACTGGAGTCACCTTTGCTTGGAAAACATTGGATTTTGCAATAAGATCTTATTTTTTGTATTTTTTAGACCTTAAGGTTTTCTATAAAAGGGTGTGAACCAAGGTCACCAGGTTTAGGGATTTGGTCAAATGTTTGATATTTATACAATCACCTATATTTGTAACCTTTGTCTCATGTAAGGATATTTGTTAAGCACAAACATGATTGTGCCTTAATAATTCAACCTTTCATCCCACATATGCAATTCTTCTTGAAATCAAATTTAGATGAAAACAATCTTTGAATTTTCTTAATACAATTGACCTATCCACTATTCCTTAATATTTTTTATAAATCATAACATTAAGCACATGTTTTAGTCCATGGTCAACATTTTATCAATATAAATACCTAAATTTATGAACTTGTGGAGTTTCTAAGCTTTTTGAATAAACTCTTAGCTAAGGGTTGCCCAAAAAAACTTATTAGCAACAAGGGACAAAACAAAGAGAGAAAACACAAAACAAAAAGAAATTAAGTAGAAATTAAATAAAAATAAAATAAATATGCACAAATATATGTATAAACAAGGGATAGGAAAGAAAGAGCAAAAGGAAACTAAACTAGCCTACCTATACTAACTATAACTAGTCTTAAAAATTTAGTCCATAAAGACCCTAGGAGGAGCAACAAAATAGTAATGCTTGAGGTACTTCCAATTCATAGGAAATGTGAATTTTCTCCATGTATTTCTTTCATCTTTAAGGTGTTTTTTCCAAGTGTCTTGTAAATCTTGAAGGGACCTATCCATAGAGGTGTGAACTTTCCATGTTTTCCCTTAGGTTCAGATGCCTTTCCCCAAAGAATAACTAAGTATCTTTATCTTAACACCTTTATCATTGATCTCTTATCAAACCACCTCTTTACTATGGTTGGGTTTCTACTAAAATTAGAAAAAGTTTCTTCTCATGCATCTTCCATATAAACAATGTCTAGTAGTCTTGAATTTACAAGTTCTTGATCCTCTTCCATATATTCTTGCATGAAATTGTATGTAGGTAACTTGAGGGTCATAGGGAAGATGGGATCTTGGACATACACCACAAATAATTGTGATGCTTTTATATCCTATGTGATTCTTATTTTTTCTACCCAAAGGGCATATTTTAGAAGTTTATGCTGAGTTAAAGGTTTATCTATTGTAGACTTCTATATTTCTTTCATCAAGTTCTTATTGGTGAATTTAAACACTCTATTACCTTGAGGGTAATGATTGGATGAGAACTTATGAATGATATTGTTATCATATGCCTATTTTATCATTTCAATGGATGTGAAGGCAAATCTTATCATATACTAGGGAGACTATAGTTCTAAACCTAGTGCATATATTCTCTTCTAAAAAATTAATCACTTCTTCATTTCTACATTGCTTGGTAGCTACTAATTAGATCCACCTCATATAATAATTAGTGGTAGTTAGAATTTAGTTGTGACCTTCTAATGATTTTGGGGTTGATTACCTCTACAAAGTCCAACCCCCACTATGTAAAGGGTTTATCAACCATTACTATTTGCAACAACATTACTACTTTTGGCTCCTTTGTGCTAAGTATTTGGCATGAAAGGCAATACTTCACATGATTTTGAGAACCTTTAAAGATGGTGGGCCAATAATAGTCAGTTCTCAAAAATTTATGGGTTATGGTTCTTCTAGATGGATGTCCACTTCCTAGTTTCTCATGAAATGTGCTCATTATCTCAACAAATTTTTTTGAAACACATCTTAGGTAGACACCTACAAAGTTATTTTGGTATAAAACTCCATTATTGATCAAGTAATAGGCTAATTTGAGTCTTAGAGATATATTTTTCTCCTTGGTTAGTCCTACAAGATAGGTACCATTAATAAACAAATGAATGATAGGATCATACCAATCACTGGACTAAAAACTTTCTTATTTAACCTACATGATTTTAAGCTTGGGGTTAGAATTGATAAGAATTTGAACCAAACCTTGGAACCTTACCAATTTTTTAGTCTTCATCTCAATGTCACATTATTGTAGGACATACATCCACTTACCTCTCCTTTCTTCTAACTCATTTTGACTCAATAGAGTTTTGTAGTAGGGTCAGGTAGGATGGAATGCACTTTATTCCTATGAATGTTGTACCTAAATTTATTTACTACCTTTACTAATGCACATACTTGTTTATCAATAAAATAATAATTTATCTTAGTATTCTTAAAATTGGTGCTCATAAAATAAATTGGATGGTCACACCCATCAATTATCTGAGTTAAGACTACAACAATAGTATGATTAGAAGTAGAGGCGTAAAGGTAAAATTCCTTGGAGAAATATGGACTTATTAGGACTAGAGCTTGACCAATTACCTCCTTGATGTCCTTAAAGGATTTCTTAGTTTCCTCATTCCAAGTGATTTTGGCATCCTTTTTTAGCATATCATTTGATGGTTTAACATTTTTTACAAAACCAAAATTAAACTTCTTTACAAAGTTAATTTTGGCAAAGAATGATTTATGTTTTTTCCTACTATTAAGATGTTTTATCTTTGATAGAGCTTCAAATATTTTAGGATCTATAAATATTCCCTCCTTAGTAATGATATGGCCTAAAAATTTACCCTCAATAACATAAAAAATACTCTTCTTAGGGTTGATGGAAATCCCATACCTTCTGCAACTTTCAAATACCTATTGTAAATGCATGATGTGGTCTTCTCTATTTTTAGAAAATATAGTTAGGTCATTCATGTATATAATGATGCATTTACCTACCAAACCTTGAAAATCATGATCCATGGCCCTTTGGAATGTTACTCCTACATTGATCACTCTAAATGTCATACTCTTGTATGCAAACATGCCCCACTTAGTAGTGAAATAAGTCTTTATCCTATATAGCTACTTAACTAATACCTGGTTATACCCTCAAAATCCATCAAGAAAGGACATCATAGTAGAACCAATTTTTTTTTGTATAACTTGGTCCAAATAAGGCAAAGGATAGGTGTCCTTTTCAAATGAATTATTTATATTTCTAAAGTCAATACATATCCTTATTTCAACATTCTTTGTTTTTTGACTAGGACCAAATTGACAACCCAATTAGAATGTCTAGTAGGAAATACAATCTTTGCATCTAATAGTTTTTTAACCTCTTTAAAAATCATTGATTCTAAATTAGGGTTGATAGGCCTCTACTTTTATCTAAAAGGTTTGTGGTCTTTATTCAAAGGAAATCATGCCTTTTATAATTTTGTTTTTAGTCAATTGATTGACTTTAACATCAATTGTACCATCTTTTTTAGGATTATTCTCATTTGCCTCATCTATGACATATGCCTCAAATACTCTTAAATTATTCATGAAATCTAGGATTTATTAGTCACCATTAAAGACCTATATATGGTTGATGTTATTAGGGATATAAGGGAATAAAATTAGCTCAATGATAAATTTTGAGAGTCATGGTTTATCATAATATTGGTTGTAGCTAAGGCAAGATCATTAGAAGTCCTATTCTCTTCTCTATGGATAGAAACAATGTTAAAAGCATCAAAGTATTCAAGAAAATCCTATGCTCTGAACTTGTATCTCCTAAGGTATGACAATTTGTATTGGTATCTACTCCTTACTTGATTGAATACTATTTTTAAGTCACCATGAACCATCAATTCTTTGACTTTGTATTTAATGGAAAATTTCAAACCTAAGATCATTTCTTCATATTCTACAAGGTTAATGGTACATGGAAATTAAAGTATATAAGAGGAATGATATATCTTATCAATTGGGTTGGTCAAGGGAACTCCTAATCTAGACCCAAACCTATACCTAGCCCCATAAAAATTTAGTTTCCATAATATATGGATAATATGATAAGGTTTAGGCTCACTTACCTTGGTAGCTTCAAGAGTGAAAACTCCTAAATCAGAGTTAAATATGTTCACTTTTTCATTCATATCATTATATTCTATGATCATACATTTCATCCTTGGTTCTCTTTTAACTTTGATTTGATTTGGTACCCATTTACATGGTAGATACAAATGTGAGTAGTCAATGGACATATATCTATTTAGGGCCTTTGTCCATTTCCTGCTTAACAATAACCCATATGTATCCAGAATGTCATAAAATTGGATATGAATAAATTGTTGGAATCTAGGCTCAAAAGTAACATATGAAAATTTAATAATTCCCCAACTACCTTGACTCTAGACTTATCTAATTAAGTGATAAATCTATTAGATTTAATAAGAGCCAAGCCAAGTTGTTTACAAATACCTGTCAGCATAATGTTGGTGGATGCACCAGAATATAACAAAAAGTTATGTAGGTTCTTAACAAACATTCTAATAGTAAATAGAAAATATCAGAACTCTATGTTAGATTTGTACATAGCAACATTGGCATTATCAATTTTGGATGGCTTGATAGGTTTCTTAGATAATGACTCTAGTAATAGGTCCTTTTGCTCACAAATATGAGTTAATTAATGTAACATGATGTTAGGATTTTTTTCTTCATGTCATCCATAATATTATACCCAATTTTATTTGAAGAAATAAATGCATCAATACTTTGTTTATAAGTACTTCCCTTTGGTGTCTCTAGGTTATTATCTAATGTAGTGTCTAGAGGAATGCCAAAGTTGTTTAGAGGTGTTGAAGTAGTCAAAGGTTGCCTATGCTCTCTATTATTCAATGAATAGGTCTTCTTTAGGAATTTATAGAAGGTGTGTACTTCTTTAAGAACATCATCAAGTTCATTATCTTCTTGGAAGGGGAATTCAAACATCTCCACCATGAAGGCTTGGTTAGTAGATTTAGATCCTGATGTACCTATAATTTTATCTTTGTTAGGAACTACTTAAAAGTTTTCTGATTATTCTTAAAAGTCTTAAAAATCTTTAAAAAATTCAATTCAATCCATTTTACCATGATTAGCAATATAATAAACTCTACAGTAATAAGTTAATGCAACATCAATAAGATTAATTTCCATGTTATTTTTATCAGTAGATGATTCATTATTC
This sequence comes from Torreya grandis, assembly GCA_037957365.1. Lineage (NCBI taxonomy): Eukaryota > Viridiplantae > Streptophyta > Pinopsida > Cupressales > Taxaceae > Torreya > Torreya grandis. The sequence goes on along the minus strand of JARHVA010002533.1, from coordinate 12,025 downwards.
TTATTTTTATGTAAACTATCATTATGGAATATATTATTAGGTCTATTAAATATTTGGAATAAGAATTTCCTACTTGATCTTTCTCCTATATGGAAAACTTGATTTTATAACTAAAGGAAATCAATGCTAAGCTTTTGTACCATCTTTAATATAGTGATTCTCACTCTTGGGTGTTTTTGAATTATGAACCTGATTACTATTAGTACCATTATTGGTACCAAATCCTTTTGATCATTTTAATTAAACCCAATTTTAGGATGGTTCAATAATCCTAAGTTTTGATTAGGAGAAGCATGGTTCATGGGTAATTGGTTCAACATTGGGATCTGATTTAGAACTAGCACATTCTAATTATCATTAGGAAAGATGTTCAAGGTAGGCATATGTGGGTTCATCTTGGGGATTAAGTAAGCCATTTGACATTGAGGCTACATTTGATCATTAATGACCATTGATTCAAAATATTCTCAAGCTAAGGTGGTTATGATTGGAAGAGATCTATTTAAGAACACAAAAGTCATTAGATCTACTACATATTTATAGATTTCTAAAGCAAAAACATCATTAGGTTTATAGGGATATATGGTCTAGTTATGCATATTTTAAAACCTAACATTAACTACTCTTATGGACTCACTAGAATCTCTTCTTATGTTGGTGAATTATTGGTATAAGACATAAGGACTAAGGATATTACCAAATTGGTCAATGCAAATGTTGTTAAAATGATCCCAACTAGTAATGTAATTGTTAAGCAAATTAAGAAACCATTCATATGAAACATCCCTAAATGTAAAAGGAAACAACCTACATGATACATCTTCATGGGTGACATTTAATAATTTTAATGCAACTTTGAATGATTTAATGTGTTCCTCTATAGTTAATCACCATTTAGACTAAATGTTGGCAAATATTTCTTAGGATTGTGGGGGAGATCATGTACTACACCTAGTACATTAATGGAGGAATCCCCTAGCTAGGCCATACATTAATAAATCTCAAATGTAAGAGTACCTTGGAATGGTGGAGTTAGCAAAGACTTTAAACATCTATGCCTACCTTTATCTCACCCAGCTCTCCTACGGATTTCTAGTTCAAGAAGAGGTACCCTTGTTTTTGAATGTGACTTGGTTCTAATTCTAGGCAATTCAATCTTGAGAACTTTGAATTCTATTTGAAATATGATTTGTCAAATCAATATTTACAAATAACAAAGATTAAACTTGTGAATTAAGCAAATTTTAAAAATATTCATGTAAAAAACAACAAAGGACTAATATATTCAGCTAAACTAGCTCAAAGATATGTCCAAATATGTAAATTTGAATGATATTTACAAATCTAAGCTCAATTGAGTTCAAATTTGAAAAATATCTATGAATATTTAACCAAAATTGCTATTTCTAACCTCAGACCTATTAAATTGACAAAGTTAAAGCCAACTTTACCATAATCAAGTGTATACTTTCAAAGAACATTGATATTTATCTAAAAGAAGCACAAAGATGGGTCTAAAACCATGAAGATCACCAACCTTTACACATTTATGCTAATATAAGTACAATTGTGCAAAGAATAGAATTATCTTTGATCAAAATACCCTAAAACTAGAAAAGATCCTACAAATTCATGAGGATTTATTAAGGCCCTCCTTCTAGTGCCAACAGAGATACACTTGTTAATGCCTCTAGGTGCATCATAGGTAATCTTAGTGTTTAAAGGACACTTCTCATTTTAGAACTCAAAGAGTTCAGAGCATGAGTAGTAGGTTGTGGTAATTTGGTTACTTGTGATGAAATAGAGATAAAGCAAGAAAACTTTTCTATAATATTTATAAAACTTGGTGTTTGGGATCCACCTTGGTCCTCTCAACAATATTTATAAAAGATACAATAATCAATACTACTATTAATGAATTCTGATCAAATTATAATCTAAGACTATTCTCAAATGAATATTTACAGTGGTATTAAGCTATAATGATCTAGTTTAAAAAGGATAAAAATACAAGGTAAGGGAAGAAAGAAAGAAAATATGTTACTGATCTCTACCTTAAACATCATGCCAAGGTTTAAATCCCAACTAAACATACATTTAACCAATGCATAACATGAAATAGCATACAGCTCGCGTCTGCGTGACATTGTAATGGGAGATCTATTATTGCGTGGAACTCTATTTTTACCTCATATTTCCATATTACGGATGGAACCTAGATTGGATTTCTAGCTTGAGTTGGACTGCCATCCAAATCTAGTTTTCATAGGAAATAGTGAATGGATGGGGGAAACATTATTTCCTCTATGTTGGTACACCTCGTGCAGAAGGTGGCTCACTTCAGAACCATGTTTTATTAAGCCTGCTTGGCCTTTGGTGACCAGATCTGGTTATTCGCCATCACCTTCATCGACTAGGGTCGTGGCTCATGTTGATGTGCTTCAAGACGTTGTGGATTTCTTTGATGATGTTTTGATTGACATGGCAGTGAATCCTCTAAGCTTAGGAGAGGGGGAGAATGGGCAGATGATTAGGTGGATGGTTTGGGTGCTGGTGATGCTAGTTTTGGAGTTTGTTTCTTTGTTTGTGGTGTTATTTTTTGCAAGCAGTGTGATTTTAGGGTTTGAGGGCATGGTGGAACATGGACTTTTTATTGACATGGCTATGGCTATCATTTGGCCATCTTTATTGCTGGATCTGATGGTGTATCCATCAAATCTTAGTGACAGAGAAACCAAAGGTATTTTGGGTTTTTTTATTGTCACGATAAATGCTTGTGTGTCATTATTGCAATAGCAACCTGCATTGTTGGCTAGGGCAGAATGCTAAAGATATATATATTTTTTAGCATTCTTTTCCCTATTTTGTAATATTTTTAAGGTTATAGGTCCTTGTAAAACTTGGGTACTTGTTTCAGGTTGTAAAAACTGGTTTTGTTAAGGTTTCAGGTCCTTGTAAAACTTGGGTGCTTTTATTGGTCTATGATTGTGGTTTCAGGTCCCTATAAAAACCTGATTTTGATATTGTTCTTCAGTAAGATTCAAGAATGCTTTTCATGGTGGTTGTTAATGTTTTATCTTTCTTGATTATGTTAAAGGGTTTTGGGGTCCCTTCAAAACTTGCTTTTACCTTAATCTAAAACATGAAATAGCATACACCCAAATCTTACCACACACCAAGAAAGTATTTAAGAATAGTAAGAAAAAATACAAGAAAGAACTAGATTTACTCTAAAGATTTACTATTTCAATCGAATAGTATATGCACATCCTCATGCAGATCAAATAAAATGAAGCAAACTCAAGAACATTCAACTAGTATAGAATTTGCACAAATTAACAACCCTGTATTAAAGATGCACATCCAAAATTCTTAAAAAACTATTCAAATTTGAGATATAGAATAGATAATTAAGAGAGAAGCTAAATAAAAATTCACACAAACAAGATGAGACAATCTTCTTAGAATTCTCTACTCATATTAATTGATTTAAAGTTTACACTATTTTTTTAAGATCAAAAAATCCCTCTTCCTTTACAAATGATAATGCTCCTTTTATAGACTTCAAGGAAGCATGTCGATCAGTTGCATCAAATTACAAGTGTATAAAATATAAAGTATAGTTGTCTTTTCTACCAAGTTTCTAAAATACACTAGACTTTACAAAATACACTGAACTTTAGGCAATGTGCATACAAACAACACATGCCTTTACAAAGTAATATTCCATTTTGATGTTTTATAATGATCCCATAAAAGGGAATATTCCTAAATAATAGGTGGAACCTATGTTGATGAAGTCCCTTGATCTTGTTGAAGTAACCTCATTGCCTTTTGATGTTTTTCATCAACTAACTTCAAATTAATAGCTAGGTCAATGAAGAGTTCATCCTCTTGCTCAGCTAGCTCATCATGATCTCTATCATTTATCTCTAAATATTCCTTAATGCTCCTCACCTCGACTATCTTTTATTTCATAGTTAGGATCATATCCATGATCCTATTGTTGTTGCCTTTAAACTTGACTTGGATTCTACTCCTCAACTCCTACATGACAAAAGTGGTCTTGTGTTTTAAATCATCATCTGCAATGATGGCTATGGAGATGAGCTTTGTAGGCTTGGAAATCATGGTCCCCAAGATTTTTTCAATTCTATCCATCAACACTTTATCATCCTTGATGAGTCTATCTAGGAACTTGGACCATGTGCTCAAACTATTGATTTTATCCATAATCAACCCCAAGATGGTGTTGAGGTGAATAATGATGATTGTATTAAAACCAAATATTTTAACCCTTATCAAGATTCTACTTAGATCCTTTATCATGTCCTTAATAATTGACCCCAAGATGGTGTTAAGGTGAGAAATGTTGATGGTCTTGAAACTAGGGATTTTATCCCTTATCAAGATGCTAATTAGATCCTTTATATTATCCTTAGAACTCTACCATTGCATGATTAAACCTTTGGATACTGCATCCTATTGGTTTAGTACACTCTATCTTATCCTTATTAAATTCAAAGAGTCAAACATGTCAATCAATTATCTCTCAAATATTTTAATCATTACATTAAGAACATACAAAATAGTTTATTTCTCTAGACTCACCTTCTACCTCTAGAGGTTTTCTATTTACTACTTCATGCCCTTGGTGTTGATTTATAGATGGGAACTTTGAGATTGGGAAAAATAAAGTATATCCTCTTCAAAAATGGTGTGATCACCTAGTTTATGGCCTTTAACTATACTCAAGCCAACAAATGGCTCAAATTTTTGAAAAGTGAATTCATCTCCGCCCACCATAGCTTTCTTTGTTGTTAATCTTTTTAATCCAATAGTGGTTGAGTCAAATTAGACATTTAATAAAGAATTTTTTATTTTTGGGGACTCTAGGAATTTCATTTGGGCACTACCTAAAGACTCAAGAGTAGCCAAATGTCTTTCCTTTTTTTCTTTTGTATAGCCATGATATAGGGCTTAAGTTTCTCATGAATCATGATGTTGATAGATTTTGTGATGGCCCATTGATGGTGTAAAGTTGGGGTATTATGCAACTTTTAATATACAAACCATTCATGAATGGTTGGAACATAAATTTTATTTTCATAATTAAATATATTAACCTCACTCAAAGGGTAATTGAGGGTTAATTTTGGCCTCTTGGTTCCTATAGAAACCAAGGATAGCTCAACCTCACTCTTTTGAGGGGGAACAACTAGAACTATGTCCAAAGCTACCTATTTCTCCTATTTAGTTTTTGCTTCCTCAACTTGGGGTTAAGTTTCTTCTTCTTACACCTTCTCCACCTTTGACATGTAAGGACTAGCTAGGGCTTCCAAGGCATCTTTCAATGTTTTCCTAATATGCAATGCAATCATGTCAATGTATTTAATTAGAGACTCTAGATTTTTAGGTTGGGAATAATATGATGGCCCTTCACCAGGTCTTTCTTTAAGTCTTTCTTTTCCTAACCCTTGTGTAATTTATGCCTATATCTATTCTAGAGGAGGCCTAAAATATGGTCCTATTCATAAACAAGTATTATAAAGGATTCATCAACCATATTTCACTAGCTAACTTCTCTTCTCTCTTCATTCTAGCCTCAATCTTGATATTATACTTATTCAATCTTTGTAGGACCTCTATGAATTAAAATGATCAAATATACATTATATCATGGAAACAAAGTTGATGTTAATATTTCATGTTAATTTTTTTGGCTTTCAAATATTTCATAACATTATCTTTGGGGTCCCACTACATTAAATAGTCAAGCTATAAATTGAATGAGTCTCTATGTCTAGAGATGGTGTCTACATTGTCCCAATTTTACAACATAGTTATACTAATAGTCAAAGGAAAAGGATGGAGTATCAAATTCATTTTATATTTACATACATAATCAATACCATAGAATAATTGGTATGTTATCTCCTATTCATCCATCTTGATGGGTATATATACTATAAATCCAAGAGGCTGACATAAGGTTCCCTCTATCCTAATTATAGTGTAGTCAAGATATAACCAAAGGTCCCCAATAATTAACACATAATTTTTGATTAAGGGGCCTACCCTCATAATATATATACCTATAATAACCTCAAACAATGCTAGATATACATAATCATAAATGAATTATATGTGGTCCCTATACTAGAATATAGGTAGTTTTGAATAGTAATGGAAGACTATTCACCTTCCATCAGGTGAACAAATTTCAATGTTAGGGATTGTGGTGATGGCCAATAGGGAATATAAAAGATAATACATCATAAATAAGTGATTTTTAATCCTCTTTTTTATGACAAAAAATTATTGCTTCAGGAAAATACTAATTATTTCTTCTATAGGAGTAATAAGTCTTTTTTCAACCATGAAATATATATAAGGGACCTAAATTTTTTTGACATAGGTGGTGGAAGGGGCCCCAAACAATATGTTTAGCAAATTCATAATCATTCTAATTCCTACCTTAAATTGGGTAATTGGGATCCTTCTAGTGGGGTCAAAAACTACATGGGTTCCTAAATACAACCATGGGGTAAGGGTGGTTTTCAAGTCATTTTGGCTAGACCATTACTTAATTGTGGGTAAATCCACCTAAGTTATGGGAGGTTTGTAATAACTTTCAAAGGAAATAGGGGAAATGTAAGAAACTTTCTTAAAATTTAATTTATGGACTATTCATATCATGGTAAATTATATAATCCTTAAAGATAAGAGAAATAACATTGATATAATGAAATACCTCTAGTTTTACCACTACATGGGGAAGACTAGTCATCTAAACTACAACAAGGTCATAATACCTCTAGTAGAATGTGGCATTCTTTTCATCCTCATAGATGATTGCTTACAGCTCTTTAATGACCCAAAAAATCTTTGATTAGTTATTATCCCTATTATTCAATGCCAATGCATCAAATTCAATGTCATTAAAGACTCTTCTTTTTAGGTCTGAAGTCAAAGTATAGTTATATATCTTCCCTATTTTGTTGTTTTTGTGTTGCCATGGATGTGAGTCTATAAATTTCTCACTAGTGGTCTGTAATCAACCTCAGGGCTAATTTTCACTTGTTCAGGTGGTAATTGGACTCTTTTTAGCTCAACTATGATCAAATTGGGATCAAATTAGGACTCTTATAGATGTTAGTGCTTTACATAAGTCTTTTTGAGTTTTAATGGTGATGGTTATTTTCACTCAAGTGAGTTCATGCCTTATAATTGATTAAAACTTTTACAATTATACATTTCCATTTTTCAATCCCATAAGATCTTTGGTTTTATCCTTCTCTGCTTATGTGGCATCTATGTAGTAGCTCTATGGCTTTTCATAAATGTTTTTTCATAAATGATCTAAAACTTGACCATTGCCTTTTAAAATTTGTCTTTGATTTCATGTCATTGGATCAATCTATATGAATCAATGTGGATCATTGATATTGATCCTACTAATCCCATGCCATTGGCTATCATTCGTATTGGGCCCAATGGTTGCACCATTTGGTAGTCTGATGGGCATTTTGGGATATACATCTTTGCTACTCCCATAATGAATGCATTTATTTCATATGGTGGTTTTATGATTGCTCAGAATATCCATTGAATAGTCCATATGTATCTTTCTCCATTTGATCATGTTACCCTGATTAGACATGAGTTGTTGATCTTGAAAAAGTGCATGAACTTTAAGTTAGCATGGGATCATGTAACTAACTTACGTTAAATACCTTATTCTAAGGTTAGATCAAAATAAAAGGGACCCCATTAAATGATAAGAGATATAACCATAAGTATTTATCCTAAGGTTCTATTGTATTAATGAATACAATTGGAACCTTAAGATAGAGACTCAGATTAAGTCTATGTATTCTAACATTTAGATCATGATAAATGAAATGAGTCCAAAAAAGGGGGGTATTGGTATATAAAGGCACCAAGATTAGGGTTATTATGCTAAGGTTTTGGTCATGTTGAAAAACATGACTAAACCTTAGGATAATAATTTGGTCTAAGTCCATGGCATTCATAATTGACCTTATGAAAATCTAAACCTAGTTAGAAAAGTCCTTAAGTCAAGCATGGTTTTTAATTAATCTAAGGTGAAGGATTGATTTTAACATTTAAGTGCATGATTATTTTCCAAATGAAATCCCATTGATCCTATAAAGGAAAATAACATGTTCATTTATCTAAGTGGGATTGGTTCATGAGCTTGATTCTTGATCATCTCGTGAACATCAATGATGACCTCGTGGTCACCAATAACATTCACACAAACATCAAAATTAATTTATAGAATTATAACACCAAGGATTAAATTTGATAGCCTCAAAAACATCAAATTATGGGTGTGATAACATCAAATTTGAGTCCTACATAACATAATAGTCCTTGTAGAAAATTTGAATTACTACTTGTTTGATTAATCCATCTGAGTAAGTGTGAACTATTGATCATGATTTGAGTAGTCAATCATGATTGGTCTAATGGGTTAAATAATTTGACTCATTGGGTCCATTTCATGTCATCTGATCATTTCTTCCTAAATTCACATGGGTCATAGATCCTGTCGAGAAGGACGTGGCTTAAGTTAGGGCTAATGGCAAATAATACTTAGGATGAAGTCTTAGGAATAAGGTCTTGTTCATGTTATTAAATGAAAATAGGGCCTTAGGAATAAGATCATAGATTAAGATTGTAAAAAGATGGATTATGTAAGGAAAATAATAAAAGGGACCTTGTAGTATAAAGGTTGGACCAATTTAAAATAAAAAGGGGCCAAAAGAGCTTGGGATGTGAAAGGGACTATATAAAATTTTCCTACCAAAATTGTTCCTGTCAATTTTTAAATTTGGTTAAAAAGAATCATGTGATACAGTTTTTAAATGAGGGTTCAAGTGATATTGAACATGGATTCAACTTGAATATTAATAGACCAAAGGTTGGTAAAAGGTAAAATGGAGATAAAATCATTAAAATCATGAAACCCATGTATGATCCCAATAAGGAGAGCTCCATTAAACATGTAATCTAAAACATAAATATCCACTATTAGAAATATTAGGAAAATATAAAGTAGAACCATGAACAAAGAAGACCAACCAAACCAAGGGGTGGGTGATTTTCAAATGCAAATAATGTGCAAAACATGCCAAAGATATTCAGATTAAGTGAATTTTTAGTTTCAAGGTACAAATTACATAATTTCAACACATGGGTCCCCATTTTTCAAAAATGGGGGCATGTTTCCCTCAAAAGATACCTCAACATATAATAAATAGGAACACTACCAAATATTAGAGAAATAGGTAAAGGAATATTCATAAAAGATTGGGTACCTAGCAGACTTTGTGATGTTAGTTCTGCTTCAAGGCTTAAGGCCTTATCCATTTCTAACTTTGTGTCTTCTTCGTAATCATCTTCATCTCTAACATCCTTAATTTCAATAGCCTCTCCCTTTACATGTTATAAGTTTTGTGGTGTAGTAGGCAAGACTTGAGATAACTCTATTGTGGGATACCCTATAGGGATCATATGATTACTTGTATATACAAGAGGCATCTTCAGCTATGTATGGGAGTATTGTTAGGCTGATGCAACTACTTCTTGAGTTTGTTCCTCCTCATCAGAGTCTAAATTTATGGAATATCCCACTTATAATCCCTTGAATTTGGGTTTAACTACCTTGGGCTCCTTTACAATCTTAAGCTTCAATTTCAAAGGGAGTCCTTGAGATGAGGAACTAACCTACTCCTTAGATTGCTCCTTGGACTATCCTCTATGAAATTCAAAATGCTTCAATCCTTTGTAAAGGGCATTTTTTATATCTAATTCCCTTGTATATATTGAAGGATCATTCTTAAATTATACTCTTTCAATCCCAAAATCCATTCTCTTTCCAATACTTCATTTTCATCCTTGGTGTTCAAAAATAAAAAGTCATACACATAGGGGACTTGGTTGTAGGGGATATTAAGTTACTGTAGGTGCTTCTAAATAAAACCATGTGGATCCCAGTCCCTATGTGGAATCATGGGGACATGATATCTCCCCTTCTTACCACCCACTTATTCAAAATTCTTCCTCATATTGTATACCATTCTAATGATAAATACATGGTGACCAAATCATGAACTTTTCTTCACTTTTTTGGATAAATCTTCTTCAATACTCCACCATAGTTGAAAGGTGATCTCTTATTCTACAAACTTGTTTGAAAAATATCTTGAGAGACATAGGGGGTTTAATTTCTTTTCTCAGATCATTATAACTATAAAATTTGGATACAATAAGTAATCCCCTCTTTTAACCAAATTTTTCACAATATTTTCTCCAATTCAAGGCATGGGTGAGCCATGGATGGATTTATAATCTTGAGTATATAAATCCTCTACAATATTTATCATGTTATTTATGTAAGCATATAAATATAAATTAGAAGTGGTCACAAATTATGTTGTTGATGCAATCCATGGTTAGACTCCATAATTTACCAAGGAATTTGTAGCAGGTTCCCATGACAATAACTAATAAATATGACATCATATAAAAATGGGTCCAAAGGCATGGGTAAATTATAATAATGGATTATTTACTCCCTCAAGTATAAACTGATTATTTATCCCAATGCAAATTGAGCATCATTGGTTAACAACATGTGTAGTAAAGGCACCCAATCTAGATTGATAAAATAAATGCTCAACATACCATAAATTATATTTAATGGATCCATGTCAATGTGTACCCCATCCTAAATTTGTCTATGGGAACATTCCCATTTGGATTATTTCCTTTTAAAGGGATGGTCTATATGGGGAGAAACCCTAAAGACAACACCTTCTCAATTATGTTTTCTTCATTCCATGGTACCAACCCATGCTTATCAAAGTATGCATCAGGTGTGTTTAGGGATAAATATCTTTGGAAGTCAGTTCCTAAATTACATTTAATAACTATTTTATTTCTAGAGTGATGAATACATCCTATTTTATCTTACCTAAGAATAATAAATCTTGTAGGAGGTTGATGCATGGCATCACCTCTGGCTTGGTAGCTACAAAGTGTAGTCTTTATATTTTTGGGGCAAGTAAGTCCTTGATAAACACTCACTCATAGAGTGTGATTTTTTCTAGATCCAATGAAAATATATCTATAGAATTTATAAAATCCCATAACTCTAAATAATTTATGTACTAATTGTCAAAAATGGTAGTGACAAAGACTATATCAATAAACTCTATGGAATCCTTAATTAAGTAGGGAGATGGTGGATTTGCTCCTCAAAATATCATGAATGAAGATGACATCACTATTTATTAAAATATAATTATTTTTTATATGTGATATATGACCAATTCATGCTACCAATCTAGTTGTTGATTCTTTATAGAGTGCTCTTGAGATAGTATCTAGGGCTCTTTCACGACATATAAGAGTAGACTTTGAGGGCAAGTTTTGTTCAATAGTAATGAAAGTTTCAATGGCTACACATCATGTATATGGATTTTCATATTAAATACCAGCTTGCATGATATTAAAATCCCAACTTTCACTTCTTTTAGTACACTATATAATTCAAATTTTGTTAGTTTACATTGGTGGGGGACTTTTGCATATACTATTAGGAAACATTTTAACTTTATTTGCCTAAGTATAACAAGTCCTTATATTGTTTTTGGCTATTAGATATTTAGGTTTTATGTTGGGGAATGGCCTTTATAAAAGGCCCACAAAAAAAAGCTTGAAGACATATTTATATCAGCCAAAATGTCTATGATGCCAGTTTTGAAGAGATATTTTCATCAAACAAAATATTTGTTGTAAAAAATCTAATAACAATGAATTGTTTCAAGGAAATTATTTTGAAAAAAATGTCTGATGCAACTTCTCTAAGGGCCAAATTCATGTGGAAAAAAAAATTTATGACAAAATTTTAGATGAAGAGAAGTGTTGAGAATGCAAAACCCAAAAAGTTATGGGATAAAATACTGAAACATAGAACCTAAAAACCAAACCT